>CAUYUJ010015954.1:0-59972 GCA_963575745.1 Prorocentrum cordatum
ATCACAGAGCGAATGCCTGGCAGAAGCGCCAGTGACCCCCGCGGGGCCAGCCGACCCTCCCCCAACAGCCCCCCTGGCGCGAGGGGCCCTGGGCTGACGGCCGACACTGTGTGTTTTGTTGTTTCTTCCCCCCCCCACAGACACTGTTTTTTTCCCCTCAGACTGTCTGTTGTTTTCCCACTGTGTGTGTGTGTGAGTGTGTGAGTGTGTGAATGTGTGAATGTGTGAATGTGTGAATGTGTGTGTGTGTGTGTGTGGGTGTGGGTGTGGGTGTGGGTGTGGGTGTGGGTGTGTGTGTGTGTGTGTGTCTGTGTGTTTGTGTTTGTGTTTGTGTTTGTGTTTGTGTTTGTGTGTGTGTGTGGTTTTCCCCCCACAGGTGTTTTTTCCCCACAGACTGTGTTATTTTGTTTTTTTTTGTTCTGTGCTTTTTTTTTCCACGGGCAAACGACGCAGAGGCGTCCTGGTGCGGCGGCCTGGCGAAGGCCGCCCCCCCAGCGACAGGCAGCGCCTGCGGCTCCCAGACAGAGACTCCCACAGCACCGCGATGGACGACGCCACGTACCCTGAAGGCGATGGCGCCAGAGTCCTGGGCGATGCTGGAGCCGACGCCTGGACACGTGCTCCAAGCCCTGGAGAACACGCGCCAGACTGCGAAGACGGCGGCCATGGGCGAGAACGGCGGTGCTACGCTGGAGGACAGCTCGAGACGGCGCCTCGGGAGCTGGCGGTGATGCCACGAGCGGAAGCGGTGCCAACCACGCCTGCGCGAACTATCGTATGGTCTCATGTCGCATGACACCACTCCGCTGCGCCTCCATGCGATGCCTGCCGCATCGCCTTCCGCTTGTGCCCCACGCCAGCTCGAGCCAGTGGAGAAAGACGACGCCACAGGACATGCCGCCGAGGCAGAGGCGCCGCCATCGATGCTGCTGAGACGAAGCATCCAAAAACCCAACTTCCGAAAACGTCCGGAGATGCCAGTGCAATTGATGCGCGAGTGCGGCGTCCTCATCCAGACGGCCAGAGCACGACGAGATCGGCCGGCGACCTTCGCCCACACGACGACGCATCAGACAAGCGCGGGGAGCCACGTTGGAACGCTCTTTGGGGCAGGCCTTTCAGCGCCTGCGTGTGCACCCCCCAGGACAGTCGGGCCCCAGCCAGAAGAGCGTCCCCCTCTCAAGCACAGGAGGACCTGCGCCAGCCAAAGCACACAGAGCAGCCGAGGGGACCCTCCCCAGGCTGCACGAGAGCACCCCGCAGGCGCGAAGAGCACGAGGGTACCCACCCCGAGCCGACCTCGATCTCTCGCACCTCGGTCCGACCGTGCGCGCGAGTGCCAGGTCCAGCCAGGGTCGAGGTCGGAGCGCCCGAGAGTTGCCTTCTGGACAGGAGCGCAGTCCGTCCAGCGGCCACCCGCCGCCCAGAGACGAGGCCGCACGAACAGCCGCCAGCCGCGCAGGCCGCACTGCCCCCATCCCTCTCCTGCTCCTGCTCCTCCTCCTGCCCCCGCCCCCACCGTCTGCCAAGGCTTGCCACCGGCCATCGATGATCGAGAGGGGAAGGCTGCACAGCACGTGCCGTAGGTACTCAACAGCTGCTGCTCTGCGATTTGGGAGCCTCTTGGGGCTAATCTGGGGCCCTATGCGGACCTCTGGGGAACAGGATCCAAGGCAGAAGTAAAACCCATCGCATCCTTCTCCTCGTTCTCCTGTTGCCCCTTCTCCTCCTCCTCCTGCTCTTCCTTCTTTCCTTCTCCATCTTCCTCCTCCTCCTCCTCCTCCTGCTCCTCCTCCCCCTCCTCTTCTGCGCGACCTCTCCTCTCCCCTCTTGTCGTTCGTGAGAATGGTTGTCTGTCGTTCCCTCTCCCCTGGCTTGGATGGGCTCCCTCGCCTCCTGAGGAGGCCAGGGGGCTTCCCCCTCAGACTGCGTGTCAGCAGAGCTCTGAGAGAGCCTCCTGCAGCGCCCCCCCCCCGCGGTTTTGGCTGTACTTCGGCCCCGGGGGGCGTCCCAGGCAGGCCTCTGCGAGGGCAGGGCCCGCATGCACACTTTCGCAGAGGCAATCAATAGTTCCACGGCTCGATGTATAGGGGCCGCCGTTCGGCCTCGCCTCCAACTCGCTTCACCTTAAACTTAACCTGAACCTCCTCCTCCTCCTCCTCCTCCTCCATGTTCTCCTCCTCCTCCTCCTCCTCTTCCTCCTCCTCCTCCATGTTCTCCTCCTCCTCCTCCTCCTCCTCCCTCCTCCTCCTCCTCCTCCTCCTCCTCTCCATGTTCTCCTCCTCCTCCTCTCCTCCTTCTCCTCCTCCTCCTCCTCCCTTCTCCTCCTCCTCCTCCTCCTCATCCTCCTCCTGCTCCTCCTCCTCCTCTCCATCCTCAAGGCAGCCTATCAGCGTGTAGCCCCCGCCACCCGCGGATGTCGTCGGAAGCACTGGGGCACCGCCGTCGAGCCTGGGGGCCAGCAAGTCTTTCAGCAAAGCCGCTTCCAGTCTCTCGCAGACTTTCTCCCCGCATCTTGGTCCTGCCCCTCCTCCGCCCGAGAGACCTTCCCTGTGGGGGTCCCGAAACGGTGCAGTGCCAGACCATGCGGTGACCTTGGAACCCCCACAGACCTCACCGCACGGTCCGCCACCGCGCGGCAGTTGGAACTCGGAGGCCCCGATCGCCCGAGACGTCCTCGGAGAATGACCGAGTCCCCCAACCCGTGCGCTCACTCCGAGTCCCCCACTGACTCACCACACGGGTTTGGTCCACGCGCCGTTGGGGAGCCCCCGATCCCTCCACCGAGCCTCCCACTCGCAGCCCCTGGAAGGCGGGGGAGTGCCTCCTCCTCCTCCTCCTCCTCCTCCTCCTCCTCCTCGTCTCCTCGTCCTTCTCCGCCTCCTCCTCCTCCTCCTCCTCCTCATCTTCCTCCTCCTCCTCCTCCTCCTCCTCCTCCTCCTCCTCCTCGTCTTCTCCTCCTCCTCCTCCTCCCCTCCTCCTCCTCCTTCTCCTCCTCCTCCTCCTCCTCTCCTCCTCCTCCTCCTCCCCTTCCTCCTCCTCCTCCTCTCCCTCCTCTCTCCTCCTCCTCCTCCTCCTCCTCCTCCAGTTCTCCTCCTCCTCCATGTTCTCCTCCTCCTCCTCTCCTCCTCCTCCTCGTCCTCCTCCTCCTCCTCCTCATACATATGGCCCCTCCCGTCGCGCAGGCGACGGACAAAAGCAAGCTTCGCCCCGAAGGCCCAGGGTGGGACGGCACCCAAGGTCGCACTGGGCGTGGACTGTGCTCCACGAGGGAGGAGGAGGAGGAGGAGGAGGAGGAGGAGGAGGAGCGAGGAGGAGGAGGAGGAGGAGGAGGAGGAGGAGGAGGAGGAGGAGGAGGAGAGGAGGGAGAGGAGAGGAGGAGGAGAACATGAAGGGAGGAGGAGGAGGAGGAGGAGGAGGAGGAGGAGGAAGGAGGAGGAGGAGGAGAAGGAGGAGGAGGAGGAGGAGGAGGAGGGAGGAGGAGGGGGAGGGGGAGGGAGGGAGGGAGGGAGGAGGGAGGGAGGGAGGGAGGGAGGGAGGGAGGGAGGAACATCGGGAAGGAGAGGAGGCGAGAGGGAGGAGAGGAGAGGAGAGAGAGGAGAGGAGAGGAGAGGAGAGGAGAGGAGAGGAGAGAGGAGGAGGGAGACGAGGAGGAGAAGGAGGAGGAGGAGGAGAAGTGAGGACTGACGAGAAGGAGATGGAGAAGCAGAAGAGAGATGGAGGGATGAGGATGAGGATGATCATGAGGATGGGGATGAGGATGATGATGTGGATAATGATGAGGATTAGGATCATAATGAAGCTAAGGAGGAGGATGAGGATGAGGATGATGATGAGGATGAGGATGGTGGGGAGGAGGAGGAGGTGGATGAGGAGGAGGACAAAGAGGAGGAGAGGGAGGATGAGGAAAGAGGATACCAGGAGGAGGAAGAGGAAGAGGAGGAGGAGACGAGGATGAGGAGGAGGAGGAGGGGAGGAGGAGGAGAGAGGCGGAGAAGGAGAGGGGAGAGAGAGGAGGAGGAGGAGGAGGAGGAGGAGGAGGAGGAGGGCTGAGGAGGAGGAAGAGGATGAGGAGGAGGGGGGAGCAGGAGGAGGAGGAGGAGGAGGATGTGGAGGTGGACGAGAATGATGATGATGATGCTGATGATGCTGCTGCTGATGATGAGGAGGAGGAGGAGGAGGAGGAGCAGCAGCAGGAATGACGCTGGTCGAAGGGGGGCCACCAGGAGGGCAACAGCGGACGGAAGGCAAGCAACAGTGCCGCCCACCCACTGCATCATTTGTCACGCCTCCCAGCTTTACACGACGATGTGAACCAGTCACAAGGGATCTCCAGAACAACGAGGAAGAGGAGGAGGAGGAGGAGGAGGAGGAGGAGGAGAAGGAAGGAGGGGAAGAGGAGGGCGGCCATAGACCTTGCCCCACGATGGCGGAATTGGATGAAGAGGACGAGAAAGAAGAGGAGGACCAGCAGGGAAGATGAGCAGTGTCGGATGTGCTCCTCTCCCTCCTCATCCTCCTTCACGTACTTGGCCTTCTCCCATCCCTTCCCACTCCCGTCCTCACCATCGAGCTCGTAAATCTACTACTTGCCCCAGAATAGGCGAACAGTGGTCGTCGCGTCATACAAGCTAAAAGGAAAACGTGAAGCCAGGCAGCACCAGTAGCCGCAAGGACCACATGCTGGCAAGAGAGCGCCAGACAAACAGCGTGGCTCGCACGGGCATGAAGAAGCGCTGGCTGCTGTGATGGTCAGCTTGGGGAAGGGAACCATGCCAACAGAACCCCAAGAAGAATGAGGAAATCAACCAGGTGGGGCGAGGACTCACTACTGGACGGCAGCAGTTGTGCGTTTGAAGTGGTCAAGTTCTGCACCGGTGCTAGTTGTACTCCACGGCGGCCAACAGTAGGGCAACGCCTTCAACCGATTTTCCAAAATGGCCAGTGGTGTAACACTCCAGCCATGCAGGCGACTCTGACTGTTCAGGTGGCGGTGCGGAACGCAGGCGGTCTAGAGGCGAGGCTCCCCCCCCTTCCTGGAAAATTTCCACCTCCCTCTCTACGTAGAGGCATGGCTGTGCAACGCGGGTGCAGATGCTGGTTTCTGACTTGTCCAGGCTGCTTCTGACTAGAATGGGAGTGGGCTGTGATCTGGACCGTGCCTAAGATGTAAGTCAAAAGGGGCAAGAGCGCCTGGGGCAATGCAAATGCATGTCCAGTCATGATGCCAGTGGAAGCGGGCATAGGCTGCACTGTAGACGTTTCAATGTGACAAGGTGCAGGAGTGGCATGGATAGTTAGATGGCATGCTCCATCGTGATGAAAGCCCAACACCACAACCCGAATCCTCCACCTCCATCTCCCCAGTGCAGCGGCAGGCCTGTACCGAGAGACTGCTGCCAGTTTGAAGCTCCATCGTGCGAGATGGAAACCTACACCAAAGTAGTATCAACTGACATTAACAAATACAGCTGTCCGTCTTCGTGGCCGTCCTCCCCCTCCTCCTCCTCCTCCTCCTCCTCTTCCTCCTCATCCTTCAACCCCCCCGTGTCCTCTCCCTTTTCAACTATGAGCGATCCTCTCCGATCTCCCCCGAAGACGTCCTGAGAGTGTCGCGCCTCCCCCTCCGCGTTCAGTTATACACACAGGACTGGTACGAGCTGCATTTCCCAGTGTGACTCGTCACTCCGACCGCCTTCGGTCCTTCCAGCAGAGTGCTCCCGCTGCAACGTGGGCCCTCTTCTCGGCTCGGCGTTCTGCTCCCCGTGATCAGGGTGGCGCTCTCGCCCCACAACGGGCCTCTGCTCTGAACCCGAGTCGTTCCTTATAGAACCGTGTCCCCGCTCCTTTCCCCTCCGCCGCCTTCCCCGGGCCCTCCGCGTTTCCCGCGCCTCCATTCCCGCTCCTTGCTGCTGCGCTGCTCCTCCCAGTCCTCCTCCGCCTCCTCCTTCGTCATCCTGCTTGTCCTCAAGCTCATCCGCCAGACCATCCTCCTCCACTCCACACCGCTCCTCCTCCTCCTCCTCCTCCTCCTCCTCCTCCTCCTCCTCCTCCTCCTCCTCCACTCCACACCGCTCCCCTGCTGTGATGGCGCGAGATACGATGGTGTCTGTCTGCGTGTTCCAGGTCCGCTATGTCGCCCGTCGGCGGATCGAGACACACCAAAGAAGTGGGAAGGTATGGGTGGGAGGGGTAGGATGTCAGATATGGCGCGACCGCACCCAGCTCGTCCAGCTCCCCTCTTACTCTGCCTCCTCCTACCCATTCTCACCCTGTTCCTCTAACCTCCCGTCTGTATTGTCTCCGCCTCCTCTCGTGATCGTCGCCTTCCAGCTGCTGCAGCTCCTCTTGATCCTCCTCCTCCTCCTCCTCCTCCCTCCTCCTCCTCCTCCTCCTCCTCCCCCTCCCCCTCCTCCCCCTCCTCCTCCTCCTCCTCCACCTCCTCCTTCTCTTCATCTTCATCACAAACATCATCACCATCATCGTCATCACCATCAACATCTTCATCCTCATCATCAACATCATCAGCATCGTTATCTTCATCAGCATCCCACTCATCATCATCATCATCATCATCATCATCATCACCACCACCACCACCACCACCACCATCATCATCATCATCATCATCATCATCATCATCATCATCATCAACACAATGGCAGCATCAAGAACTTCATCGTCATCATAATGCATCATCAGCAGCATCATCCGAATCACCATCATTATGATCATCATCCTCATCATCATCATCATCATCAGCAGCATCAGCAGCATCATCGACATCAGCATCGTCCTCATAATCCCCATCCTCATCGTCATTGTCATCCATATCACCACCACCACCATCATCATCATCGCAACCACCATCGTCACCACCGTCGTCATCACCATCACCATCATCAGATCATCGTCAGCCTCCTCCTGTTCTTCGTCATAAGCATCAGTATCATCATTATCCTCCTCATCATCATCCTCAGCATCACCATCATCATCACCATCATGGACAGTAGCATCATACTAATCATCCTCATCATCATCGCCAGTATCATCACCATCATCACCATCATCATAAACTTGATCATTAACAGCAGCATCACCATCACCATCACCATCAGCATCAGCATCAGCATCAGCATCACCATCACCATCACCATCATCATCATCATCATCATCATCATCATCATCATCATCAGCATCATCATCATCATCATCATCATCATTAGCATCATCGTCATCATCGTGAGTTTTATCAGCATCATCATCATCATCACCATCATCATCAAAAACCATCACCACCATCATCATCACCACCACCATCAGCAGCAACACCACCATTCCCAACACTCCGGCCCCGCTCCCCCTCCTCCTCCACCTCGTCCTCTGCGCAGCTCCCTGGGAGCCCAGTGCCACCGACGGACTCCCGCACCGGGACCCAGCGGCCGCCGAAGAGCCCCCTGCCGCAGATGCACGCGAACCGGGAAGACTCCAGCCTGCAGGGAGGTGCAACTCCTCCTATGCTAGCGAGGACTCCTCAGCGCCAACGGTCGCCCCCTCCTCCTCCTCCCCCTCCTCCCCCTCCTCCTCCTCCTCCTCCTTCTCCTCCTCCTCATCCTCCTGCTCCTCCTCCTGCTCCTCCTCCTCGTCGTCGTCGTCCTCCTCATTCTCCTCCATTCCTCCTCCTCCTCCTCCTCCTCCTCCTCCTCCTCCTCCTCCTCCTACTCCTCCTGCTCCTCCTCCTCGTCGTCGTCGTCCTCCTCATTCTCCTCCATTCCTTATCCTTGTGAACCGTTCCTCCGCGTCGCACCCCGAGGCCGGTCGGAATGGCGGGCCAGGCGCTTCGCCCGAGACGTCCCCACCATCCACTGTGATCCTGCATCTGAGACGCCGGTTCTCAGCACGTGGCTGCTCCTCCTCCTCCTCCTCCTCCTCCTCCTCGTCCTCCTCCTCCTCCTCTTCTCCCCCCTCCTCTCCTCTCTCCTCTTCCTCCTCTCCTCCTCCTCCTCCTCCTTATACTCCTCTTCCTCCTCCGCTCCTCCTCTCCTCCTCCTCCTGCTCCTCCTCCTCCTCCTCCTCCTCCTCCTCCTCCCTCCTCCTCCTCTCCTCCTCCTCCTCCCTCCTCCTCCTCCTCCTCCTTCCTCCTCCTCCTCCTCCTCCTCTCCTCCTCCCTCCTCCCCTCCTTCCTCCTCCCCCCACTCCCCCCACTCCCCCCACTCCCCCCACTCCCCCCGCGGGCGTCGGAGCAGAGGAGGCCCGGACTGCACGCCCCTCTGCCGGGCGGCGCCGCGGAGCGTCTGCTTCAAAAAGACAAAACCTGCAGCGAGTGTTTTGCAGACGGAGGGCGGGCGGTCTGTCAAAGCGTGGCTCTCGCCTCGGCGCCGCGCACCTTCGCCGTCCACATCTGCAGCGAGCTTCGCGACAGCAGGGGGCGGTCCGTTCTCTCCACGCGTGGCCCTCGCCCCGGCGCCGCGCACAACCGTCTTGAAAAACTTGCAAGCGCTCCGCGGCTTGCAAGCGCAAACCCCAAGACAGCCCCAAGACGCCCTCAGCAGAGCCCCACGACGGCCAGAGCCTCCCGAGATTGCCCAAAAGCCCCAAAACGGTCCAAACAGGGGCCCAAGACGGTGCAGAAGGGCCTCTAAGAGAACCCGGAAGCGCCCAATAACAGGGACTCGCCTCCCACTCTGAACGTGGTTCCCTCTTCTGTGCTCACGACTGCTCCAGAAGCTGGGGCCCCAAGGGATCGGCGGATTCGGACCTATTTGTTGGATCCCTACACATGCGATGGGTTTGATCTTTCACGTGGGACTGTGTCTGGATATCCTATCGCACGGATGGCGGATGGTGTACATCCGTAGCATGCACAAGTTCACGTATGCGTGATGTTTGACTTGATTGTTCCACGATTGGCTTTGTATGAATTTTCAAGTGGAAGAGGATGCTTCGTTCGTCACATGCAACTTGCCATGCCTATGTGGTTGCCAGCGGGCAATTCGACTTTTCACGCCTCGCATACCATACATTAGAAGACGGCGCTCAGGACTGCGCCCAGGGAGGCGCTAAAGGATCAAGAATCGTGCTCTCGCCCTCCTCGGGTAATCTCTTGATTTTTCTCGGCGCCCACTCTGTCAGCCTTGGGGGCCCTGTTCCATCTGTCTTGGGACACTCGTGGTATCCTTGAGGGCGCTCTTATGTCGGACGCTCTTGGGCAATCCAACATTAAAATGGCGATAGGGGCACGTTCGCAAACGACAATGAAAAAAGAAGAGGAAACATTGGGGTCAAATGGTCTATAAGAGATGTGCTTACGGCAACACGGAACTGTCGTCCTTCTGGGTATTCTCTCTCGCTCTCTCTCTCTCTCTCTCTCTCTCTCTCCCGCGCCCCGCCTGCCGCCTGCGCGCCGTCCTGGAGGGCCAAGGTGCATGGCACGAAGCGCACGTGCAGTCTTGTTTATACATATACAGATATATATATATATATATATATATACAGGTATGGGTATAAACCGATGCGGAACAAGGATAAGGATAAGGAGTAGGAGGAGGCACGAGGTCAGGATGATAAGGATGGGAGGATGAGGATGAGGATGAGAAGGAGAAGGAGGAGGAGGAGGAGGAGGGGGAATATGACCCCAAGCAGAGGTGCCCCAGAACCAGCCTGCCTGGTAAGCGTATGCTCGGAGAGCAGCTCACCCTGCAGCCCAAGGCGCTTGTGGAGATATCCGACCTGGGCCAGGCACAAGTCTTCCTGCCTTCTCCTTCATTGTCCTTCCTCCTCCTCCTCCGCCTCGCCAGCCTCCTCCTCATCATCAACATTACCACCACCACCATTATCATCAGCATCACCATCATAATCACCCTCATCATCATCAGCATCATCAGCACCATCGTCATCATCATCCTCATCGTCATCAGCATCGTCCTCCTCCTCCTCGCTTCCTCCTCCTCCTCCTCCTCCTCCACCTCCTCTGACAGCCTCTTGTTTCTCCTTCTCTGGCTCCTCCTCCTCCTCCTCCGCATTATCTTCCTCCTCCTCCTACTACTCATGATCACCCTCATCCTCATCCTCATCCTCATCCTCATCCGTATCCTTGTCCTCATCCTTCTTCCTCCGCCTTCTTCGTGATCCTCATCATCTGACCTTCTCCCTCCTCCTCCTCCTCCTGCTCCTCCTCATCCTCCTCCTCCTCCTCCTCCTCCTCCTGGCTCCTCGGCCCTGCGCGCCCGTTCGGCACTCCCGCTCACCCCCCCACAGACCCCCGCCGCCTTGCCCCCAATTCCCCCTTCCCCCCCCTCCCCGCCCGACCCCCTCCGTTACGAAACCCGTTCCCCGTCCTCCCGTCGTCCGCCGCCCGCCCCCCTCGTCCGACCCCTCGGGCGCGGTCTATAACCGACCCCCTCCGCGACGAGCCTCTTCTGCGACGAGCCTCTTCTGCGACGAGCCCCTCGCCCTCTTGGGCGAGGCGAGGGGGTCGACACGGAGGGGTCGTTTTGGAAGGGCTTCCTATTACTAGAAAACATGTTTTCCTGTTAATAGGAAAACATGTTTTCTATGTTTCCCTATTAAACAAGAAAACACGTTTTCTATTGTTTCCCTATTAATAGGAAACCGATTCGGAACTCTCTTATCATACGTTTGCCGATTATAAAGTCAGACCACCCCGGATCCCCCGCCAGGCCTCCGCACCCGCCCTCCATGGTGATCGCCGCGCCCCCCAGCCAGGATGCGGCCAGCAGGGTGGCGGCGGCGGATTTGGGTGGCAGGCTCCTTCCGAGGGGGTGTAGAAGTGGGGCAGGGCCATGGCTCCGGAAGACCCCCGGAGGAGGAAACATCAGCCGCAGGCCATGCTCGCTCCCGAACCCCACCTTGGCTGCCCCCCGCTGTGCGCAGCAACGGCGATTGTTCCCACTCAGCTCCAGGGGGGAACCCTCGACCAGACCAGCCCGCCAGGGGATCAGCTGGGCGAGGATGCCCGAAGCCGCCCGGGGGCGGCATGCGCGGGGGACAGGCGGGGATGACTGGTAGCTCGATCGCGTGGCGGCCACCGCGGGTTTCTCTCGAGCCCTGGAGGATGAGGTCGGAGGGAGGAGGCATGGATAGACACGGCCAAATTAGGGAGAGGGAACATGGGGGCGATGCCCCTCAACAAGTGTTACCCAAAGAAGAGCGATGTTGGGCAGGCAACCTTCGTCCCTTTATGGGAAACGTCCGCGGCGGTACCGACAACGAGCTGTGGATCTCCGTCCCCATTGGTTCCGTCCCCGTTCGGGTCTTCCTGAACGGAGAAGGGAGGGGGTATGGAGGCCAACAGTAGGAAGAGTCTGAGGCGGAGGGATGAGGGAGGGCCCCTGCCGTCCAAAGACCGCCGAACGCGGCGCAACGGAGAATACTCTCTTCGGCTTGCTTGTATCACTCCCCCCAAAGCGACCGCAACTGCCGCCACGTCGCCCAGCGCCATAGGGCCGCTGAGCAGGACGAAGAACGCCACCAGGGCGAGCGGGTAGTACTTGTTCTTCATGGGGATGAGGCCGAAGAAGAGAGTCTGCACCTCTGGATTCATCATCTTGCTCGCCGTGATCGAGAGCACCGCCAGGACCACGAGGCCGTGGCACGGCACCCGGGCCCAGATGGGCGGCAGGCCTACCAGCGGAGACAGGGCGTCCAGGGCAAAGGCGAGCAGCAGGAAGAGCAGGTTCACGGCCACCGTGGAAGAGACCACCCACAGGATCAGCCTGCCCGAGCCGAGGGCGCGCTCCATGCCGGCCACAGAGTTCAGCACCCCGTACGCCAGGAACAGCGCGAAGAGGCTGCTCAAGAGCCCTGCGGGCGGGGCCCACAGGCACGACAGGAGTATTCCCGTCACCCGGCCCTGCTTCACGCCAGCCAGCGACAAGTCCAGGACCACCTCCAGGTAGGACGAATAACCGACGAGCGCGAAGAAATGGAATACCAAGGGCAACACCGCGATGGAGCGCGTGACTGCAGGAGCTGGGCTCCAGATGCCTCGAAGCATCTCCATGAAGGGTAAATCGTGCGAAGGCCTCTCCAAGGCCTCGGGCGGCACGCCACGAACACTCTCTTGAGTCGAATTGGCTATGAGCTCTGGGAGAAGCGGGGAGCAAGCAGCAGGCTGGAGCAGACGACGCGAGCATGCCCCCGCGCAGTCCCACAGGCTCCGACGAAACTATCCGAGGTCGGCGGGGTGCCCTGGGCTTTCCCAGAGACTCCGATGTCAACTTGAACGCCCCGAGAGCGCTGGCCACGCAGCCCTTTGCCTGGTGGGGAGAGAGGCCGCCTCCTGAGCCTCCTGCAGATCAACACCTCGACCCTCATCGCTCGCCACCCCTCCGTGCAGACTCTCGGGGCCGGGGAGGGGGAGGTGGGGTGAGAAAGAGAAATATATCAGAGTGAGGGGGCCCGAACGATCTTACGTCCTTCCTGCGCGCGTGGCTGGATGGGGGTTCCGTCTCTGGGGGGGGGCAATACGTGGGGGCGATGACTGGGGAAATATAGCGGGGCAATGCTTGGGACAGCTCATGGGGGCAACACGGGAGCGGCACGGGAGGGCAACACCAGGGGCAATCCCTCGGGCCGACGCTCGGGGGCAGTGCATGGGGGCGATACGTGGGTACAGCACACGGGGGCGATGCTTGGGAGCAGTACGTGGGGGCAGCACACCTGGGGACTTCACACGAGGTCCGTAGCTGCCCCGGCACGCGACACGCAACGCGTGGCGTGTAGACACGGAGCCTGACGCGTAGGCCGAAGACCGATCGTGTGACGCGAGACGTTCGCCAAGACGTGGGCCAACACGCTGAGCCAGCACGCGGCGTGCGAACACGAACGCTTTGAACACGGCGCGTGCTGGGTTTCGAGACGGGCCTGTCGGGGCAGGTGGGGTGGGGGCACCCCTTTGAGGGCAATGCTTCTGCCCACCACCGCCGACCCCACACTCCGATGCGCCACTACGGGGTGCTGTTACGCATGCCCTGGGCTCCAGCCAAATCCGTGCTGCCGCTGGCCGCCCGGGCCGAACCCATGCGAAGGCAGCCCCCGAGACAGCCGTGGCGGCGCGAACAGAAGCCGACCGAGGCGCCGGGCGGCGGCGAAAGCGGGTGCGGGAGCAAGGAGCATGAAGAGCAGGTGGCCGATTTCGAACGCGCCGGATCCGAAAACGCCGACGTCCCCCTGCTTCCGTCAGGAAGGATCAGACCTCAGGAGAGACAAACGTACAAAAGTACTGCTGCCACCAGCTGGGGGAGTGGCCGCTGCCTCCCCTCGAGCTGGCGGCACCTCCTTCCGGGAACTCTCTGGAGGCGTGCATGCCTGGAACGAGGTGCCACCAGCTCGAGAGGGTGGGACAGCCACCCCCCTAGCTGGAGGAGGAGGAGGAGGAGGAGGAGGAAAGGGAGGAGGAGGAGGAGGAGGAGGAGGAGGAGGAGGGGGAGGAAAGGGAGGAGGAGGAGGGGAGGAGGAGGAGGAGGAGGAGGAGGAGGAGGAGGAGGAGGAGGAGGAGGGGGGGGAGGAGGCGGAGGAGGAGGAGGTAGTGGTACTGCTGTCTCCGGTGACAAACGGCTCTCCTGGTCACGGCGAGCCTCGGCCACGAGGAGGCTCCGCAAGCCAGAACTGAGGAACGCCCCGAGAACCCGAGCTCCCTCTCCTCCTCCCTCCCTCCTCCTCCTCCTCCTCTCCTCCTCCTCCTCCTCTTCCTCCTCTCCTCCTCCTCCTCCCCTCCTCCCCCTCCTCCCCCCCCTCCTCCCCCCTCCTCCTCCTCCTCCTCCTCCTCCCCTTCCTCCTCTCCTCCTCCTCCTCCTCCTCCACCTCCTCCTCCTCCTCCTCCTCCTGCTGCTGCTGCTGCCCCTCCTGAGCCCAAAGTGGTCCTTGTCTCGGCGTCTCGCCTGTACTTCCGCCAGCGGCGCCGCGAGGGGCCCTCGGGGGGAAGGCGAGAAGGACCAGGCCTCCTCCGAGGGCGGCGGGGCTTCTCAGAAGCCCTCCGGCCTTCTGAAAAACGTTTCCGCGTCCCTGGGGAGGGCTTCGAACACTTCCCCGAAGGCCGGAGGTCTCACCCGAGACCTCCGAGAGAGGGCCCCGCCCCCTCTCCTGGCCCCCCCCGGGCTCGCCGCCAAAGTTTTACAGTAGGGCCCCGACCACAAGAAACCTCCCTCCACAAACCCGACCCTGAGGCCCCAGGGCGCCCATGGATTGTTGGTGTGGGAGCGTCGCGCTCTCCATAGCAAAACCGCCGAAGCCCAAGAAACCCAGGGCACCCTGGAGGCAAGCAGGGTGATACTATTTTGGGCGACACTCGGATCCGGGCGTTGCAACTTGTCGGCGGCGAGCCCGACGTTGTGACCGACACTGTGACCCTTAGGTCCTGGCGTTTGAATGTCTTCTCGGGGGCGGCCAAGAGGGGGGCGCCCAAGAGAGGGGGGGGCGCAAATCATGGCCGGAGGCATGTGCGCGGCCAAGGGGGGGCTGGGGACGTATTGAAATCCGAAGGGGCGCCATGAAATCTGGGGAGATAGGATGGCCCCCGCTCTGATATCCACACACACACACACACACCCCTAGTCATCCCCCCCTCTTTGCCGCCCCCGAGTCTTCACAACGGGCGTTTTCGCTCCGCTTCGGGCCCCGGGACCCTCACAGATCAGGCGGGCTCGAGAAGTGACGCGGCAAGATGGGGTCTGGGGCTGCGGCCGCGGATGCTCTGCGATGTTGCAATGCTTGTCGCAGCGTCGGATCTCGGGGCCAGAACGGCGGTCACGCTCGGGCGCTTTCGGGCACCAGCTTCGGGCACGCTCGGGCAGATGTTCGGTCACGGCCGCGGTCACGACGCCTCCATGACATAGAGACGAGACCACGTGACAATTATGCGCAGCCGCCCTCTTCGTTTCCTTGCCTGCCCGCTGTGCAAGAGTAGTTATCGGCGGTGAGCGAGGGGGGGAAGTGAGAAGGAGAAGGCCTTCTCAGAAGGCGGCGGGACTTCTCAGATGCCCTCGCGCCTTCTGAGCGATTGTCCGTGTCTCAAGGGAACTTCTCAGAAGGCCGGGGGGGGTCCGAGCGTTGTGATAGGGCCTGCTCTTTCTCACTTCCCCCCCTCGCTCGCCGCCGAATGATCCAACAACGGACGGTTTTGCCTTGCTTCGGGCCCCGGGGCCCTCACAGATCGATCTGGCTCGAAGAGTGGCGCAGAAAGATAGGGTCCAGGTCTCTGGTCGTGATTGTCGCGATGCTGCACTTTTTCGCACCGTCGGATCTCCGGGGGCGTTACAGCGCACGTCGCTGAAGATGCGCGGCGCGCTGGCGACGTTGCAGCGCTCGACGGCGAGCCCAGGGGGAATGCAGAGGGGGCGGGCCTCCTCAGAGGGCTCGAAAAACCTCTGGCCTTCTGAGAAGTGCTCTAAGAGCTCTCTCCGAAGACAGACGCGCCTCCTCAGAAGGCCAGAGGGCCTCTCAGCAGCCCCGGCGCCTTCTGAGACGGCTTGCCCCAGGAGGAGGAGGAGGAGGAGGCGGAGGAGGAGGAGGAGGAGGAGGAGGGGAGGAGGAGGGGGAGGAGGAGGAGGAGGAGGGGAGGAGGAGGAGGAGGAGGAGGAGGAGGAGGAGGAGGAGGAGGAGGAGGGAGGAGGAGGAGGAGGAGGAGGAGGAGGAGGCGGAGGAGGAGGAGGAGGAGGAGGAGGAGGAGGAGGAGCTCACACTTCCCCCACGGGCGCGCCGCCGAAGAGCGCGTCGCCCAAAGGGTGCGCGGCGCGCCGGCTGCGCACCGGCAGAGGGGCGGAGAGCTGGCCGCGGGGAGGCGCGCTCGCTGGCCTCCGCCGCGGGCGCAGCTCGGCAGCGCCCGCGGCAAGCCCGGCAGGCGCCCGGACCGGGCCAGGACGGCCTCGGTGCCAGCCAGCGCCCCGGCCTTCAGTGCTCGGAAATCGGCCCAGCGATCTCCACCTGGGCCCCCCTCTGAGCTCTGAGCGGGGGGTGCCAGCGGCGTCTCCGGCCCGAGGCCTCCCCAGCGTCTCGCAACGTATCGTGCTGGGGCCCCCGAGGCCCTCGAGGGCCTCGCGAGGGGGGGGGGCCCTGGAGGCCGCCTGGGTGTCCCCGGGAATCCTGGGGACACCTCTGGCAAGAGACACCTCTGGCAACGCCCGCTCTGACGGCTTCCCCGCCGATCCTCGCGGGGCGCCCCGGTGGCGCCCCTGGCGGCGGCCCGACCCTCGGGCCCCTCGAGCAGCTCGGCGCCGCGGGGCCGAAGCAGTGCTGAGCCCAGGCGCGCTCCCGCCCCCCTCGGCAAGCTGCGGTGGGAGAGGCCCTCGCCGAGCCCGTGGAGGTGTGCGCCCGCCCTCTCGGCACGGCAGGGCCGCCTGCCGCCCGGGACGGCGCCACCTGGAGCTCGGACCTCCTCGAGGCGCGGTGGTCGGCGGCGAGGGCCCCGCAGCGCGCGAGGGGCGCGGCGGGCGCGGCGCAGCAGGCTCGCACGGCGCCGGGGAGCGCCCAAGCCTCCGCGCTGGCCCGCGCGGCCGGCAGCAGGAGGCGGCGGCAGGTGAGCGGCCGCCGTCGGCGGCGCGGGGCGCGCGGCCTCCGTCCAGAGCTCCTCTCGGGAGCAGCGAGGAGGTCTAGATCAAGAAGGGCGAGTTCGAGAGCTGCCAGGGCGCCGCAGGTCGAGTCGAGGGGCCTCCTATCGGGCCGGGGGGCCTCGGGTCCAGCGGCATCGGCCTTGTCCAACGCACCCTTGTGGCAGCCTCCGATCCTCGGACGCGGCTGGAATGCGCACGACCCCTCTCGAGCAGCGGGGCCAGCCCGAGGGCGGCGGCTCAGCCTGGCAGGCCGAGCCCCGCAGTGCTGGCGACCGTCTCGTCTGCCGAGGCGCTGCTGAGCAGCCGGCCACCTGAGCGACGAAAAATAGCGGGCCTTTGCAAGACGGTAGGCGATTGTACGCAGTGGCTTACGCGGACCGCCGGCGCGGCACGCTGCACTGGAAGCGAGGGCGGTTTTTTACGCGCGGCCGTATGCGCGGAAAGCTCACGCGCGAACGTCGGCACAGTCGAGCCCGTTGCTTTGCGTCGCCAGCCTGGCAGGACCGCGTCGACTCGACGAGGGCCACGGGGTCGCGCAAGGCCCACCAGCTGCTCGTGAATGTCTGCGAGGCGAACGCCAGGCCCGGCCCAGATTCTGCAGCGCTCTGCCCCGCTGAGGGTCACGAAGCGCATCCAGTCGCCGTCGAGCGACGCCTGCAGGAGCAGCGCTGGAAACAAGTGGGCGGTGTAAGTCAGGTCCCCGGCTGGAGCCGGGAGGTCGCACTGGCCAGCATCGTTGAAGCCGCATGCCACGGCGGTGCCGTCGCTCCTGAGCAGGACATTGTGGTTCCCGCCAGCGGCCACTTGCACGTAGGTCAGGTCCCCGACCAGAGCCGGAAGGTCGCACGTTCCTTCATAGTTCCAGCCGTAGGCCGCCGCGATGCCGTCGCTCCTGAGCAGGACCGTGTGCTTCCCACCAGCGGCCGCTTGAACATAGGTCAGGTCCCCGACCAGAGCCGGGAGGATGCACTGACCATTGTCGTTGCAGCCGCAAGCAACAGCAGTACCGTCGCTCCTGAGCAGGACCGTGTGGTCCCCGCCGATCCCAACTTGCACGTAAGTCAGGTCTCCGACCAGCGGCGGGAGGATACACTGACCAGAATCATTACAGCCGCAAGCGACGGCGGAACCATCGCTTCTGAGCAGGACCGTGTGGTCCCCGCCGGTGCCAACTTGCACGTAGGTCAAGTCCCCGACCAACGCTGGGAGATCGCACTGACCACGATGATTGCAACCGCAGGACACCGCGGTGCCGTCGCTCATGAGCAAGACCGTATGGAACCCTCCAGCGGAAACTTGCACGTAAGTTAGGTCCCCGACCAGCGCTGGGAGGTTGCACTGACCAGCATCATTGCTGCCGCAAGCGACGGCGGCACCGTCGCTGCTGAGCAGCACAGTGTGGTTGCCTCCAGCTGCAACTTGCACGTAGGTGAGGTTCCCAGCCAGCGCAGGAAGGTCGCACTGGCCATAAAAATTCCTGCCGCAGGCCACCGCGGTGCCGTCGCTCCTCAGCAACACCGTGTGGCCGGCTCCAGCCGCAAGCATCCTCGAGAGGCCCAGCGGGGGCCAGCCCGATGCCGAGGTGAGGCGCGGGGGCTCGGTGTGGGGGCATTGGCTCGCCGGGTTTGAGCCAGAAGTGGCCGCGGCTGGGGCTTCGGCGGCGAGGCCAACAGCGCACGCCAACGCCACACACACAAACTGCGTATAAGCAGACACCCAATGGTGAGTTTCCATGTGCCTTCAGGGGGTGGCGGTGTATCAAATCTTTGGCTCTGGTTGGTCATTTCTACACAGGGCCCCTTGAGGCACAGGACCAATTCACTGGGGAGGCTCTGTGCACGTGTCATACATACATATATTCATATATACAGATCCCCAAACAGGGTTTACACTGAGGGGTTCTTACTAAGTCGCCTCAGGAATTGGGCCTGGGTGCCAATCTGGCGGCCATGTTGCCGCCGTCTCCGCCGCGTCGCCGCGCAGAGGGTTTTGACACCGCGCCGATCGTCCAGAATTGAATTGATCGTGGCCACGATCGTTCAAGGTCAAACTCCGTCGGGTCCAGTGTGGTCTCCGTGTCCCTCGGTGCTTCCGCGTCGCAGAATTCAACCTTGAACGCCTTGGCTGGCGTCGCCGGCGCGCCAACGTCGCATGAGCCTACCGTATACACATTTGCTGACTGGTGGCGCAGAGGATGGACCAGAAACACCACCACACCACCCCACCTACGGCACGCGGATGTTGGATTTCTGACACCCACCCCACCTACGAGCGAAGATATCTCCTCGAGGAGACATCTTCGCTCGTAGGACAGGGCCTCCGCAGCGCCCGCTCGACCTCGCCGACGTCGGCGAGAGTGCACAGGCAAGGCCCGGCAGCGCCACACGAGGGGGAGAGGAAGACAAGGAACCAAAGCTGCCCCGATACGCAACACGCAACACGCAACACGTAGCGTGCCGGGCACGGAGCTCAACACGCAGACTGAAAACGTAGGTCTGGCGCGATACGCACGCCAAAACGTGGACCAACACGTGCCGAGCCAACACGCAGCGTGTTGACGCTGACGTTTTGAACACGGTGCGTGTTGCGTTTCGACACGGGCGTGTCAGGGGGGCTCCGGAGGGGAAGAGTGTCAACGACCGCTTAGGAGCACCGGGCCCCTGCCGCGACAAGAGTAGCAGTCGTGCCGCTCCTGCACAGGGAGCGCAGCAGGCAAGCGAGGCATAGCAGAAAGGTCAGTTACACCACCGGCTGCACCGAAGAACAGCGAGGCCTCGGCTGGATCTACGCTGCGCGCTGCTCAACAACTGTACCCCCCGCGGGCACGGGAAGACGACGAGAAGTTCAAGCATGGCAGCCCCCAGGAAGTGGCGACAAGTGAGCGCCTGGCAGCACCAAGAAAGGGCGAGGTTCCGTCAGCATCTGCGCAGCTCTCAGTAACTACCAAGCAATCGGGACCGAACCCACCGCGTCCACCGAGGGTGGTCAGGGTTGGCTGCATCATGTGTTACGGTGCTGCTGCCATGCAATGCTTTTGGCCGAACCAGAACATTATACTGACTGACGTCGCGCAGCGATACAACAAATCTTGTGTTGTGTTGCGCGTCTGGCAGTTGTGTACCACTACTATCGCGCCTCACGCATACTCGTGGTGAAGTCGGTCTTGCGGAATGTCTGCAGCGCCGCGCGTGGCTCGGCCAATATATCGGCGCTGATGGTGAAGGCACTTCTCATGCGAGGCTCTAGAGAGTGCGTGTTGCAAATTGGGCATGATTTACATTACCGGCCGTCCAAACGACAAACTCGTCTTTTGTAAGGGTGCATTTCTACGCATGCACGGAAAATTTCACGACGAGCCCCACACATATTTATATACATACATATATATATATATATAGATACTTGCTCTTGCGAAGAAGCCAACCCTTTTCAGAGCGTAATTCGCATGCAACACACACCAGCACATCGAGTGTGAATGCGGACTCTGCCACAAAAACCTTCGGTGCACCCCCCCTGGAGGCCACGAGCCGCGCGAAAACTGCGCTGCACCCGCCGCGGGCTCAGGAAAGCAATGGCAGCTGGCACCCAGTGGAATGAGAGAAGGGAGACACCGAGAGAGAAGAGGGAAACGATGAGATAATCCGGAGACGCGGAGGGGTACGAGACTAGACAGAGGAGGAATGGCGGAGGAGGAGGAGGCGGGAAGAAGCAAGAGCGGCTGGCGATCTATCCCACACGAGGGCCTGACACGGAAGAATTGGGGAACAAACTTCTCAAATGTCCAACGTGCGGATATATGTTGGACCCCCCCCCGAAGGGTTTGAAAAACCCGTGCGTCGCGATCCCTCACCCCAGGCGTGGTAGCGGAAATGCCTCGCGGCCTAGCTGGTCGTGACACTGCCATGCATTTGCCTGCGCGTGTACTCGTGACGTCCTCTTTCGTCATCGCTATGGCACGCTGAGCGCTGCGAATGGGCATCGTGAATCTTGCGCTCCCAATCTGGTTCCATCGTCCCTCTGGGTGTATGCACCAGTGCGACTGGCCACGCATTTGCAAGGCCATGTAGGCATCATCGCAATCACATCGCAATCACGTCAGCTATTGCACTAATCTCTGTGCAGCGCGGAATGATGCACCCGTTATCGACCTTCTGGCAAACATGAAGGCACCTGATCAGAAAACGAGTGGCAAAACAGGGCAAGCTCACTACCAGGAAGCTGGAAGCACACATGACATATTCACATGTGGAACATAATGAGGCCATGGCGCTGGAATATCCAGAGGCCACGGATTGGATGTGAGCGCGGAAGCCCAGCGTGCGGTCATAGAGGGGCCGAGCGCTGGAAAGACATCTGGCCACATGCCCATTCAGCTCTCGTGCAGGCTGGGCGCGCCATGCGTATGCAGCTGCCTGAAAAACGCGCTCCCCTTTATTCCCCTCCCGTCCGCCACCCCTCGGCCGTCCTTCTCTGCCAGCGTGGCTTCCATCTCCCTGCCGCTCCCGCGGCACGACTCCAGGACCTTGGCGAGCGCCTCGGCGCTTGGGATGGAGGAACAACGAAGAGCATACGGCACAAGCATACTTTCTCGACGTCGGAGCGCGCCATGGGCGGCGCCAGAAGCGCTGCCAGAGGGCCCAACGCCGATCCAATAAGTCCGCGCGGACCTCCTAAGATGGGGCTCTTGCTCCTCTTCAGGCAGCTCCAGAAACAAATCCTCCTCGTCCTGCTGCTGCTCCTCCTCCTCCTCCTCTTCTTCCTCCTTCTCTTCCTGCTCCTCTTTCGCACACAGCCTCACTCATATTCACTCAGACTTCCTCAGTCTCACTCATACTCACCCATACCCAAGCTTACCCATACCAAGAAACACTCATACTCAGTCGTGCTCAAATCCTCTAGCATTCAGACTTCCTCACACTGAGGTATACTCATACGCAGGCGCACGCACAAACTCAGACTCATTCCTACTCTGGGTCGCTCATACTCAGTATTGCTCCCACTCTGGTTCGCTCACACTGAGACCCGCTCACACTCAGACTCAATCGCCGTCAGACTCGTTTATAGTCAGACCAACTAACACCCATCCTTTCTGCACACCCCGATCAACTCATGCTCCAAACCGCCCACGCACACAGGATGTGAGGATGTCTGGAGCGAGGCGCTAATTCCAGCAATCCAATGGGGGAGCCGCACAGGGCTATTGCTCGGGCCGGTTCACGCCCAGGTTGTGGGAAAGTTTCAATCGGTTCGCCTGGTGCCCAACATTTTGCTTGCAGTGCAGATTCTGAATATGTCCCTGGCGAGGCGCTGGCTTCGGGCGAGGAGCTGGTTTCAAAACTCCATGGGGGAACCGCCTGGGGGTATTGCACGGGCCAGTTCGCGCCCAGATCGCAGGGATGTCTCACACGATGTGCCTGCGCTGGTGCCGAACATCCTTTGCTTTCAAAGCAGATTGTGGGGGTGTCTCCGGCGGTTTGCCTGTTTCTGCCCCCCAAATGTTGTTTTTGTGGTCTAATGATCGCCGCGAGCACCCCAAGGGGGAACCGCCAAGGGTGAGCACATTCCAGGGTTCGCGTCCAGATTGTGGGGACGTCTCAAGCGATGTGCATGTTTCAACTACCCAAATGTACATATATAACATGCACATGTGTGCATATATATATATACACACATTATATATAGAGTGTGGGCCAAAACTCGCCGCGATACAGCAGGCGTGGCACTTGGGAGCTCAAGACTTTTTATGTGTGGTCCAATGCGTACCATGTGGAAGCAGGTGTGGCACTGGGGCACCCCAAGGCGAAGTTGCCTGAGGTGGGGACACATCAGGCTTCTCGCTCGGATTGGGGGGACGTCTCACGCGGCTTCGGCTACTTAGAATTGTGCGCTCCTCGCTCACACACTCGCCCACTCACTCACTTCCCTTTTTCCCATTCGGACACGTTCATTCGTACTCGGAACTACTCGACCACACCTCTTTCTCACCCAGACTCACTCCTCACGTTCACGCATGCGCATGGTCAGACTCGATACGCAAACGCACACAGACTTGCTCGCTCGCACTCACACTCGTTCATACTCAAACCCGCCCACACCCATACCAATGTACACTCAGACCCACTCGCACTCATGCTCACCAGCCCTCACATTGACGCATCTCCGGATTACCTTGCACCCAGGCCGACTCATACTCAGACTTGTACGCAGCACGGTGAAACACAGACTCATTCGAACTCAGACTCACCCACACCCAAGCGCACTCGCACTTAGACGCGCTCGAATTCAGACCCACTCTCTGACCCACTCGTACTCACAGTGGCGAAATCCAGACTCGTCCACACCCACACTCCATCGTACCCAGATCCACTCGCACTCCTGCTGGCTCACACTCAAATCATTCACGCTCCAATTCACAGGCAGTAAGGCTCACACGCGCATGGTTAGCCGGCGTTGCACTTGAGCACCCCGAGTGCCAGCAGGCGCAGCGAGTAGCACGCCAGAAAGCAGGCGTAACAACGCCATGCGAGCTTGCCTGAGATGCCACGGGGAAAACGGCAAGAGGAACTGCCCTTCGCTTTTGAACTTGTGTTTCTCTCGTCTCTCCTGTGAAGTGTCCAGAGGAGGAAGAGGAGGTCACTGAAGTCGTCGCCGTCGTCGTCATTGTCGCGCCTGTCGTCTACGCGGGCTCGCTCCCACCGTCAGATGCTCATGGGCACCGCTTCTGAACGAAACGTGACCGCAGCATGAGATGCGAATGTGGGGACCTGCGCGTCGAGTAGTTCTTCGAGGGGAGGACAGGCGCAGAAAAGTGGAGGGCCAGGCATCGACTTGATCAGTTGCGCCCCCCCCCGCACCGAAGGCAGGTGCAGGAACTACACGCAGGTGCCTCGGGAGCGCGCGCGCCCCCGAGGCCAGCGCGCGGCGAGCCTGAAGACCACTGGTGGGAACCACTGCGGACTGCACCCCGTGGCCCTGCGCGTGGACACGCGCGGCCAGTCTGCACGGGCTGGGGCAAATCTGTCTCAGGACTCATAGAGCAGGCATGGCGAAGAAGCGCTGGGCCGAGGAGCCCATATGCGATGTCAAGGAAGTAGATCCTGCAGGCGGCAGCACACATACACTTTGCGGCGCCGCGGCCCCGCGCGGAGTGTCCAGGCGCAGAAAATCGGGCAACGAGACTGGCGCGGCTGGCCCAGGTCACGCAGCGTGGGGACAGGGATCCGCCCATATGTGAACGACCGAGCTGCTGCTGGGTAGGCCACGAGGGGCGGGGGGGAGATGCGGGAGCGAGACGAAAGGGACGCTGCACAGCACGCGAAGGCAAGACGTGGCGCAGTGGCAAGCCCCAGTGGCGTTGCTGTGACCGTGGTAGAGGGAAGAGTCGAAGCCATTGACGGCCCAGCCCAGGCAGGTGCCGGGGAGAGACAACCCAGGGGCGCGGAAGCAAAAACCATCGGACAAAAAAAACGCGGGCGTGCGCGCGAGGGGGCAACGCAGTAGCAGGCAAAGGGGGCCGGGCAGAACAGTGCGGCAGCGGCCGGGCCAGGGGCGCTGGCCAGGGAGGAGGCAGGCGCCGCAGCATCCCGCGGCCCGCATCCCAGGACGGGGGCGGGGGAGGGGCGGAAACGGCCGCGCGGCCAGAGTGCGGCGCCCAAGGCGGGAAGAGGACGGCGAAGGTGCAGCAAGAGGCCGCACCGCCCGGATGGCGGACCGCGCAGCGTCGCCGACCAGCCCTGGCACGGGCGCCTTCGGGCGGGGCGCCTGCGTGAGCTGCGCCCGCGGGGGGCCGCTGGCGGGCACCGGGAGGAAGGGAAGGGGGGGCACCTCCGCACCCCTTCGAACGGTAGGGAGGTCCTCAGGCGATGTGGGATCACGGAGATGGCCGCGGCTCGACCCAGGCAGGACAAGACATGTCCCTGGAGGCGAGCCGCTTCTGTGGACCGCGGTGCTCCCGTGCCCGTGGTGGGCTACCCACTGGAGCTGGTGTCCAGGAGTCTGGTACCGTGCTGAGGAAACCCAGCAGCTGCTCTGCGGTGCGGGGTCGCCGTAGGAGCCGCGCAGCACAGCAGGACCGTTGGCGTGGTACCTTTGGCGCCAGGCTTCGATGGCCTAGGGCAGCATCCCAAGAACTGCCATTTGTCTTACAAGCCTGCATCCTCAGGCTTACTAGGCGCATCCTCTTCTTGTGCTGACATATCACACCGCTGCCTCACTCTCTTGCACTTCTCTCGCAGCAGCACTCTCGTTCCGCAGCGGGTGCCAATAATGCAGGGATGGGTTTGCAGGTTGGGCTCGGAATACTTGGGGAGGTGGGGTGCACTTATCGAGATACCAGAGCTACCCTTCTTCACAGGCCTGGCGGGCGCCTACTCAAGTGCCTACTCTTTTCTCTGTCCTGTTTTCCCACGTGGCCCGCGGCGCCCGCCAGGTCTTTTCTGGCTTGAGTCGAGTCGGGCACACCTGTTTTCACCCACACCACAGGGTAACCTTAGGCTTGTCTAACGAAAAAGGAATAGGAAAGGGGGGGGCGCGGGCGGGGCCCCATGAGGGCCGCTGGGGCGGGGTGCGGGACGCCAGCGGTGCGCGGGGCTGGAGTGCGGGACACGGGCCCGTTCGAGCAGCTCCGCGCGCGTTCGGGCAGGACCTTGCCAGTCGACCCGCTGAGGGAAGGCCTGCATCGGCTGCGCGTAAGAGTGGCCCTTCGCTAGAGTGACCTTTGGTGGTGCTGGCACAACATTGGAATCGGGTGATGTTTCCTTTGGAACAAGCCTGACCTCGCGATGGCACCTACATGTCGCGATTGCGCTCGCATCTGAGCGAGCCAGGTTTTGGCCCCACCCCTTGCAATCGACAGCAACGCATACGCGGCGCACCTGGCAGTGTGCATTTGTTTCCCGAGGGGGGTGCCAGTCGAGAAGACGGCGCGTTTTCCGCCCCAGGGCCACTTGCGAATCCCAGCCCAAATCCTAAATCGTCCAGCTTGATGGTACTTGGATGTCTTAATATATGTGCGTATATTGGGATCTGTTTGAATAAGTTTGAATATCTTCTCGAACCAATGGGGATCCTTATTCTTGCAAGTTGTCCACATCGATTCAAACTTAATTCCAAGCCAGCGGATAGGGCCAGTTTGGGCCATGACGCGGGTCCTGGTCCGACGTCATCGCGATGCGGCCCGGCAGTGCCAGACCTCATCGTGGCGGCCCCCTGCAGCCTCTGCCTTCGCAGCGCCTTCGATGTGCCAGCCGGGGCGTTCGAATCCGATCGGCGGAGCTCCGCGGTGGCCCGCCGGCGCAAAAGATCTTTCGAGTGGCGCCCCGCCTATCATTGATGCGGCGCGGCCGCACCGGCTTGCGCGGCTGCGTTGGGCCCCCACCGGCGCCCCAGAAGCCGCGCGCCAGCAGGTGCGGCGCGCAGGTGTGCCCAGAACTATCCGGGGTAACTCGGGCCCGGAGTAAGTCGGGCTCGGAATCCCGAAAAACCAAGCAGAGTTAGCCCTGACCCCAGTTACCCCTGATGATTCGGGGCTCTGGGCGCCCGAACTATCCGGGGTAAGTCGGGTCCGGGGTAAGTCGGGCTCGGAACCCCGAAAAAAACAACCCGAGTTAGCCCTGACCCGAGTTACCCCTGATGATTCGGGGCTCTGGACGCCCGAATCATCCGGGGCAAGTCGGGTCCGGGGTAAGTCGGGCTCGGAATCCCGAAAAACCAACCCGAGTTAGCCCTGACCCGAGTTGCCCCTGATGCTTCGGGGCTCTGGACGCCCGAACTATCCGGGGTAAGTCGGGCCCGGGGTAAGTCGGGCTCGGAATCCCGAAAAACCAACCCGAGTTAGCCCTGACCCGAGTCACCCCTGATGATTCGGGGCTCTGACAGTATCGGGAGCGGCCAAGAGGGGGGTGTCCAAGAGGGGGGGGGGTGCAAATCATGACCGGCGGCATGTGCGCGGCCCAGCGGGGGGGCCAGGGCCGTCATCAAATAAGAAGAGGCGCCATGAAATCTGGGTAAATATCATGCCCCCCGCCATGATATCCACCCCCCCCTAGTCATCACCCCCCTCTTTTCCGCCCCCGACAGTAGGCGCGGCCAGGAAAGCCAAGGCGGGTCTCCCCGAGAGGCCGGGCGGGGGACGCCGGCCGGCGCGGGGCCCTACAGAGAGGCGCCTCTTCCGGGACCTCGCGGGGCGCGCAAGAGGCCCTCCGCGGCGGGCAGGCCACCCCGGCGGGGGGGGGGGCGAGGCGGCCGTCGACGCGACCGCGGAGGATAAAGCGGCCCCAGGACACACAAATAAATACACACAAATAAAACAAATCCCCATATTTTCATATGTTTTTTCTGGGTTTTTGTCTTCCCCCCCACTCCCCATATTTTCCCATATTTTCTTGGGAATCGACGATTAATTGTGTCTGTGTGTTTTTTCCCCTCCTGAGAGGATGGGACCCGCGGGAGACTTGGGCCCAGGCCCCCTACGTCATGACTTTTCCTGTCGCGCCCCCCGAGAGAGGTGCATACTCCAAATTTCGCCATAAAAGGGAGGGGGTCACAACCCTCACAGACGGGCAATTCCAGACCCCCCCAGACAAGGCATGAAGGGCGGCGTTTTGCCCAGACCCACTGGAACCCTCCAAGACAGCTCGAATCTGACCCCATCCCAAATCAGACCACCCCCCTTTTATTGTGAAATCTGGTGTACACCTTCCCCCAGGACCGGTGCTTCATCTGGAGTCGTCTCGGACGGCCCCGAGGCCCAGTGAGGGTCCCCAGAGGCCCAAAAGAGTGAAAGGCCTCCCGCCGTGACCCTTTCATGGCTCGAGGGGGTGTGGGGGGGGGGGGGGGGCGGGAACCACCGCCGATCAGCGTGGGGCAGCGCGAGTGGCCGACCCGCTGCGTGGGGTGCGCCGCGCCATCGGCCGGGGCGCCGACGGGGGCCGCCGTACCCCCAGAGAGCACGCGGCGCACGGGAGAGCGCCGCTGCCTGCTGGCAGCGGGGCCTGACTTGTCCTGGCGGTGGGGGCTATCCCGCCTGCTCGGCCTGCGCTGGCCTGGTCAGCGGGCGATTATGATGATGATGATGATGATGATGATGATGATGATGATGATGATGATGATGATGTTGATGATGATGATGATGATGGTGATGATGATGGTGGTGGTGATGATGATGATGGTGATGATGGTAATGATGATGATGATGATGATGATGATGATGATGATGATGATGATGATGATGATGGTGGTGCTGATGATGATGGTGGTGATGGTGATGATGCTGATGGTGGTGATGGTGATGATGATGGTGGCGGTGATGATGATGATGATGATGATGATGATGTGATGGTGATGATAATAATGATAATAATGATGATGATGATGATGATGATGGTGATGATGAAGATGATGAAGAGGATGATCATAGTGATGATGATATTGATGCTGATGGTGATGATGCTGCTGATGATGCTGCTGATGATGCTGCTGCTGCTGATGATGATGATGATGATGATGATGATGACTCAGCTTACGCAAGCGTCAACGCATCAGCTGGGCAAGACAGCTCAGACGTGCTCGAACTCGAAACCCAGGGATGCTCAATCGGATTCTGTGTGCATATGTGCATTTCACGTGGGTTGTAGCCGCTGTGCTCCCATTCCAAAAAAAGGAAAAACAAAACCAAACAAAGGCCATGAAAATAAACTGTTGGCGCTCCGCGCGGATTTCCTGGATCTGCGCTGGGCCCCCCTCCCTAGCGCGCTCTGCGCGCCAGGAACGGCGCCGGAGACGCCGCCAGGGGGCCGCAGCGCGGATCCAAGAAATCCGCGCGGAGCGCCGAAAGTTTCTGTCCATGGCGTTTTTTATGATTCGAATTTCTTCCCATGGTCCCTCTGCCTTGCCTACTGCTGCCGGGTGGGCCCCCTGGCGGCGGAAGCGGGAATGCCGCACCCGCGCAGTGGTCAGGCGGCGGGGGCTTGGGCTGCTGGGATGCCAGCAGCGGGGCGAGAGGCGCACACACACACACACACACACACACACACACACACACACACACACACACACACACACACACACACACACTTTTTGCGTCGGCGGCTAGGCAGAGTGACTGCTCTGGCGGTGGCGCACACACACACACCAAATCAACACGTCGTCGTCCTCCTCCTCCTCCTCCTCGTCCTCCTCCTCCTACTCCTCCTTCGGCGCCTCCCGAATAGCTAAGGTCATCGCCACCATGGCCGCCGCCGATCCGATTTCGTCGTCAGCATCGTCACGGTCGCCACGCGCGCCCTCGCTGTCCCTGCCATCGCCAAAAAGGCGTCCCTCTCCAAGGCATTCGCAGACTCCTGTAGGCTGCATTCGCAAAAGCTGCTCGCTCGAGTAGGCTGCTGTGGCGTACATCGCCCAGGGCGGTTCCGAGCGCTCTTGACTTGCCTACGCGCTGCCAAAAGCCGTCTCTTCATTAGTTTGCGCACGGCTTGCTTACGCGCAAGCTTTTCCGTCCCGTCGCAGTCAGTTCACATCATAAAAGTCTACCACTGCTGAAGTCAAGAGGAGCATGAAGGCAGAGAGCGCTCAACTGGATAGCATCATGATGCCTGATGCCCTTTCTGCGCGACACACGGCAATGCCCTCTGCCGATATGAAACAGGGGGGCCCAGCCCAGCAGAAAGTCGAATCCGGGGAGCGTGGACCAGGATGGTGGCGTTCGTTCAGGAATGCGCCCAGGAGGCCTCAGACCCTGGATGATGTCCCATCTGATCAGGGCGGCGGTGATACCCGTGGCCTCAGCGGGCCCTGGAAACGACAGGACCGTTTTTTTACCGGTTCCGTTTTGCCGTTTTTTTGCCGGTGTTCCGACGCCGTTTTTGTTACCGGTTCCGTCGCCGTTTTCTGACCGGTTCCGCTCCTGTTCCAATCCTGGAGCCGTTTTTTGCCGTTTCCGGTCGCCGTTTTTTTGCCGTTTCCATTTTCAAGGGACATTTTCCTGGAAACGGTGAAAAAACGGCCCCGCCGTTTCCGGGGCCCACAAAGCCCGTGGCCACTCCACCGGCTTCCAGACCCTGGACTCCTTGTCCAATGCTTCCACATCCAGTGCCCTCTACCGTAGCGCGAGACCGTCCGACCGCGGCCACGCACGGCCATCGACGCCCACGCCATCCCTGCCTCGCGCGTGCCGCCCTTGCTCCAGGACCATGCTACAGTCGGGGCGTTGACCGAAGGAACCCTAAATAAGGAACGAGGCCCCCTTTTTTCCATCGGTTAAACTTCGATTTCCTATCGAAAACATAAGGAAAACCTGAGGCAAGCTGTGAAACACGTAAGGGACGCGGAGCCCCTCCCAAACGAAAAGGGTTCCTTCTTCAGGGCCCCGACTGTATGCAAGGACCGTGCTGCTCTCGCATCGCTCCCGAACTGACGGATCATGCCTGGATGGTGGCCCAGGAGGCGGAGGAGGAGGGTGGGGGGTGGCGGAGGAGAGGCCGGGTGAACCTCCACGGGAGCCTCCGTGGACCTCCGCGGCCCTATCATAAACGTGACTTCGACCGGATGTTCTCCAGATTCCGGCCACCCCTCTTCAGCCCTTCGTCCTGACTTCGTCCAGATTTCGTCCAGATTTCGTCCGCATGTCGACCCAATCCGACGAAATCTGGACGAAATCCGAAAAAACGAAAAAATGTCGTGGGACCCTATGAGACCCCCATGAAGGACAACACAATGCACCAGAAACCAGACGACACCGCCCCACGTACGGTACCAGGAGGCTTAGCGCATACCAGAAAATCTGGCGTGGGTTATTGCGTGGTGTACGGTACGACGCCCGATGGACCTTAGTGCAACATGGAGGGCCGTTGGTGGGTGGTGCCGCTTGTTCTGGTCGACACAGGGGAGGAGGATACGCCACGAAAATATACACAGACGCCCTCCGACGAACTCTGCATGTACCTTCAGGGGGCGTGGCGGTGCATAGGGTCACCGGCTGTCAAGTTGTGATTTTGAAGGGGAACTGGGACATACAAATAAATAGACACAAATAACAGGATTCCCCATCTTTTCCCATATTTTATGGGTTCTTGTCTTCCCCCCCCCACTTCCCATATTTACCCATATTTTCTGGGGAACCGGCGATCAATTGTGTTTGTGTGTGTTCCTTCCCCTCCTGAGACTTATCCACCGCCACCCTCCCCTGAGGCCCAGGAGCAACCCGTCGGAGGGTGCCTGCGTGCACTATCTTCCTGTGGGCGGGGAGGAGGGGGCGCAGCGCACGCGCAGGCCCCGCGCGAGGGGCGCCCGTGGCTCCGCGGGCGCCGGGCACCTCCGGGCTGCCGCCCGGCCGCCCGAGGGGGACCCGCACGGGGGGAGGCATAGGCGCGCAAGGCAGGGCCCAGGCGCCGCTGGCCGTGCCTGGGCGGCGCGCGCGGGGCCCGCGCAGATGCTCCCAGCAGGCGCCGGGACCAGGAGGAGGAGGAGGAAGAGGAGATAGGAGGAGGAGGAGGATGTGGAGGAGGAGGAGGAGGAGGAGGAAGAGGAGATAGGAGGAGGAGGAGAAGGAGGAGGAGCAGGAGGAGGAGGAGGAAGGAGGAGGAGAAGGAGGATATAGGAGGAGGAGGCGGAGGAGGTGGAGGAGGAGGAGGAGGAGGAGATAGAAGGAGGAGGAGATAGAGGAGGAGGAGGAGGAGGAGGAGGAGGAGGAGGAGGAGGATATAGGAGGAGGAGGAGGAGGAGGAGAGGGAGATAGAGGAGATAGGAGGAGGAGGAGGAGCAGGATATAGGAGGAGGAGGAGGAGGAGGAGGAGGAGGAGTGCAAGCCCAAGTTGCCCCACGACGCACCAACGAGGTTGCAATACATCCCTCCATGGGGATCAGCACTACAGGGAGGTGGGCGGGTAAGGGCCTGGGCGCCGCCAGCCATGCCGGGCGGCGCGCGCCGGGCCCGCGCAGATGCTCCCGGCAGGCGCATGCCGATCCACATGCGTACCGTGGGGTGCCCAAGCCCGTCGCTGGATCGGTGACGCTCTGCGATCCTGTCCCGGCTGCTGGGCTGGCGCTGGTGCGCGCGCGCGGTGCTGCAACTCGCACGACGGGGCGGGCGCCGGGACCGGCGTGAGGAGGAGGAGATAGGAGGAGGAGGAGGAGGAGGAGGAGGAGGAGGAGATAGGAGGAGGAGGACCAGTGTATTTAACCCCAAGACGCAGCAACGAGGTTGCAGTAAGTCCTCCCTGCAAGTTCCTTTCCCACAGGTCCCTGGCAGAATCTATCTGCATTGCGAGAAGTGGCTCTGTAGACGACAAACGTCTGAGAGTCCTCAAGCGTGCCAAAACACAGCTCCTGGGAGCCAACGCCGCGGATCAACGTGATTGTTGCGTATTGGTCATCCTCCTCCGTACCAGAACACTTTTCATGGGACGTCAACACTACCTATCAACGTGACTGTTGCGTGCTGACAATCATAAACCGTGCAAGAACACAGTTCCTGGGACTTTGACCATACGGATATTTGAAACTGTTGCACAGTTTTTGTTAAACAAATGTGCGCTGCGCTAGGCGAGAGCCACATTTTGATAAAGGAACCACCCTCCATCTTTGAAGCCGTTGCAGTGTTGCAGATTCTAAAACGCATGCACGCAACGCTAAGGCGAGAGCAACATTTTGAACGCCACCCGCACTCCATCAGTGCATCTGCTGCAAGCTTTCAAAACGGATGTGCGCTGAGCTGGGGCGAGAGCTACATTTTGAAGCCGACCCGCCCTGCATCCGTGACTAAAAAAAAAAAAAAAAAAAAAACTGCGCGCGGCGCTAAGGCGAGACCCATACATTGAAAACCACTTGCCCTCCATCAGTGAAGCTGTCGAGAATTTCAAGCTTCAGGACCATCAATGGCGACGAAGTCTCAGTCGAAACGACTGGCCCGCCCTACCAACACATCGGGGGTGCAACAGGGAGGCGTTATCTGTGAGGGCGAGGAATGGAAGAGGAAGATGATGATGATGAGGAGGAGGAGGAGAAGGAGGAGGAGGAGAGGGAGGGGAAGGGAAGGGGGAGGAGGAGGAGGAGGAGGAGGAGGAGGAGGAGGAGGAGGAGGAGGGGGAGGAGGAGGAGGAGAGGGAGGGGAAAAGGCGGGGGGAGGAGGAGGAGGAGGAGCAGGAGGAGGAGGAGGAGGAGGAGGTGGAAGAGGAGGAGGAGGAAGGGGAGGAGGAGGAGGAGGAGGAGGACGAGGACGAGGAGAGGGAGGAGGAGGAGGAGGAGGCGGAGGAGGAGGAGGAGGGGTCCGTAGCCATTCTGGCTCAAGTCCGTAGCGGTTGGCTCTGGGACGAGAGTTTTTGGCAAGGGGATCCGCGGCCCCACCACGTTCCGTGTACTGTGTGCGGTTCGCCCCGCACTTGGTCACTCACAATTACTCGTTTACTTGCTGCTACTGCGCTCGCGTTTGTTTCTCAAGCAGCGATGGGAGACTTCTCGTGCTGGCAGTGCAGTAACAAGCGGTGTGCGTACAGGTGCAACTATGTCTGGCGCGACAACTGCAGGATGTGTGGAAAAGCGGCTGGTCCGAAACCCTCTGTCTCGCTCGTCGATTATCGGGACCGTGGTGCCTGGGCCAATGGGCCGCCGACCAAGAACAAGCAGGTCAGCTTCCTTCCCGAGAGTCAGCTCGGCATCTACGCCAGGATGTCCGAGGAAGGCTTTAAAGAGGTCAGCAGCGACTGGGCGCCCAAGCTCATTGCTCGCGCGGTCGCCCAGCGCAACCGCGACAAGGGCGAGCCGAGCGCCACAGCCAAGTCGGCCAGGATCGAGCAGGACGCACTGGCGGACAAGCGTGACAAGGCCCAGCGGGCCTACGACAAGGCGCAGGAGAGTGCCTTGGCAGCCTGCGCCCACGCTGCCAGGTGCAAGGCCGAGCTTACGCTGGCGCAGGCTGCGGTCAAGGAGGCCGCGGCGCGGGCGGCCAAGGCCTACTCGGCCATGGCTGCGAAGGAGGATCCTGTACAGCAGCTGCAGCAGTTCGCTGACACGCTCGCCCGGGATTCGCGCGTGGCCCAAATCGCCCAGGGCCTGGCAGCTTTGGTGCAGCCTTTGCGCGATGTTGCTGCTGCTGCTGCCCCTCCCGCCGACGAGTCCATGGCAGTGGACGGCGACGGCGGTGGAGGGGCTGGCGCCGTCGGGGCTCCCGATGGCGAGGCCGCGGCCAAGCGGCGCGCGGACGCCGCTCAGGCCGCAGCCGCAGCTGCAGCCGCCAAGCAGGAGCAGGAGCACGAGGCCGCGCGTGCTGCTGCTGCCGCCGCTGCCAGGCAGCGAGCCGAGGCAGCGCGCGCCGAGCTCCTTGCCTGGCTCGCAGAGGCGCAGACGGTGTCAAGCATGAATGGATTCGTGACATCTTCGACCAGATGCAGGAGGCCGCCACCAAGAAGTTCAAGTCGACCACCGCCGAGTCTGCTGGCGGGCCTTCTTCCTAGCTTGGCCGCCTGGACTCTGGTCACCAGCTATGTAACGGGGACCGCAGGGTTGGAGGCGCTGCTCCAGCATCCCAAAGTCCTCAGCAGCAACGGCGTGGTGGTGCAGGAACATCACCTTCTACCGCATCAAGTTAATGAATGGGAGAGCAAGTTGTCGAAGCGCGGATGGCGCGCCAGTGTAGCAGCTGCCGTGGATACCCAGCGTGGCGGTTCCAGCGGTGGTATGGCGCATATGGTTCCCAAGTGCGTTGGCCTCGCTGACATTGAGCATATTCCCAGCTCTCTTATTCCAGGCAGAGTTTCGATCAAGCATGTTGCGGGATCACAGACATTGGCTTTCTGTGGGTGGCCGTGTACTTGCACTGCAGCGAAGGATTGTCAAGTAAGAACTGGCACATTCTAACCCAGATAGGTGATGCAGTCAAATTATCAGGACTGCCATTCATCGTGTCTGGTGGTTTCAATTTGGATCCGCACGAGCTGGAAGCATCAGGATGGCCTGCCGCACCCGACGCTACCATCTTGGCTCCAGCGGTGCCTACATGTACGAATTCTTCGGGTTCCAAGGCCAGGGTAATCGATTTCTGCGTGGTTGCCGACTCCATTGCTCATGATTGTCGCCTTGAGGTCTTAACCGATGCTGCAACTACGCCGCATTATCCTGTGCGGCTTACCATTCCTGTGCAAGCAAGGTGTGAGCCCTGTCATGCGGCTGTTCGGGTGCCACGTCGGTTTCCTCTCGATTTACCGGTGGGCTGTGTCCGCGCTGATCCTACACCACGCTGGGAGCAGCATCGAGACACCGTCGAGCGTGCTGGCCTGGACGTGGGCATGCGCTGGCAGCTATGGGTCCAGACCGCCGAGGCCGATTTCGCGGACGCCCACGACCTGCTGCCGCACGCCGACTCCGAGTACTTCGGCCGCGCTGAGGGCCCCCAGTTTTTTTGTGAAGGCGCCACCGAAGCCGCTGCCTGTGCGCTTTCCCAGGATCTCGCCTGTTGCCACGTGGTGGCGTCTCCTGACCAGGTGCCTGTCTGGATTGGGGTCTGCTCAGCCTGTCCCCAGTCGTGCTTGCTCTTTGCGCCTTGCGAGGCGCCTCGGGCCCATGTCCCAGGTCAGCAGAGCTCCTCAGTCTGAGGCTGAGCCCTGGCTCACGCTGTTGTCTCTGGCGCGCGAGCTTCCTTATGAGCTCGCTGAGCTGGCTTCGAAGGCTGCCGCCCTCCAAGCTAGCGAAGCCCTGAAGCAAGCTGAAACTGATAGGCTCCGCGGTTGGAGAGAATGGTGCTCCACTCACAGCCGTGACGGTGGAGCCGCTCTCTTTTCATATACCAAGCCTGTCCAGCCTTGGGTCCCCAGTTCCTCGGTGCAGGTGCAGGGTGCCTCGCGTCCCGCTACTATGGCCGAGGAGATGGATTTGCTTGAGGCTGAGTGGGCTGGGTGGTGGAAGGTGGGGGTTCTGTCGGATTCCATCGCCTGGCCTGCGGACCTTGGCCGCGAACTTTCGCTTCCCAGTCTCGATGAGTTTAAAGCGTGCGTTCGCACGTTCCCCAAGAGGTCAGGATGCGGTTTCGATGCGATTTCCCCTCGGCAGCTGTTGCACCTCTCCGACGGGGCCTTGATGGCCTTGATCGATCTTTTAGGAGAGGTCGAATCCTCCTGCTCCTGGCCGCGTCTCTGGACCAAGGTTGTTTTTCTCGGCAAACGCGAGGGTGGATTTCGGCCCATTGCGCTCATTCACATTCTTGCCCGTATCCAGGGGCGTCTGCGGCGCCCGCTTATCAAGCAATGGCAAGCTCGCAATCATCGGCCACATTTTTGGTACACGTCTGGACGCAGCAGTGACAAGCTCGTCTGGGTCCAGGCCGCCAGCTCAGAGTGGGCGGCCTCACGAGGTTTCTCTAGTGGGCTCCTCCTGCTTGACTTGCAGAAGGCTTTCGAATTCGTTCGTCACAGCGAGCTTGTGCTCGCTGCGAGTAGATCGGGGTTTCCGCTCCACCAGCTGAAGCTTCTTGTCGAGCTATACAGGGCCCCGCGGATTTCGTCGCTGGGGGACGTGTTTTCTCGGCCTCTTCTGGCCCACCAGGCCGTCTTGCCTGGCAGTCACTTCGCCACTTTGTCGTTGCAACTCATCCTCCTCGGCCCCGCTGATAAGGTTGTGGCGGCCTATCAGCACGTCAGTCTGGGGGTCGTGGTGGACGATTTTGGAGCCCATAGGGTTGGACGTGCGCAGGATGTGGTGGGAGACCTAGCAGGGGCCACCACCATGCTGCATGCTGAGCTTGAGAAGGTTCACTTGGTCGTGCATCGTCGTAAGAGTCGGGTCGTTGCGTCGTCGGCTCATATCAGGGCTCAGCTCGTCCGAAGGCCCCGCAGGTTTAATGTTCAGGGCGCTCAAACAGAGCGCAACCTTGGTATCGATTTTGCCGCTGCAGTCTGCCGCTTTCGTGCCACGCGAGCCGCTCGCAGGGCACCGGCGCACGCTCGGGCCCGGAAGATCGTCTCGCTCGGACCGCATGTTAAAAAGTGCTGGCTGCACAACATGGTGCAAGCTGCCCCCCTGGCCTCCTGTAAGTATGGGGGTGCTGTGTACGGCACGAATTGCACAGTGCTGCGTCTCGCCAGAGCTATGCAGGCACATGTGCAGGTCGCCAAGCTGTCGGGTCGCAGTCTCACGTTGCTTCTTATGATGTCTGAAGCACCCCGATGCGACCCCGCGTGCAAATCAAATATTGAGCCTCTGCAGATGTTTGCGGTGGCCGTCTGGGATGGTTTGCTTCCTGTGCGCATGCTCGAGCAAGGAATAAACGATGCTGTCCGTCGCTTCTCCGACCACGGAAACCCCTGGGCTGGCATTCAGGGTCCTTTCACAGCCTGCGCGGCAACTGCCATCCGCCTGGGGCTCCAGGTCGACGGTTTCGTTTTCGCTCACTCGGTCTTGGGGCGCATCTCGGTCAGGGACGTCGGCCCCAGGACCTTTGTGATCTGGCTTCAGAGGGTGGTCGATTTTTGCCTTTGGGGTAAGGTCGCCAATAGATCGGATGTGCCTGAGTTGCAAAATGGGTGCGACCTCACTCCGCTCAGAAGCCTTCGCCCCCTCTTGCCTGTTGAGCGCGGGCATCTCAAGAGTGTGATCTCTGGAGGCCAGTGGCCGCAGCATCGTCAATGGGAGGCTGGGCTCTCGACCAATGCCATCTGTCTAGGTTGCGGGTCAGCCCCAGGAACCCTGCTGCACAGGCATGCAGCGTGTGGCTTGCACGAGGAGATCATGGAAGGAGTTCGCATTCCATCCTTTCTCACGACCCTCGTGCGAGCTGCCACTCAACCTCTTCCCCTCCTCTTTGCTGAGAGGCTGCTGCTGCCGCTTGCTCCCCTCCCTGCCACCCGTCCTGTCCCAGATAGGTGGTTCGCAGGAGGGCCCGAGGCCCTATCAGGACATGTGTTCCTCGACGGGTCGTGGATCGACCAGAAGCCCCCCCCACGCGCAGGCGGTGGGGTGGGCCGCTGTTGCCTTGTGTCCCGATGCGTCTCGTGTGCTCTTTGTTGTGTGTGGTACGTTGCATGAGTTCTGTCAGGACATCGACTATGCTGAGCTTTTTGCGTTCTATCGTTGGCTACAGCACGCGTGCCCAGGATCCATATTGTACACAGACTCCGCCTTCGTGCATGACGGTGTGCACAAGCGTGGAGAGCGGGAGTGTTGTGGCTCCCGCAGTGCATGGTCCGAGCTGTGGCGCGCGGTGTGGACAAAGATTCACGATTGGGGTGGTCCCTCTCAGATCTGTCTCGTCACTGTGAAGGGACACTGCACGAGTGCACGTGTGCAGCTCGGTCTCAGCAGTGCGTTTGAAAAGGCTGGCAATGATGAGGCCGACTCGTGGGCCCAGTGGTCTGCTTTTCGTGTTCAGATTGATCAGAGTTTGCGTCAGCAGGTCACTGCCAGAGCTAAGGTGTTGGCTCACTACGCTAAATGGGTGGCCCAAGTAGGGGCGAGTCTTGCCGATTTTGACTGTGAGCATGTTAAGCCTGAACAGAAGCCATCTAGTCAGTTTTCCTGTCAGCCCATGATCGTGGTTGAACCACCCCCGCCTGTCGCCACCCCTCGCCCTCTCCTGCGCGCAGATGCTGCGAACGCGCGTGTTGTAGCAGCTGATGGGCGCAGGCACCTCGTGCATCCCTTTCAGCTTCAGGAGGGCACTTGGTGCGTCGTGTGTGCAGTGTGTGGGCTCGGAGGTCGCAAAGTCTCTGCCAAGCGGTCTGAGCAGTGCAATGGACCCCCTGCGGCTTCCTCCCACGGCGCGCGCGTGTTGGCGAACCTCGCGCGCGCGCCTGCACGATACAGTCTCAATAAGAAGTGGCACCTGCTCCGCCAGCCGTTCAGAACTGGCGATCAGGTCCGTGCGGGTGAGATTGATTCTCTCCATATTGCCTAACTCGTTTGGCTTTGTCTTTTCCGTGTGTTTCACCCGTGGGGTGAACGGGAGCGGGTGGTGGCGCAAGTGGTAATGGCCCCGCATCAAAGGGGGAGCGCCACCCATCCAGCTCAAAGGTGTGCGGCGAGACCCATCGTCGCGCAGGGCTGTGTCGAGGAGGAGGAGGAGGAGGAGGAGGAGGAGGAGAGGGAGGGGCAGCGGCGGGGGAGAGAGCGGGCGCGAGGACGGAGAGGAGGGCACAGGAAGGGCACCGTTCCCTCCTTCGGGGGGCCAGCCGGTCTGCTTCGCCGCCCCACGCGCCTCGGCGTCCTGGCTCCGCACGGCCTCCGCCAGGGAGGTCGGTCGCCCGCGTCGCGCTCCTCGCGCGCAGCGCAAGTGCACCCCCCCCACACCCCCTTCGCTGCGGGCTGCTGAGCGGACGATCATCTTTGCGAGGCGGCAATTTATCCGTATCCACCGCCTGGGAACCGACGTCCTGGTGCCCCAGCGGCCGGTGGATATCGATATATATATATATATATATATATATATATATATATATATATACATATATATATATATACACACATATCCACCGCCTGTGGAGGTCCACGAGGATCGATCCCCCAGGCGGTGGATGTGGATAAACCCCCGCCTCGGACATCCTGGCCTCTATCCGCGATGACCCCCTCGATATTGATCGTCCGAGCAAGTTACTGATCCCGCCTGTCAGAGGGCATCCAATGGGAATGTCGGCGTAGACGTGGGTCGAAGTGGCGCCCGCCTGCATGATACCCCCCTCCTCCCCCACACGGCCAATTCCGGAAATCCTGAACAAACATGTTGCCATCTCTTGGGGGCGCATCTTGTACTTCCGCCGGTTTCCGTTGGCCTTCAGCTTCCGCAGGTGGAGCCGCCCCAAGATTACTTCCGCCGTCCTTCCGCCGCCTTCCGCCGAGGAAGAGATGGCCACTCCCTCGACTCTCGAAGGCGAGGCCGTTTCTGGAACGCCTCACATACCTTCGACGTCGCGATCTTTTCGTAGCGTTGGCCCTCAAGGTCTGGTCGCCCTTCCCCAGGACCAGCGTCTTATCCTGATCAAGATGCAAGAACTTCATGCTTTGTATCCTGAAACGTCATTTTAAAAAGCCTCGGACCGTCGTATGATGTCTCCGGGGCATGGTAAGGGCCCCGAGAGGACGAAATCGGCGAAAAAACGTTCCGTCGCGATCTGCTCACGACGCGACCTGGTCTCGGCCCTCCTCCTGTCCTTTGTCCCCGACATTTCTCTCCCCTTGCCCCTTCCCCTTCCCCTCCTCCTCCTCCTCCTCCTCCTCCTCCTCCTCTTCCTCCTCCTCATGCTCCTCCTCCCCATCCTCCATCCATCTTTCTTAGAAGTAACTCCGCCCTGTCGCATCCCCAGACGTGTTGGTAGGGCCGACCAGGCGTTTCGCCTTAGACGTTCTCGCCACTGATGGTCCTGAAGCTTGAAATGTGCAGCAGCTTCACTGATGGAGGGCGAGTGGTTTTCAAGCTGCGGGTTTCGCCACAACTCCGCGTTCACATCATTTTAAAAGTTGCAACAATTTCGCGAACGGAAGGCTGGATGGCTTCAACATGTGGCTCTCGCCATAGTTCCGCGCACATTGGTTATGAAAGTTTACTGCAGTTTCAAAGATGAACGTCGGCTCCTTGTCAAAATGTGACTCTCGCCTCAGCACTGTGCACATTCGCTTGAACAGTTACCCGCGCAAGGGGCCCAGGTGGAATGTGGCGCGGCGGCGCCTGGCGCCTCAGCGGCGGGTGGGGGCCCTCGCTCCTCCCCGCGCTCGGGAGCCTGGGCGTCGGTCCGAGCGGCCACCGCTCGCCCCGCGCTCAGGGCCGCCCGGAGGGCCACGCCCACGCCGACAGAACCGAGAATAGCACCACCCCACACACACCACCCAACAGCACACACGTCCGAGCAGAACACACCGCACCAGGGCAGCACATGCCGTACCAGAACGCCTCACCGTGACAGAACGGCACCTGCCACGGCACGGCGTCGCAGCACATAACATTCACCTCCCGTGACACAACAGAGCAAGCACGCCGCCGAAGGCCCGCAGCAGCGCTTGCACCGCTCGCGCCCGCGCCCGCCCCGCCCGGGCGCGGCGCTCCGCGGCGGGGGGCGCCGCGGGCGCCCCGCCTCCCGCGCACCACGGCGGCGCCCCTCGCGAGGAACGGAGAGGGGCCGCGGGCACGAGAGGCAGGGGCTGGCAGCGGCGCGGGAAGCGCCCGCGGTGCGGGTTCGGAGGCTGGTTCGGACCAGACCGCTTTGGGCCGAGCTGGCGCCAAAGGAGGAGGAGGAGGAGGAGGACGACGACAAGTGCAAACCCAAGACGCATCAAAGATGTCGAAATACGCCCCCCCTCCAAAGATTCCTCTTCACAAGCCCCTACCAGGGGTTAGTTTTCCACTGAGGGAGCTGCCCCGTCGGGGGACAACCACGTGAACACCTCGACCTGTGCCAAAACGCCATTTTCAGGACTTCCACGCACCGAGTTAAGCTGACTGTTACAATAGGGGCTCGACCACAAGAAACCTTCCACAAGAAACCCGACCCTGAGACCCCAGGACGTCCATGGATTTTTGGTGCGGGGGCGTCACGCTCTCCACAACACGACCATCGAAACCCACGAAACCCAGGACATCCTGGAGGCGAGCAGGGTGTTCCTTGGCATGTGTCTCCACTTTACGTCTTGGCGATCCTGAGCCGTGCCAGATCACCATTCCTGGAACTTCAACCCCGAATCAACGTAACCGTTGCGCCCAGACAATCGTGATCCGTTCCAAAAGACAGCTTCTGGTACGTTAACAATGAGAACCGGTGAATCTATTGCAAATGTTCATAACGAGTGTGCGCCAAGGCGGAAGAAGCATTTTGAAGACGAACCGCCTTCAATCAATGACTCTTGCACGTGTTCAACGAATGCGCGCGGCGCTAAATGGAGAGCCACAGATTGAAAACGACCCGCCCTCAATCCGTGAAGCTCTTGCGATTCTCTTAAAACGAATGCGCGCGGCGCTCGGGCAAGAGCCACAATGTGAGATGGGCCCGCCCTCAACCCGTGAAGCTCCTGCAATGTGTTTAAACGGCCCTCCATGTGTGAAGCTGTTCATTGTTGAAGCATCGGGGTCATAAGCGATGAGGAAGTCTCAAGCGAAACGCCCAGCCGGCACTTTCGACGGGCCTCGGGGTGCGACAGGGAGGAGTTCTCTAGAAGGAGAAGGAAGTGAGGAGTCAGAGGAGGAGGAGCAAGAGGAGGAGGAAGAGGAGGAAGAGGAGGATGAGGAGGAAGAGGAGGAGGCGGAGCAGGAAGAGGAGGAGGATGAGGAGACGGAGGAAGGGTAGGAGAAGGAGGAGGAGGAGGAAGAGGAGGAGGCGGAGGAGGAGGAAGAGGAAGAGGAGGAGGAGGAGGAGGAGGAAGAGGAGGCAGTTCTTTTTGCTCGGACCGCGCGGCGGTCAAACTGCGGGTGCAGTCCCATGGCCCTAGGACTAGGTCCAAAACGGCGGCGGGCAGCGTGCACGCCACAAACATGAAAAGTATGTGCATCATGCTTACAAGGCGGCACGGACGGCAGAGGGGCAGGGGAGCGCCCTCTTCACACTGGGTGAGAACAATGCTGCCCCGATGCCGCCTCCTACAAGCGTGAAACGCGGCACGCAGTCATCGCCTATACCGGCCCACGGGCCGAAACACCTCAAGCACAAATGCGGCCTGAGGCTCAAACTATGAAATATGAATGTCCAGACTCACTAATCCAGACTGTAGTCTCGATGTGCGTGTGCACGTCACCGTAGCCATCACCAGGTCCATGCAGCGGCTGCAACAGGACCTCACGGGCTCGCAGGCCCTGAAACGGCGGCCCGACGCTGGGCCTTCCGCTCCTTGGCTCTCTCACGCTGTCCGCGGCGCAGCCGCAGACGGTGTGCCTCCTCATCCTCCTGTTCAGCAGTAGGCACCATGCTGAACAGTCCGTGGCGGAGGAACTGCAATAGCACCTCGTTAGGCTGCACAGCCTTCGTCAGCACGTCCTCCAGCATGTGGCTATTGGGCAGCCACTTGAACTTGGTGGCCTCCTGCTCGATCAAATCCTTGGCCACCAACAAGTCGATGAGGGTCTGCCGAGACACCGGCATCGAGCCGACCTTGGACGCGTGATCGTAGAGCGACTTCGCATCCGTCACAAGCGCCCCCAGAACCTTCAGCACCAGCCTCCAGTCCCCTTGCAAGGGCGGCTCCCCGTACAAGACTGCCTCGATCAGCAGCCTGAGGTAGAGCTGCCGATCCAAAGCCACGGACATGGCTGCAGACTCTGCGGCCATCGTGGACCCAACAACTCGTGTAATAGTACTACTCTGGAACTCCACTAGACAACGCACAGCTAACTCCTTCAACACTCGGACGTCCGTAAACATGCTCATGAACCCCATCTGGCTCTCACAGCCGGGTTCCTTCGCAAACGAAGCGCCCATGAGCGTGAGCACCTGCAAGCGCTCGATGTCCACGCGGCGGATCCGGAGAGTCGCAAGACCTCTCTTGTCGTAGTCCTGAAGCCGGTCGATGATGTCATTGAGCACTCGCAGGTGCAATAACCTCCGACCTTTCGGATCCTTCTGTGCGAGCGCCGACGCACTGTACGCAAGCTGTGGCACCACGCGTGCGACAGGCCAGCGCACCTTCTGGAGCAAGCTCCGGAAGTCGTGGTGCTCTTCGGGAGTCATCTCCCGCTCCTCGTCCTCCCCCCTTGCAAGGGGGTGCTTTGTCAACTTGCCGATGTACTCGTGCATGCTGATCTCGATGTGATCGGGGTGGCGCCACCACTCCTCCCCGAGATAGGCGACTGCCTCCTTGTCATTGCCCTCCTTCCAGTGCTTGATGTTGAAACGCCTGTTGATATTCGCCTTCACCTTCTGGTACTGGGGGTCGCGCGGGTCCCCAAACAGCATGCCGCCGTCGACGTGCAACGTCAACATAGCAATCAACTTGCCGGTCGCCCGATAAACGAAGACAGCCCGAGCACAGCGCAGCTCCACAAAGCCGACCTCGTCCGTCAGCACCTGGCGGGCTCGGAGATACCACAACCGAGGCGCCTCCGTCACACCGCGCGCCCCTTTCAGCAGACGAAGCAACGCATAAGGCCGCACAGCTGGCCATCCAGCGCCGTCGACGGCCGGAAGCCCGTCCTTAGGAGCCCTCACGTACAGCTCCCGCTCCAGCTCCAGCCCGGACAGGAACGCAGTCGCCACGTCGAAGCACTCGAATGTCCAATCCATCGCCATTGCAATAGACGCACACACCAGCACGGCCAAAGGGGAGGTAGTAGGCGAATCCGCCCTGAATAGACCAAGCTGCGGGTCGAGATGGCCAGGGATAATCAAGCGCGACTTCGCCTCCAACTCCGGCCCTCGCCCCCGGTTCGTGCGAACCGAACGCATGGGCACCGAGATGATCTTATCCTTCGAAATCCTCCTCTCCTCCTCCTCGGTGACCAGCTCGACCGCGTCGTTGGCGATCCATTGCCGCCACTCGGCGGCATCGGCCTCGTCGAACTTAGCCTTCTCGTGCTGGTCGAAGTGACGTGGGTCTAGCTCCTTCGCGTTCTGCTTCATCACGAGTGCGAACACGTCGTGCTCGTACCGTGCCTCCTGCAGCCATGCGTCATACACGGATGACACGTTGATCCACTCCTCGTAAGTCAGCGGCTGCCGTACAAGACCCTCCGGAATGTCCAAATAGTACACCCCCTGTGCCTGAGCATCCGGCTTGTCGTGGTAGAAGAGCGCGAGACCAACCCAGCTGTCCCCCATGCGCTCGTTGGCACGGCTCGCGCCGTCGTCCTTGTAGGCACACTGGCCCGTGGCGGAGAGCATCACCGACAGGCGATTGCACTCCCGGTGACGGTCGTGATCATAGAGTCGCCGCCGTGGCTCTCGATGCACACGGACTCCTCGCACGACCTTCTGAACGAGCGTGGAGACGCCATCCAAGGCATTCTGGTCGAACCACTCCTGGGGCCCCGAGCGCGCCACAGCGTTCATGGCCACCTCGCGGAGGGCCGGCAAGCCAATCGTAGGGGCAGCCTGCAGACGCGATCTCTTAATGCAACTCGGCACGTCATCTACCAGAAACTTCCGCTCCCGCTCGAGCTCGAAATCGCCTCTGGGAATCGGCGGCCCCGAAGGGCCGCCGGAGCCCGATGCCCCCGGAGAAGCTTCCGGGTACGTCCCAGAGGACATCCGGCCTGGAGGGGAACGAGACTGGGCCCTCCTCGGAGGCGGAAGCTGCGGCAACTGCTCCTGCTCAGGTGGCTCCTCCTCCTTAGCCTGCGCCTCAATGGCGTTTAGGGCCCTCAGATCCACGCGAGGCTGCCTGGACCCCTCGAGCTCACTATGTCGTTCGCGTTCCTTCTTCAGGAACGTCTTCTTCACCCTCTGGGCCTTCACCTTGGGCGTGACGTCCACGATGTCGTGGTAGGCGCGATCATCTCGCCGCTGCGTCAGCCGCGCGTCCGTCTGGATGGACTCCGCAGCCGCGGCCTCCTGGGAGGAGGCGCGCCGGAGCTGCTCACGAGCAACGAGTAGCACGTGACCACGCCATGATAAGTAATACCGGCTGTTAGATTCCTTCGCGATCACAGTCGCAGGACCCCGCCACCTTTCAGGATCTTGCCGACGACGTCCCTTGAACGGATTCGGTGCCCAGAAATACACCCGCGATCCTGGGCGCAGATCGCCGTCGACCGTCGGCGCCTGTCGCAGCAGCGCCCTCCGCACCTTGTCCGTCGCGTCGCGCTCCAGCAACATCATCATGGCTGCGGTGCGGATTTGGGACGAACGCCAAGCTATGCCCTTAGCGCCGAGGACCGACATGAGAACCTCGTCGTCGTCCCTGTTGGTCACCTCCGTAAAATTCAAGATCCGCCCGAAGACAGCCTGCTCCGGGGTCAACCCATTGCGGCTGATCGTCGAATTCTTCGCGTTGACGATGGCAGCCAGGGCCGCAGTAGACATCGACTTGCCCTCGAAGTGGAACTCGTGCACCACCTTGCCCCAGATAGTGCCGAGCAGGCCTCCGTGGCGCTCTGCCAGGCCATGCTGCCATGCTGCATGAGCTCCCGTCGTCTTCGTATTAATACCGAATTGCTCAATCAGCGCGTTGAAGTAGCCCTCGAACTCGCCGCCCTGGTCGATCACGATGTTCTCTGGCACGCCGTAATGCTTGAACCACTCGTTCATGATCTGGCGGGCTGCGTGCTTGGCCGTCCTATTCTTGAGAAGGCATGCGCAGTGCCATCCCGTGCCAGCGTCCACCATGCTGAGAACCACCAGCTGCTGCTTGGCCGCGCCCCGTAGGTACTTCACGTCGATCACAACCGCCACGTTGAAGCCGAATGGTCGCATGTCCGCCGTCCCTTGCACTGGACGGGGCGCGGAAGCTGCACGGAGGAGTTCGCCAAGGCTGCGATGACCGGTGCCACGGATTACTTGGCCCGGCAGTGCGAGAACTTGAGTTTCCCTGCGGCGCACCTCCCGGACCCCACGGAGCAGCCCAGGAGTTATGCACCCGAGCCCGCGGAGCATGGTCCCGGAGAGGCTCCCGGGAACATTTTGGAAAGACCTGAGTGGAGCAAAACACCGCAGGAGATTCGAGCCGAGATTCGCGAGGCATTGCAGAAGACGGTGAAGGAGAAGCCCATGCAGCACCCCGCGGAGGAGGAGGAGGAGGTTGCAGCCTCCTGGTCAGAGATGGAGCTTCCAGAGGTGGTGCGGCAGGACATCATGACGAAGATTCCCCGGAGTACGCGACGTGCCGCGCGGAAGGCCCATGGCGGTCTTGGACGCCCCAGCCAGGCTGTCGATTGCGCGTGGTCCATTACCATGGCTGCGCGTCCTCCTGCAGCTTGCCACTGCATCACCTCGTCCGTGAACGAGAGCAACATGCGGTACTCAGTCCGCTCTCGGCGTTGCCGGCGCACTCGCATGGGCCTTCGCTGGTCGACGCTCTGCAGCCGACTCCACGCCACGAAGTCTGGATCAACTGCAACCAGGTACGCCCGTGCCTCGTTCCTGCCCTGGACCGTCAGGAGGTCGAACGCTGGCACCGTGATGGGCTTGTGGGCGCCCCATCCCATGTTCGCCGCCAGGATCGTGAGTTGGCAGGCCCATGCGAAGATTTCCACGATCCTCCAGGGCCCCGGTCGCCGCCGGGTCTCCCGCCGAAGAGGTAGTACACATTCCTCCTGGTAGTGCTTGAAGGCGTCCTGCTCTCGCCGATCAGCCCGAAGCTTCCTGTTCGCAATTTCCTCGATCATCAAAACCTCCAGCTCCTTCAGGTTGCTCCGGACGTGCCTGCGAGCACCTTTCGTCATGAAAGCCTCGTTGTCCGCATTATCCATGAAAACCTCCTCGTCGCTCGACGCCGTCTCCGCGGACTCCGGGTCGCTGGTGTGATAGTGGGATGTACTCAGCTCTGAATCGCCCGCGTCCTGGCCATCGTTGCTGTCAGAGTCGTGCGTGCCGTCCTCCTCGGCGGTCTCAGCGACGCTGCACACATCCTTCTCCTCGTGGCTCGCAGTTCCGCTGAACATCTCGTCGGCGAGCTCGTCCTGCCCCTCTGACTGTTCGACGGGGAAAGCACTCGCGACCGGTGCCGGGAAATCCAGCAGTGACACGCGCGGATGCCCAGACGCAGCCGGGACCAACGGCTTGGTCTCACCGTTCGCCGTGAAGGTGCCGCTCCTGAAGCTGATTGCTGCGTCCCACTCTGCCATCTCGTCAGGGCCGATGAGACCGGGCACCTCGGCATCGACCTCGGCGATCACAACCTCGCACTGCGTGCCATTGATGCCAACTGTGTAGCACCACGCACGCTCTGACATGGGCGGCACGCCTGGGCCGAACTTGAAGTACTCGCGCTGGTTGATGCTGTGGTACGGCGCGCCCATGGCATCCAAAGTCTTCTGCAACTCGACGTGCCACGGACGTCCACCGACAGCCCGCTTGCAGCCCGTGTCAATCATAACCAGCCCCGCGGGCAAGACAACAAGCATGACGGAGTGCTCATCTATCACCTCGCGGGGGCACTCCTCTCGGGCAGTGACCATGCGGGTTGCAGACCCCCCTTTTTCTGCCCAAGGGTCCGCCCCCTTTGCTGCCCAGGGGTCCGCGCCCTTTGCTGCCCCAGGGTCCGCGCGCTGCAGTGAGTCCTCCTCATCCGCCTTGGGCTTCTCCAGCGTGTAATGGATCACCGACTTTAACGAACACTTCTTGCACTTCGCGAAGATCACGGTGCCGTTTGACTGCCACTTCAGCTCGTCAGCCGGATGAGAACACGCAGCCTGCTGCTGCATGAGCTCTGGGTCGAACTTCGCCTTCGGACCTGGGACCAGCCTCTCGCCGTCGAACTGCGAGTCGTACATGGCTCGGTGCATCTGCTGCTTCTCCAGGTCGCTCTGCGTGGCGCCGGCACTCATGACGTAGCTCCGTCCAGAGGCAGTGACTACGCGCGGGGCTCCAGATGCGGCTGGAGATGCCGTCGCAGCGGCAGGCGCACCTGAGCTCACGGCTCCTGGAGGCGCTGGAAGATGAGCACGTCGTCGAACTCCCTCCATGTTCTTCCACACGCTTCCGACCCCCTGCTGCTCGGGAGATGTAGGCAGCGCACGCTCTGGCGGAGGTGCCTGCTCACGTCGCCTCTGCAGGCCGTCGTAGACCTCGCCCGGGTTCAACCGGGCATGCATCTCCGACTCCTGCTTCTCTATCAGCGCGAGGCGGTCCAGCAGCTCGGCTTTGTCACGCTGCAAGACCTCCAGTCGTTTCTTCTCCTCGCTCTTCCTCACGTCCTCGGAGGCCCCTGCCATGACCGAGCCCTCGTCCTTCGGAGCGGCGGCGGCGGCTTCCCCAGTCGGTGCGGCGGACGGTAGTCCTGGCGCAGCTCCGTCTGGGATGTTCCCGGAAGGCCCCCCCGGAACATTTGATCCTTTCGTCTTCGATGCCCCCTTCGCCGACGGCGCCGCTGCGGCGTCCACCACGAATGCTGGATGGGCCTTCGCAGGGCCACTAGTTGGAGAGAAATCCGGCTTCTCGCAGCGGCGCGTGTAGAGGTTGAGGCGCACGATGCGGTCGTTCTTCGTGATGAAGTGGATGGTCGCCGGCGGCGTCAGGTCATCCCTAAAGATGTCCTGGCGCGGATACCAGCTGCAGAAGATCTCGTCCATCTCCTCCGGCGTGAACGGCAGCTCCTTATCCTCACGCCGCTGATCGTTATCGTCCTCGCTGGCCTCATCCTCCTCGCTGGCCTCATCCTCCTTCTTCACCTCGGCCTCCTTCTTCACTTCCCTGCTGCTTCTCGCCTTCTTCCTCTCTTTCTTCTCTCCCTTGCTGCTCCTCGCCTTCTTCTTCTCCTTCTTCTCTTCCTTCTCACCGCGGCCTTCCGGCGCACTCCGCGACCTCGAACGCGATGAGGCCTCCACCTCGGGCGGAGGAGGGGCGCGATGCTCACGGAGAACAGCTCCCCGATCGCGGCGGCAGTCGTCACGACGATCTCGATGATGATCGCCACGATGCTTGGTGTCACAGCCTCTGCCTTCGCCGCGCCGATCGTCGCGGTGCTTGGTGTCACGATTTCCGCCCATCACGATCTTAAACATAGTCGCCGTGATCTCATCGAGATCCACCTCCGCCGCCGTGCAAGGCTTCGACGTGGTCAGCTGCAGCCGCATAAGCCGACCCTGGACGAAGTCGATGGCCTCGAAGCGGCCTTGCTTGAAGAAGATGGGCTTCTTGTTCTCCACACGCTCCACGATGTGATGGACCGTCGCAAGGTCAGGAAACTCACTCCACGCTGTGCCCCTTTGCGTGCGCGTTGGCCAGGATGCGATGGCAACGCACGCATGCATCCTCGTCCTCCTGATCCTCACCGCGCCTTGCAAGGGCGCGCGCGCGTTCATCACTGCCCTGTTCTGGGCCATCGTCGGTCTTCTGGTATAAACGCGGCGCAGGCATACTCTTGGGTCGAGGGTTCCCGGCAGAACTCCCCGGAGCATCGGCTCGGACCTCTCCCGAATGCCTCCGGGCAGGCACCGACAGGGGAGCGCGGCGCCACGGCGCGCGGCCGCGACGCTCTTCGGCACTGCCAGCCATGCCAACCCAGTGGATGACCGGCCCATGCACCTGCCTTGGCACCGGCGGCTTCGCAGAGCTCCGCTGGTTGGGCGACGCTGGCTGGCCACTCTTAGGCCCGGTCTTGTTGTGCGGCTCGCGCTCGCCACTCTTTACCTTGGGGCACTCCGGGTCGCCACGCCAGTGGCCGGACTGATCGCAGTCAGCACACCGGCTGTTGGCTTTGCGCTGGTCAGTCGTCCTGCGACCCGCCTGGAAGGAGCCGCTGGCGTTGATCTTCTTGGGGTCCCGCTGCCGAGGGGCAACGAATCCGCGCTTCTGACGCTGCACTGCCGTCTTCTGCTTGGCCCTCCAACCGGCCAAGAACGCCTCCTGAAGGTCCTCCGGTGCCTCGTACTCCGCGTCGTCAGGCCCGTCGTTGTCCGACGCCAGCTCCTCGTCGACCTCGGCGCCGTCCTCGAAGAGGATCCCCTCGCCCCCTCCGGGGTCTCCGTCGTCCTGGTCGTCTGCTTCCTCCTCGTCGTGCTGCGCCTCCTCCAGGTCGCCGTCGTGTTCATCGTAGTCGTCGCCGTTCTCCACCTGGTGCACGTGCTGGCCAGGGCGGCCTCGAGGTACGAACGGCCTGCGAGCCATGGGAGGGTGCGGCAAGCGACCGCCCGAGCTCCCGGAGGAGCGCCCGTGCTCACGCTGCGCTGCCACGAACGGCGAGCGGCGAGGAAGCACCGAGCGCTTCTCGGTGTCGTGCACCTTCGAGTAGGCTGTCTTCAGCACGATTCCATGCGCTTCGAGTCGTAGACGCCGCCGCAGTTGAAGAGCACCTGCGCTCGCTCTCTTTGCGACAGCCCAGCACCACGGAGCATCTTGCTCGCCAGCGCGCGATCGCTGATCGCTGAAGTGGGATCCTCGAGCTGCAACTCCATGCGCTTCTTCCGCAAGTACGTCGTCCAGTCCATGATGGGCTGCCCTGCCCGACGGTGAGCACGCTCCCACTCCTGATGCACCTGATCCAGGCGCTCGTGATCCATCTTCTCGAAGGCGTCATCGTAGATAGCAAAGATGGTCTCGAGTGTGTCCTCGCGCCGGAGGTCCGACGCGTCAAGTACCTCGATGAGCTCCTTGGCCCGACCTGTCACCTGGCTGTAGATGATCAGGCCCAGCTCCACGTCGGAGAACTGGTTGAGATTGCGGATGACCTCCACGGCCTTGCGCCACTCTCGGTACTTTTTGGTGCTAGTGCCGACGGCACCGTCGAAGTCCGGGAGCTTCACCTGTGACAGCAGTAGGCGCGCACGCCTGGGACCGCTGTCGCCACGACGATCCCGCTGCAAGGCCAGGATCTCCCTCTGGGTCTCGGCCATTACGCGCAGGACCGCGTGCAGGTCCGGAGAACCTGCGCCGGCGGAGGACACCGCCTCCGCGTCCGAGCCGTCCTGGCTGCCGGCCATGGCGGCGCGCGCGGGTGGTCACAGCCACCCGAGCAGAGCACGCAGTGCGTCCACTGGAGCTTACAAGCTCCGCTACCAATGTCAGTGCAGTTCTTTTTGCTCGGACCGCGCGGCGGTCAAACTGCGGGTGCAGTCCCAGGGCCCCAGGACTAGGGCCAAAACGGCGGCGGGCAGCGTGCACGCCACAAACATGAAAAGTATGTGCATCATGCTTACAAGGCGGCACGGGCGGCAGAGGGGCAGGGGAGTGCCCTCTTCACAAAGAGGAGCAGGGGCGAGGAGGAGGAGGAGCAGGGGCGAGGAGGAGGAAGAGGAGGAGGAGGAGGAGGAGGAGGGAGGAGGAAACGACCGTAGAAAGGGGCATCCTCCACCCCCAGAGGCCGCAGGACGGCGCCTTGGCACGCCACGGCGGGGGGGGTGCGGGCGCGGCCTCGGCCTCGGCCCGCGGCCCCCTCCTCTACCTCCTCTCCTCCACCTCCTCCTCCTCCTCGTCCTCGACGTCAACGTCGAGGAGGAGGGGAAGGAATAGGAGGAGGAGGAGGAGGAGGAGGAGGAAGAGGAGGAGCAGGAGGCGGAGGAGGAGGACGAGTAGGAGTAGGAGGAGAAGGAAGAGGAGGAGGAGGAGGAGGAGGAGGGGGGGAGCTCTCCCCCCTGAGCCTGTCCCCCCTGAGCTTTGCCTCTGACCCCCCCCCCTGGGAGCTCCCGCTGGCTTGGCCAGGCCGGCGGGCCCCGCCGGGGCCGCAACACGCGCCGCCTCGCTGCCGGGAGGAGCCTGGCGCGCTCGGCGAGGCGCTGCGCGCCGTGTCCTCCTTCTTCTCCTCCTCCTCCTCCTCCTCCTTCCTCCTTCCTCCTTCTCCTCCTCCTCTTCCTCTTCCTCCTTCTCCTTCTCCTCCGTCTCTCCCTCATCGTCCTCGTTCCTCCCGCTCCTCTCTCCCGCTCCTCACCCATTTTCCCCCTCCGCCTCCTCCTCCCTCTCCTCCTCCTCCTCCTCCTCCTCCTCCTCCTCCTCCTCCTATCCTCCCATTCTTCTCCCTCCGCCTCCTCCTCCTCTCCACCTCCTCCTCCTCCACCTCCTCCTCCTCCTCCTCCTCCTCATCATCATCATCATCATCATCATCATCATCATCATCACCATCATCATCATCATCATCATCATCATCAGCATCATCATCGCCATCATCATCATCATGACCGTCATGATCATCATGATCATCATCATCATCATCATCATCATCATCATCATCATCATCCTCATCCTCATCCTCATCCTCATCATCATCATCCTCATCATCATCAGCAGCATCATCCTCATCAGTTTCATCATCGTCAACATCATCCTCCCATTCCTCTCCTCCTCCTCCTCCTCCTCCTCCTCCTCCTCCTCCTACTCCTCTTCCTCCTCCCATTCCTCTCCCTCCTCCTCCTCCTCCTCTTCCTACTCCTCCTCCTCCTCATCCTTCAATTTCCCCTCCTCCGATGTATCCTTGTCCTCTTCGTTCTCCCTCCTGCCCGTTCTCGTGGTCATCACGATACTCATCAGCACCAGACTCATCGTCGTCGCCATCATCATCCTCATCGTCATCGTCATCGTCATCAGCATCAGTAGCAGAAGCAGCATCATTGTTATCCTGCTCCTCCTCCTCCTTCTCCACCTCCTTTCTCCTCCTCCTCATCCTCTTCCTCCTCCACCTCTTCCACCGCATCCGCATCCGCATCCGCATCCTCATCAGCATCTTCCTCATGATCAGTATCACCACCATCGTCGTCATCATCAGCAGCATGACCAGCATAAGCATCTGCATCAGCATCATCATCACCACCATCAGCATAACCATCATCATCATCAGCATCATCCTCATCATCATCATCGTCATCATCAGCATCCTCGCCATCAGCATCGTCATGATCAGCATCATCAGCATCATCGTTATCATCATCACCATCCTCATCAGCAGCAGCATCATCAGCAGCAGCAGCAGCATCATCACCATCATCGCCATCGGCAACATCATCATCATCATCATCATCATCATCATCATCATCAGCTTCATCAGCATCATCATATTCATCATCGTCATCATGAGCACCACCATCATGATTCTCAGCATCATCATCATCATCATCGTCATCGTCCTCAGCATCATCAGCGTCATCACCAGTATCATCCTCATTAGCATCCTCATCATCATCATCAGCAGCATCATGATCACCGTATCCATCATCGTCCGCATCATCGCCAACAACAACAATGGCAGCAGCAGCAGCAGCCGCACCAGCAGCACCATCATCATCATTAGCGCCATCATCGCAACTTTCGCGGCGTGGCCCAAGCTCGTTCACCTACCTCATCAGCAGAGGACTGGGATTGGAGGCCATGCAAGGGGATGACGATGCTGGGAACACATGACGGTTGTGTGAGGATTAGGGGCATATCTTGGATGGAGCGTGGACCATTGGAACCTCGCTACCGCCCCGCACGGTGCTAAGGCAGCGAAGAGGAGGACAAGTCCCGATTAGCGCAGGTCCTACGTAGGACCTGGGCAAGAGCGCTCCAGCTCCATACTGGATGAACCTGTGGCGCTTGCGGCCTTCAAACGGTTTGAAACAGATCTGCGATGTTGTTTCAACTCCGTGTCTCTCCTCCGTTCGCTCCCTCATCTCCACGCCTCCACTATCCTCCTCCTCCTCCTCCTCCTCCTCTTCCTCCTCCTCCTCCTCCTCCTCCTCCTCCTCCCCCTCCTGCCACCCGGTTGTCCAGTTCAGGGCGGACGCATTGAAACACCTAGGAGAAAGCCACAGCCAGCAAAAGAAACAGTGCAAACAATCCTGGGGAACTTTCTGAGGGGGGATGGGGCTCCTCCTCCTCCTCCTCGTCCTCCTCCTCGTCCTCCTCCTCCTCCTCCTCCTCCTCCCCATCTCCCAATCGGTTTCCCCTTCCAGGGAGGCATCCGTGATGTACCCCAGAAAGAATCAACAGCACAAACAAAACCAGTACAACCAATCCTTGGGAACTTTCTGGGGTGGGGGGGGGGCTCTCCTGAGGCGGGTGGGCCTGTGTGTGGCGCGGGGGGTGGGAGGGCGTCCCCCAGGAGCGCTCCTATGTTTAATTGCGGTTTGTCGCTTGCTTACAATGTGTTTCAGTCACTCTGTCCTGCAAGGGGAGACCGGGGGGGAGGAGGAGGAGGAGGAGGAGGAGGAGGAGGAGGAGAAGGAGGAGGAGGAGGAGGAGGAGGTGGAGGAGGAGGAGGGAGGAGGAGGAGGAGGAGGAAGGCGGAGGAGGAGGAAAGAGGGGAGGAAGAGGAGAAGAGGAGGAGGACGAGGAGGCGGAAGCGGAGGAGGAGGAGGAGGCGGAAGCGGAGGAGGAGGATCCTCCTCCTCCTCCTCCTCCTCCTCCCCCCGCGTGTTCTGATCCGGCAGAGAGGGGGCATCCACAAGTGGATGCCCCCTGGGCCAAGGACCCCATCCCCCCTTCCTCACCTACTCCTTTTCTTCCGCACGGCAGGCTTCCGAAACGTGTACGGTTGGGGCTTATGAGCAGGACGATGTGCATGTGTTTTTTGTGTGGTTCCTGTTAGTCGGCCCCCCCCCATGCCGTGACGTGGCAGAAGTGGACATCCACAACAGCGATGCCCTTTAGGCCACACGTGGAACAGCCCAATCCAGCTCCGATGAAGCAGGAGAGAGTAGCATCCACCAGATAGCAAGATACATTCTCAGACGAGTAGTACCGCTAACCGAAGAGCGGATGGTCACGCAGCAGCCTCTGCAGCCCGTGCGGCAAACCCTGCACAGAACTGGCATAACTGCCCCAAGGGGATACCCCAAACATTGATCCACTCTGGCACGCCTGCGCGCGTGGATGGGGTGCCCAGGACAGACTCCGAACATGAGGAGGGGTTCTCACCCCCGCGACCGAAAACACTGTCATCCGCCTGCGCGCGAGCGCGGGCAAACTGGAGGCGCCCGCGGGACAGCGCAGTGGAAACTGATCTCGGCTCGTCGGTCCGGACCATCAGGCAGAACAGCGTGCTTTGGCATTCCTGTTGTCTCATCGCGTGAGCGTCCCGCCCTTGTGCGGGTGCCGCTGCGGCGATTGGACGTGCGCTGGTGTGAGGTTCGGAGCCGCGGTCCAGGGCGAGGCAAGCGCGCCGAACTCTCTCGGGAGCAGTGGGAGGGCGCCTGCGGGAGAAGGGCCACCCGCCGCTCCTTTGGCGCGCGCGCCGTGGATTGCACGGCGCCCGAGCCGCGGAGACTGGACCGTGGCGCAGGGCATCTCGAAGGACTCCGTGGCAATGTGCTCGGACGAGGTCCGCCGCCGCATGGCCCGTCGCAGCCTTGAGGGACAGGCCCGCGCCGAGCTCAGGCAGGGACGGCATGCTCCGAGAGCCCGACGAGTCAGGCATCGGGGCCGAGCGGGCCAGCTGCAATAACGCGCGTCAGAAGTGCAAGTCTGCATGACCTGGCTACCGCCCGCTCTGGAGCCATTGGCTAATCTTATGCTGCTCCCAGCGTGCGTAAGGACCACATCCCAGATATGATTTTGAGCACCCAAAAGTGTGTCGAAAGAGTGTCGAAACAGTGTCGGGTCTGACACGTGAAAACCTTTGAGTTTTTGCGTACTTTTCTCGTGCTCGAAATTCTAGCTGGTGATCACGGCCAAGGTAGGTTGGAACATCATAAGGCGAATCATGGTCCACATCTCGTCCAGCTCCCCCGGGAGACGAGCGCGACGGGCGGCGGCAGCGTGCCTTTGAGCGGGGCCCCGTGCGACGAGGCCGTCAGGAGCACCTGGGCCGCCATGCAATCGCCCCGACCGACGGCGCCGATTGCTACGAGGCTTTCGCCGTTGGCGACTTGATGTGCTCGCCCTGCTACGTACGACCGCAACGGTTGCCTAGAGCGCGCGAGGGCAGCGGGGTCCGCCAAGCAATGCCTGGAGTCGCGGCCGAGGCACGGGCGGGAGCGTTCTTCGCGCCCACTACCGCAGGCTGGCCTGGCGTGGTGGCCCAGAAAAAGGAGGAGCGGGCGGTCGTGAAGGCCGTGCGCGTGCGGGACGAGGACGGCAACGTCCGCACGGTCAAGCTCAAGCACGGCGCGGAAGCAGCGGCCGGCGGCTGGGACGAGGTCAAGACGGCGCCCCGGTCCTCGATCAAGGGCGCAGTTCACGACCGCATCGCCGAGTGCGTCCAGACGTGGGCGTGGCGCGCCAGGCGCCGTGCCCGCGCGTGATGCGTGCTCGAAGTAGGCCAGCCCGATGCTAGGAGCGGCGGGGCGCGCATGGTTCGGGGGGCATGCAGGGTGCGAGGCCATGCTCAGCTAGAATATACTACCACGCGTTGCCGCTTCCGACGCACGCGGCAGCGAAACGGAGTGTTGAAAAAAGAGCGACCCCTTTTGAAACCCTTTGAAGACAGAAAGCTCCCAGGCTCATCCAGTCTAGCGCCGTCGTTCCCCCCACCCCCCCCGCGCACCTGGGGAGGCATACGGGTAACAGAGAACATCCGCACCTTGCATGTGATGCAGGGGTCCTCCTTGAGGCTGTCACTACGACGGGGCCGCAGCATGAAAGCGCCGAATCGCCTACTGCAACGCCCCCCCCCCCCCCCAACAGCCAGCAAGGCACCGAGCTACGCAGCTGCGTGGCGGGCTAATGGCGCCACGGGGCATGAAGCCCCTGGACAGTCTCCAGCACAAGCCATAGGATACCGGTCCCGCTCCGAGCCGCACGCGGCACGAACGATCATCGAAGAGGGCGGGTGGGCCCAGTGAAAACTTCGCCAAGGCTTGAGCCAACGGCTTTCGTGAGCACGCAAATCCAGACAACACTGACGACGATGCTGACGACGAGGACGACGACCGCAATCGTGGCCGTCGACGCTTGGGAAGCGACAAATGATGGCACCCTGGCCCCCCTCTACAGTCGCAGGCGCGGAAGTGGCGTGAACCATTCTGCAGACATCTCTATAAGCATAATTACGCACCAAAGTGTTGAATGATGGTTCTATGTTGTTGCGCCCCTCGGGGCGGGCAAATCGTGCCCCCCCACTCCCATAGTCAACAACATGAAACCCCGCACTGCGAAGATCATACTTGTGGAGTCTAAAGCCAGGATAGCGAGGCAGCAGAAGCTTCTGGAAGCTCCTTCAAGGAAACTCGGGAAAACTCGGGAAAACTCGGGAAAAGAGCTTCTGGAAAACTTGACGGCACACGTACTGGAAAGCAGTGAGAAGAGGCCTTCAGGGACAAACTGCAGGGTCGGCGGAGTTCTTCCAGAGCTCCCTGACGGAATCCGAAGGGAGCCCTGGGACTACCCTGCGGTGCCGGTTTCCAGTCTGAAGCCCTCCTAGTTCTCAGAGAGCTATCGGGGAACAGACAGAACCAGCCCCACTTATGAACCTGAGGACAGTCGATCATGATCATCACTACCACCGTCACCATCACCACCGCCGTCGTGGCCCTCACTATTACCACCACCATCATCAACACGATCGCCCTCGTGGTCATCACCACAATCGCCGCCGTCACAGTCGCCGCCATAATCACCATCATCATCATCATCATCATCATCATCACCATCATCATCAACATCATCATCAGCATCATCGTAATCATCACCACCACCATCATCATCATTACCACCACCATCATGACCATCATCACCATCTTCATCGTCATCACCAAAGCCTGCATCATCGTAATGATAATCGTCATCATCATCATCATCATCATCATCATCATGATCGTCGTTGTCGTCATCATCATCAGCATCACCATCGTCATCATTAGCAACATCATCATAAGCATCATCATCAGCAGCATCATCATCAGCACCATCACCATCAGCCTAATTATCATCATCTGCAGCAGCATCATCTCCGTCAGCATCACCATCATACTCATACTAATCATCATCCTTCTGATCAGCATTACCCCATCATCACCTCCACCATCAAACTCGCCACCACCATCATGACCATTATCACCATCTTCATCGCCATCACCAAGGCCATCCATCGTCATCGTCATCGTCATCGTCGTTGTCGTCATCATCCTGATCATCAGCATCATCACCATCAGCAGCACCATCAGCACCATCATCATCCTCATCATCAACATCATCAGCGTCATCATCAGCATCACCGTAACCAGCATCAGAATCATCAGCATCACCATAAACATCATCAGCATCAATATTCATCATAATATTCCTCCTCCTCCTCATCATCATCACCATCATCAGCATCACAACCATCATGCCTATCATCATCATCATCATCATCATCATCATCATCATCATCATCATCATCATCATCATCATCATAATCATCAGCAGCAGCATCAGCAGCATCATCATCATTGTCGCCATTATCATAACCATCGCAACTTCATCGCCCTCAAAGTCCTCGCTCTCGTCGTCCTCCTCCGTCTCGCCAGATCCCCAGTCACGCCGTGGGGAAATCACGGGAAAAGGTTCGCGGCCACTCTCCGCCCCCGCTTGCAGCGCGGAGTCAAGGCGAGCAACCTCCCATGCGGCTCCCCTGCGCCGCCAGCTGCATGGCGATCCAGAGCTCCGAGAGTCGCCAGCTAGAGTCTGCACGTGCCCTCGGAGGTCTCCGGAAGCCTGCAGGAGGTCTCGACCGGTCCTTGGAGGCCCGTCCCGCTGGGAGATCTCCGCAGGTCTCTGGAGGTATCTGGAGGTCTCCTGGCAGGGGGGGGGGAGAAGAAGGAGGAGGAGGACGAGGATGCGGAGGAGGAGGAGGGGAAGAGGGAGGAGGAGGAGAAGAAGAAGAAGGAGGACGACGAAAAGAGCGAAGAGGAGGAGGAGGCGGAGGCGGAGACGAAGGCGGAGGAAGAGGAGGCGGGGGAATGAGGTGGAGGAGGAGGAGAAGGAGAAGGAGGGCGAGGAGGAGGAGGAGGAGGAACAAAAGGAGAAGGAGGAGGAGGAGGAGGAGGAGCAGCAAGAGAAGGAGGAGGAGAAGGAGAAAAGGAGATGGAGGAGGAGGAAGAGGATGAGGAGGAGGAGTAAGGATGAGAAATGAGGGTGAGGTGATCTGGGCCCGCCGCGCAGGGCTGCTCGTCATCCATCCTCCGCCCCGTTGTGCTTTTTGGGGAAGATGCCCTACAGCCGTGCGAAGGCCTGCCGGAAACACCACCAGAGAGTCTCCCCCCTCGATCCTCAGGGGTCCAGGGCAGGAAGGGGGAGGAGTGATGATAATGATGATGACGACGACGCCGATGATGATGATGCTGATGATGATGATGAGGATGATGATGATCATGATGCTGATCATCATCATGCTGCTCATGCTGATGATGATAATGCTGATGATGATGATGATGATGATGAAGATGATGATGATGATGATGATGATGACAACAACGATGAGTCTGATACTGATGATGATGCTGATGATGGTGATGAACATTATGATGATGATGGTGCTGATGCTGATGATGCTGAGGCTGATGATGATTATGATGATGCTGATGGTGATGCTGCTGCTGCTGTGGTTGCTGCTACTGGTAATGATGATGTTGATGGTGAGTATGATGATGATGGTGATGATGGTGACGATGATGGCCATGGTGCTGATGATGATAATGATGGTGATGCAGATTACGATGATGATAGTGACAATGATGACAGTAATGGTCATTATGATGACACTAACGAAGATGAAACTGGGAATGGTGATGATAATGATCATGGTGATGATGGCGATGGTGATCATGGTGATGATGGTGATGGTAGTGGTGATGATGATGGCGATGGCAGTGATGCTGAAGATGGTGATGTTGATGTTGATGCTGATGCTGATGATGTTGATGATGGAAAGAGCGTGTTCTACCGCTGCTGGCGGAAAACCGGGGGGGGGCACTACCGGTTCGAACCCCTCCCCCCCCCCCCTCCGGAAAACCGGGGGGGATCACTACCGGTT
>CAUYUJ010015954.1:60072-65072 GCA_963575745.1 Prorocentrum cordatum
ATGATGACGATGACGACGACGATGACGAAGGTGATGATAATGATGATGATGATGATGATGATGATGATGATGATGATGATGATGATGATGATGAAGATGATGATGATGATGATGATGATGATGATGATGATGATGATGATGATGACGATGTTTATGGTGACGATGGTGACGATGATGAGAGTGATTATGATTCCGATGCTGGTGGTAGTGACGATGATGATGCAGGTGATGGTGATGGTGAAGATGAATATTGATATGAAGATGCTGATGCTGATGATGATTATGATCATTATGATGATGAGTATAACTGATGAGGAGGAGGAGGAGGTGGAGGAAGATGAGGAAGGAGAAGGAGGAGAAGGATAGAAGCGTATCGAAGGAAATCGACGAGGATCGAGGAGGAGGAGGAGGAGGAGGAGGCGGAGGAGGAGGAGGAGGACGAGGAGTCGGAGGGGGAGGTGGAGGGTGGAAGCCTAGCGAGGGAGGAGGAGAGGATGAGGAATACGAGGAGAAAGAGGAGAACCGGAGGAGGAGGAGAGAGGGAGGAGAGGAGAAGAAGGAGATGAGGGAGGAGGAGGAGAAGGAGAGGGTAGGAGCAGGAGGAGGAGGTTAGAGAGGAGGAGCGGAGGAGAGGGGAGAGAGGGGGAGGAGGGGAGGAGGCGAGAGAGGAGAGGAGCAGACAGCAGAGATCGGATGAATGAGAGCGAGGAAATAAGGTAGGAGGAGGAGGAGGAGGAGAGGAACGAGAGGAGGATAAGGGGACAGAAGGAGGAGGAGAGAGGAGGAGGAGGAGGAGGAGGAGGAGGAGGAGGGGACTTGAGGACAAGGGTCGGAGGAAGGCGCCCTCGCCCTCGCCCCCCCGCCCCCGCCCCTCCCCTCGCCCTCCTCGGAGCTCTCCTCCAGCCCCCCTCGACGCCCGCCCCTCGGAGGAGGCGCGCGGGGCGGGCGGCGCCAGAGCAGCGGCCGCCCTCCCTGCTGCGTCCAGGAGGCGCACGGAGGCCCCGCGGTCGATGAGCCACCTCGGGCGGGCCAACCCCCTCCTCGAGCATCCTCATCGATCCTCCGCCTTGGTCATCCTCCTCCTCCTCCTCCTCCTCCTCCTCCTCATCCTCCTCTTCTCCCTCCGGCCTCCGCCTCCGCCTCCGCCTCCGCATGCCGACCCCCGGCCTCAAACTCCGCCTCCGCCGCCTCCCCCTCATCCTCCTCCTCCTCCTCCTCCTCCATCCTCCTCCTCCTCCTCCCCCTCGCTCTTCCTCCTCTGCTCCTCCTCCCCCCCTCCTCCTCCTCCTCCTCCGCCTCCTCCTCCTCCTCCTCCACCTCCCTCCTCCTCCCCTCGATCCTCCTCCCTCGATCCTCCTCAGTCCTCCTCGATCCTCCTCCTCCTCCTCCTCCTCCACCTCGTCCTCCTCCTCCGCCTCCTCCTCGTCCTCCTCCTCCCCCTCCTCCTCCTCCTCCTCCTCTTCCTCCTCATCCTCGATCCTCCTTGATCCTCCTCAATCCTCCCCGATCCTCCTCGATCCGCATCGATCCTCCTCGATCCCCCTCGATCATCCTCGATCATCCTCCTTCGCCTCCTCCTCCTCCTCCTCGATCCTCCTCGATCAACGTTCCTTGATCATCCCCCTTTCCCAACTCCTCTTCGTTCCCCGATCCTCCTCGATCCACATCGATCCTCACCGATCTTCCTCGATCATGTTCGATCTTTCTCCTCCTCCTCCTCTCCTCCATCCTCCTCCTCCTCCTCCTCCTCCTTCCTCCTCCTCCTCCTCTCCTCCACCTCCTCCTCCTCCTCCTCTTCCTCCGCCTCCTCATCCTCCTCCTCCTCCTCCTCCTCCTCATCGTCTTCCTACTCGTCCAGTATCCTCATCGATCCGCATCGACTCTCCTCGGTCCGCATCGATCCTCCTCCTCCTCCAACTCCGCCTCAACCCTCCGCCTCCTCCTCCTCCTCGCTCCTCGAGCCTCCTCGATCCGCGTCTCGATCCTCCCCATCCTCCTCCTCCTTCCTCCTCCTCCTCCTCCTCATCTCCTCCTCCTCCTCTTCCTCCTCGTCCTCCTCCTCCTCCTCCTTCTCCTCTTCCTCCTCCTCCACCTCCGCAGCCTCCTCTTCCTCCTCGTCCTCCTCCTCCTCCGCATCATCATCATCCTCCCCATCATCTTCCTCCTCCTCCTCCTCCTCCTCCGTGTCCTCATCGATCTTCCTCGATCCTCCGCGATCGTCCCCCTCGATCCTCATGTTCCTCCTCCTCCTCCGCCTCCTCATCGAGTATCCTCGATCCTCCTCGACCCTCCTCGATCATCCACGATCCTGATCACTCGTTCATCCGCCTCCTCCTTCTCCTCCTCCTCCGCGTCATCACCCTCCTCTTCATTTTTCTCAGTCCTCCTTGATCCGCATCACTATGCATTGGCCATCCTAATCATCCCCCTGCTCGTCTTCGTATTAGTTTTAGTAGTATAAGTATTAGTAACATTCCCATGTTGTTGTTCATCGGTGCATTCATGTAGTGCGTCGCATTCGTAGTAGTAGTGCTAGGTGTCGGTTCGTCGTATTCGTGCCGCTGTTCATGCAACGAGTATTACTAGTATTATTCGCTCTATGAGTAGTCGTCGTCTTCTTGCTGGTGGTATCATTGTTATGGGTAGTAGCATTAGTATTGTTATTAGTAAATGTAGTAGTTTTCGTCGCATTCTTCTTGTTATCAGTAGTATCACAATTCGTAGTGGCCTTACTAGTACTACCCGCCGTACTGTTATTACTAGTATTCCTAGTGTGCGTATCCGTCTTCTTCCTCCTCCCCCCCAGACATCATCTTCCACCTCATCCTCCTCCTCCTCCTCTTCCTTCTCTTCCTCCTCCTCCTCGTCCTCGTCCTCGTCCTCCTCCTCCTCCTCCTCGATCCTCCTCGATCCTCATCCATATGCCTCCTTCCCCCTACTCCTCCTCATCCTCCTCCTCAGCATCTTCCTCCCTTTTCTCCTCGTCCTCCTCCTCCCCCTCCTCGTCTTCTTGTTATTCCTCCTCCTCCTGCTCTTCCTCCTCCTCTTCTTCCTCCTCCTCTCCCTCTGCCTTCTCATCGATCCTCTTCGTCCCTCATCGATCCTCCTCCTTCTCCTCCTGCTCCTCGATCCTTCTCGGTCCTCCTCGGTTATCATCACTATTCCTCGTTCATCCTTCTCCTCCTCCTACTCCTCGAACCTCCTCGATCCATCTCGATCCTCATCAATATTCCGCAGTCCTCCTCCTGCTCCTCATCCTCCTCGTCTTCTTGTTGTTATTAGTTGTCGTGATATCGTTGCGATTCGTCTTATTAGTAAGGCTATTACTAGTAGCAGTACGATATTGAATACCATTATTGATCAACGTCGTAGAATATGTATTATTATTCTTGTTGGTACCATCATCATCATCATAATCATCATCATCATCATCATCATCATCATCAGCATCATCATCATCATCATCGGTAGCACTGACCGTATTATTAATGTTGACGAAATTGGCATGCTCATGAGTAGTCGTCCGAGCCTTCTTCTAGCAGTAGTACTCTCACGATCAATAGTATTCCTGCTATTCGTCTTCGTATGATTCCTCCTCCTACTCCTACTCCTACTCCTCCTCCACTTATTCCTCTCCTCCTGCTTCTCCTATCCTCGCGCCTCGTCCGTTGTCCCTCCTCCTCCTCCTCCTCCTCCTCCTCCTCCTCGATCCTCCTCGATCCTCATCAATATTCCTCGTTCCTCCTCCTCCTCCTCCTTCTCCTCATCTTCCTCCCCCTTCTCCTCGTCCTCCTCCTCCCCCTCCTCATCTTCTTCTTCCTCCTCCTACTCCCCCTCCTCCTGCTCATCCTCCTCCTCCTGCTCCTCCTCCTTCTCATCCTCCTCCCCTATCTGCCTTCCTCTTCGGGGGGACGTCCGATGTGCATCCCACCGATCCTGGCCGAGCTCATCCTGGGCCCATGGAGTCCGCGCAACGTGCCTCCCCGGCCGGGCTCAGAAGGCGTGCTCACGGGTCCCTGGCCCAGGATTGGTCTGGCTGGGGCCTTTGGGGTGGACGGCGGACGTCCCCCCCTCGCCCCCCGAGGAGGCGGCACCCCGAGGAGGGGGAGGAGGAGGAGGAAAGGGAGGAGGTGGAGGAGGCGGAGGAGGAGGAGGAGGAGGTGGAGAAGGAGGAGGAGGGGGAGGAGGAGGAGGAGGATGAGTGAGAAGGAGGAGGAGGAGGAGGAGGAGGAGGGAGGAGGAGGAGGAGGAGGAGAGAGGAGGAGGATGGTGGGAGACCTCCGTGAGGCTCCCGAAGCGGCGCGGGCGCCCCGAGCGGCGGCACCCCTTGCACTCTCCGAGCGTTCGGGACCCTCGAGCGGGCGCCCCGAGCGGCGGGGCCCCTCCGAGAGCGCCGGCGGGGCCGTGCGCGGGCGCGCCCCGCCCCCCCCGCGCCGGACCGCCTGGCGAGGGCGGCGTTGTCCTGCGCGCACGCCTGCGGCCGTGCAGAGAGGCTCCCCGCTCCCTGCTCCCTGCTCCCTGCTCCCTGCTCCCTGCTCTCTCCTCCTCCTCCTCCTCCTCCTCCTCCTCCTCCTCCTCCTCCTCTTCCTCCGCCTCCTCCTCCTCAACATCATCATCATCATCATCATCATCATCATCATCATCATCATCATCATCATCATCATCATCATCATCATCATCATCATCATCATCATCACCATCACCATCACCATCACCATCACCATCACCATCACCATCACCATCACAATCATCATCATCATCATCATCATCATCATCAGCAGCAGCAGCAGCATCATCATCAGCATCCTCATCCTCCTCCTTATCATCCTCAGCACCATCATCATCATCATCAGCATCATCATCAGCATCATCATCAGCAGCAGCAGCGGCAGCAGCATCATCGGCATCCTCATCATCAGCAGCTGCACCATAATCATCATCGTCATCATCATCAGCATCGTTATCATCATCATCATCATCATCATCATCATCATCATCAT
>CAUYUJ010015954.1:82572-96686 GCA_963575745.1 Prorocentrum cordatum
GCAGCGCTGGCGCCCGAGCTCCCGCCTGCGGCCGCCGTGGACGTCCTCCGGCGCCTGGCTGGCCGCTCGCCCTCGCCGTCCTGCGCCGCGCGGGCGCTTGCGGCTGCGCTCGCGCCCAGCGGCTCTGCATCTCGGCAGTCGGCGGCGCGAGCGCTCCGCAGGCCTTCTTCAGCTGTGGCCTTGGCAGCAGGCCGCGCTCGAGGTCGTTGCGCGCCTGCGCCCTCAAGCCTTTGCGGGCTCGGCTGGCGGCGGCTCCCGCGCACTCTTTGCGGAGCCCACGCCGGCGCATCTTGGGCGTCCGCGCGTACATGAAGCACGTGGTGCATGCTAGGAACTCACCGGCTTCGCCCTCCACGTGCCCCATCATCAACTGGTGCCCTCGGACCTGCCAAGGGCCCGCTCCAGGCGGCGGCGGCCGTCCGAGGACCACGCTGCCGCAGGCCGCTGGTGGAGCCTGGGTCCGTCGCGCCACCTGCCTATCAGCTGCTGGCGTCGCGGCGGCAGGACTGCTGGCCGCCGGCGCCCGCCGCCGCCGCCGCAGGCCGCTTCCGCGCGGGCGGGGCGCCCCCGCGCTCCACCGCGCTCGAGGCCGCCGCCGCGGCCGACGCCATCCGCGCTGCCGCTGCCGTCGAGCCCGGGGGCCCCCCTGCCGCCGCGCTGATCTCTCTGGCCCCCCACTCGGGCGCGCCGAGGTCGAGGTCCTCGGGCGCCGCCGTCGGCCGGCTGCCCCCGGCCCCATGGTTGGCGATGCGGGCCTCGATCTCCGCCGCATGCCCGGCCGCATCTCGGGCTCGGGCCGCGAGGCCCAGTAGCAGCATATCTCCGTCATCCACAGCGTGGAGTCCTGCTCCGAGCTCGGCCCTCTGGTCGGCCCGGCGGTTCCCGTCTCGCCCCCTCGCAGAGATCTCGCCGCGCCTGACCGCCCCCTCTGAAGCGCGGGCAGGGACGCGCCTCGCCGCGACCACCATCGACGATCTCGTCGCCGACCCGCGCCCGCAGATGGGCGTGAAGTGAGGTCGGCCCCTGAGCCCGCTGCAGGTGACCGATGAAGTCCATGGCGCCCGCGCAGTCGCTGAGAATCTCGCAGGCCCCGATTATTTTCTTCAACGCAACTACTGCCGAATAGCCCTTGCCTGCCCGCGCTGTCTGAATTTGCATCTCGCGCGGCGGGACCGCGCCCCGGGCCTGCGCCGTGATCTGGCCCCCCCGAGACATCGCGATGACTGACCAGCCCGCGCTGCGGAGGGCGGGGAAGCGGCCGTTGATGCAGGAGCCGCCCGTGTAGACCTGCGTGCCAGGCGGCACCGCCGCGGGGCTCTCCCGCCCGATCTGCCGTCGCTCCCAGCGAGGCTACCAGCGCGGTCTCTTCAACGCGGGCGCCGCGTCGACGAGGACACCCCGGGCGAACAGCTCGCCAAACTTTTCCCCGAGGTCGCGCGCGGCGCTGGCTCCCTGCAGCAGGTCTGCTGGGAGACGATCTCGCCCCCATGCATGCCGGGCCGGGCATTCGAAGCGTCGGTGGAACATCGCCCCTGCCCCCCCCTGGCGCAGGAGGCATGCGGGGCCCATGTCAGACTTGTGCCTGGCGAGCCTGGCCTGGGGCCAGTGGGGCAGCGACGCTAGCCAGCGCGGGCAGCCTTTGTGGTGGCGGGTCCAGATCTCCGTGGCTCTCGTGCCCAGCAGCGCGTTGACTGGCGCCCGCGCCGGATGCAGCCGCCGCGGCCAGAGCGCCTCGGCACGCGCGCGGCACTCCTCCACGGCGGCCGCCCTCCCGGTCGCTTCGCGAGCGCGCTCCGCCAGGAAGGCGGGCGACCAGCGCCGCGCGTCGAACTCCGCGCCCAGATCGACCTCGACGGCGAGGCCGTCCTGCGTGAGCCGCCAGACGACGCGCCTTAAGGTGAGCACCAGCGCCGCCACGGGGTCTCGCGCAGCCGCCCATGGCCTCTGGCTGCGTTCGAGCCTGAGGCTGTACGCCACGCAAGCCTCGAGGCCGGCCTGGCCCGGCGCGCCCATGTCGCACTGACGAACGCCTGCGCGGCCACGCCCGTCGCGATGACAAAGGGGGTCCTGGCGCCAGCAGCCTGCAGAGCATTGCAGCGCGAAGCTGAGCGCTGGCCAGCCGCCGCGCACCCATGGCCGCCGCCACCCTCGGGGCCCGCTTGCGGCCAGGCGGCGCTCCAGGTCGCTGAGTATCAGAGGGCTTTCGCCGTCGGCCCGCCCTCATCACTCTGGCTCGCCGCAGACCTGGGCCAAAAATCCGTCCGAGACGAGACGCCTGCCGCAGAGCTGCAAGCTCATGCGCCAATTTCGCGGTCACCCCGCGGCGGGCCCCCGCCGTCGCGTCGCCTCCCAGGTCGCGATGTCCCGAGACGAACGCGCCCGCGGGCAGCGGCCAGCTCTCCCGAGCCTGCAGCGCCCCCTGCAAGTCGACCGACGACGCCCGCACACTCGTCTTGCTCCAATTGATGGGCAGGCGCTTGTCGCGCAGCATGGTCACGATCCCCGTGGCGAACTGGCTGATCCGGCGCGTCAGGATCCGCTTCGTGCCGACGCCGTGCCCCGCCACATCGCCGATCACGTTGACAATCCGTCCGACTTGGAGGAGCGCGCGACCGCGAAGCAACAGGTCGTGCAGCATCAGACGAGCCATCGTGGTCGCGCAAGAGCAGCCTGCAGTCACCGACCCTCTCGCGCAGATCTCCTCGCCGACGGCGCCGCCCACCGCGGTGCGCACGGGGCCAGCGTGGGCGACGCAGAGGGCCTTCGCCAGGCCAGGGCTGAAGCCATTCGCCCCCGCCGCCTGGTGGAGCTGCTGGTGGTCACTCCGCTCGTGGAACTTGCTGGTGTCGAAGTGGACGGACACCCCTCCGCAGCCCATCGAGCGTGCCAGCCCGAGGTGGAGCTTGTGAAGGTAGGCCGCCCTGTCGCAGCTGGTGTCTGAGATGCTGCCCCAGATCTCGGGCAGATCGCGCCCCGTCTCCCGTCTGGCGCAGTTGCGCCTCCGAATGCGGCCCCATAGCCGCGGCCATCATCCCGATGGGCAACCTGCCGCCGTCGGGCTTCGCAAGGGACACGATCAGCGTCGTGAAAAGGCCCGATGGTCTGGGATCTCACTCCCAGGCCGCCAGCTGCTCCGCCGCGCGGACCGCGAAGTGCCGGCCCAGAAGCAGCTGCAGGCGGGGGCGGAAGCCGCCCGAGCCCAAGGCGGCCTCCCTGGGGAAGGCCTTGGCCGCCGCGATCACCTCCGCCCCAGTGATAACAGGCAGGTCCATGGTAACTGCCCAGCTCCCAGGCGGGCGAGGTCCCCGTGCGCCCACCCCCTGGCGCGGCGAGCTGGGGGCCCACCCTGTCGACCCAGAGCTGCTTCCACTCCATCAGCGTCTGGTCCGAGGCCGCCTGGCCTACCGGAGGAACTGGCGGGGCGCCCGCTGGGCCTCGCGCAGAACGGAGGACTTCTCCTCGTGTTGCTGCTTGCTGACTGCATGCGCTCCGCTGCCTCCTGCTGCGAGGGCCTTGTCCACGAACGCCATCCAGCGGCTCCGCGCAAGCTGGTTGGCGCGGCGGGCCGCGGCTGCCAGGATGGCCCCCAAGAAGAAGCCGCCAGCTCTAGTGGGCGCTCCGACTTCCCCCAGCAGGAGCCACGTGCTCGCGGGCGCGAACATGTCGCATCCCTGCCAGGTGAAGCGCGGCACCAGCGCGAGGGCCGCACCCTTCGGGCGCCCCATGTAGGCCCGGCGCTCAGCCGGCGGAGCCGGCGCCGCCGCGGCCGGTGTCAGCTGCCTCGTGAGCCGCCCCAGGGACATCCAGAGCCTTTTCAGCAGGCTGACCTTCCTGGTCGTCTCGGTGCGCTGGAGGTCCTTCAAGCACTTCTGGACCCTGCGAACGCCGCGCGACCTGCCACAGTAGGCACCGCCATCCTGGATCTCGAAGAGATCGATCAGGTGCTACTCCTCCACGTCGTAGAACTCGCGCGCAGCTTCGTCGGGAAGGCCTCGAGCATCCAGCAGCGGGGCCTGCCGCTGCACCTCTTGGGCTGAGGCGTCCACTCGAGCCTTCGCCTCGGGCGTCACCTTCTGCGCTAAGTCGAACCTCCTCTCCTCGGTGACTTCAGCCCCCAGACGTGAGTCAGGGCGCCCAGCTTCGCTAAGGAAAGGCGCACTGGCACGTGCGGGTACGTCGTCGTCGTCGGCCGAAGTGCCTCGACCTGGGGCTCGAGCGCCGTCAGCGAAGCCGAGACCACGAAGTAGTCGTACTTCTTACCATGGCAGGTCGGCTGCGGGGGCTCCAGCACGGCACCTCCGATCGAACGAGGCCACCATGACGCCGACAGCTCCTGCGGCTCCACGTTCCAGTCACCCGCCACTATGGAGGGCTCGTTGGCAACGTTCAGGAACTCCTGGACCACGCCGAGCAGCTCGAGGTTGATGCCAGCCAGCTTCGTGGAGTGCTCCAGGCAAGCGCTGGCCACCACGACCACCAGGTCACCAAAGGCGACTCGTCGCGCGATCACCCGATGCGAGAGGTCGCCCCAGCCCTGCTCGATCATCGCCACTCCTCTGAAGCTCGCCGTCAGGGCCCCAACCCCCGACGAGACCTCTGGCGCCAGCTGCCCGTGCGCCTGCAAGGGCCGAATGCCGCCAGGAGTCCGTTCCTCGCGCTCCAGCTCTGCGCCGAAGATGCAGCCGACGAACTTGCGAAGCGAGTCTCCTGCACCAAGAAGACATCATCCTGGGCGCCCTCGTCGCGGATCTGCTCGATCGCCGTTCTGGCTTCCGCCCAGGCGGAGCCGTTGATCGTGATCACGCTGGCTGCCGACACCGCCGTGGGGGGCGCCTCGGCCAACTTCAGCTGGGCCACCCCATCGGCCTGCCTCCTGCTGCTGGGGCCAAATCTGCGGCTGCGCTCCAGCAACCACCGCCGCGTGGCCTGCGGGCACCGTCGCCGAAGGACCCAGGTCGCATGCCTCTGCCGCCAGCTCGCGCGCGGCACTCCTCGGCACCCGAGGCCAGGGCCCCGACGCTGGCGGGGGGCGCTCCGCCTGCCCACGCTCGGCAGCCGGCGCCACCCCGCCCACCGAGCACAGGTCTGAGTCGGAGCCGATCTCGCCGCTGTCGATCGGGCAGGTGTCGCTCTATCGCTCGCGGGCGCTGGTGGCTGGTGAGCTCTCGCGATCGGCGAAGCGCCCTTCGACTGCCTGCAGCTGCTGCATGGTCGACCCCCACGCGTCTGCGAAGTTGCCCGCCTGGTGCGCCATCGGGAGGGTCCGCAACTGAAGGAACAGCCCGCGCACAACCTGCACGTCGTCCTCCGAGACCTGCATGATCGAGCTCCTGCGTGGACTTTGCTGCGGCCCCCCCCTCCTCCATCTCAGCTAGCCGCTCTCGCGCCTCGGCGCGGCGCTCCTCGGCGTCATCCAGCTGATCTGCCGCGGCCTGCATCGCCGCCTCTGCTGTTGCCACCGCGGCGTCAGCCGCCTCGAACGCCTTGCGAGCTCCTGCCGCCCTGCGCTCCGACTTGCTGGCCGCGTTGGCAGCCCTGCGCAGGCGAGCCGCTGGAGACAGGCCAGCCTCCTGGTCGCGCGCCTGGGCAGCGGCAGCCTGCCCCTTCTTGGCCCGAAGGGCGGCCAGCCGCTCAGCCACACAAGCGTCCTCCTCGCAATCGAGGCTGGGGCGGGCCTCCAGGTGGGCGCTGGTGCGCTCCAGCTCGGCCAGGCGGGGACCCTGCGGCTGGCTGCCTGCGCATTGGCTGCCCTGGCTGCTGCCGCCTCCGCCGCGGCCGGCGTCCGAGGCCTGGCCAGCCCCAAGAGGGGGCTGCGGCGCGCGCCCTGCGGCGCGCCCGCTTGCCCTTGCCCGCCGCGATGAAGCCCTCAGCGTCGGGCGCGGGTTGGTCGCCGACCGCCGATCCCCGCACCCGCGCCCAGGGCGGGGCCACGGCGTGGCAGCTGAAGCACCACCCCCCGGTCGCGTAGGATCACTGGCCGCACGAGCAGGCCCGATACGTTCCGCTCCTGACACCGCAGCCACCAGCACCGCGAGTGCCAGCACGAGGGGAAACGCCGCGTTTCGCGGGAGCCACCATCCCGCCGAGGACGCCCGCCTCACACCCAAGCGCTGGCTCAAAAATGCGTCGCGCTGGCCCAGAGCAAGGAGCCCCTCGCGCTTTGAGCGCCGCGGACGACTCGCGGTCGTCGGGCGCTCCATGGCCTTGAGCCAAAATGGCTACTGACGGTGAGGGCGTTGGATAAGGAAACATTGGATAAGGAATCCAGGGTCCGGGAGCCGGTGGAACTCCCGTCGTGGATTGGTCATGGATAGTACTGCCGCCCATCGGATAAGGAATCCCCCACGGTCTATAAAGCTTCCTGCGCACGTTCCAAAAAAAACGCCCCCACCGTAGCGAAACCGCCCTGCTCTGGGCGGGGTAGGCCTATCGGGCCGCTCACGGCGATGAATGGGCGATTGGGGGTCGATGCTTTCCCCCCTGAGCCTATATCCCTCCTGACGTTGCCCCGATCGTCGTCTGGCTTTCGGGTTACAGGTCGGCTCTCGAGCGGCCGTTGGGCACGATCCGGACACCCCCGGAACGCCCTCGGCGAGGCGCAGCTGCTGGAACGCATCCCCAGGCTAGGAAACCGCCGAGCTCCGACGATCTTCCCCCTGAGCCTGCCCCAGCTGGTCGTCTGGCTTTAGGGTCATGCCTCTCGGCTCTCCAGCCAGCGGCCGCTTTCGGGACCAGCCGGGCCCCCCCCCCCGAAACGCCCTCGGCGAGGTGCAGCTGCTGGCCCCGAGGCTGGAGAGCCGCCGAGATTCGACGAAAAGACCCGAACCAACACGTGATGGGTCCATTTTCCACCACCACTACCACAGGTAGAAGAGGGAGGAGGAGGAGGAGGAGGAAGAGGAGGAGGAGGAGGAGGAGGAGGAGGAGGAGGAGCTCCTCATCCTCCCTTCTCCCCCCGTCCTACACATGGCAATAGTGGTGGAAAAGTTGCCCATCATTGCGCTGCCCCCGGACGGCGATGCATGCGCCATTGGGGGCGCGCTTCCCTCCCCTGTGGAGCCAAGCCCCCTGCCGCTGTACTCCCGAACCCCCTTCACCGCCGACGCCCTCGCGCCGCGCGGCCCGCGACGATAGCGCGGCCGCCTCCGCGCTCGTCGTGCTCCGCCCCCGTGGGGAAGGACGACTCTCCGATCCAGAGCGCGAGGCGAAAAGGGCGCCCAGCAGGGAGCTCCCAGGGCCCGTCGAGGGCGCCGCCAGGGGGCCCCCAGGCGGCCCCCAAAGGGCGCCCCCAGGGCGCCCCCATGGCCTGTCCAGAGCGCGTTCAGGGCGCTCCCAAGGCCCGTCGGAGGCGCCTTCGGTGGAGCTCCGTATGGGGCCACGAAAAGTGTGACAGGTGTGCCAAAATGGATGCGGTGGGCGCATGCGAGCGCTGGCATTGGGCCTTCGGTGTAGCTCCCTTCGGGGCCACTAAACGTGTGAGGGGTCTGACAAAATGGGTGCGGTGGGCGCACGGGCGCTGGCATTTAGGGCCTTCGGTGGAGCTCCCACGGGAGGAGGGAGGAGGAGCAGGAGGAGCAGGAGGAGGAGGGGGAGGAGGAAGGAAGGAAGGAAGAAGGAAGGAACGCGGGGTGCTGTCTCTTCAGAACGAGGACCCAACACCACAGCATGGTTGGGAACAAGACGGTTTTAGCCAGAAACGTTCCAAGAGCATTGAGGAAACCACAGAAGGTTCTTAGAACATTATGTGTTGAAATGTCATGTGGGACATGGCTTAAAACAAACACATACCATAGACGGATCTACCCTCTCCGACCTTGTACTGCGCCGAACGCAACGGCCAGGCTTTACATAGACGCATCCACTCCGACTGCGTCTATATACGTAACGACACCCAATGTGTCTGTAGACGCTGGTTGCTGAGAACGGTAATTCGCATCTGCCCCAGTGGATGGTCTTCTCGAAGCAGGAAGACCTTGCATTCAAATTATTTGGCGGGCCTCGGCCAGGAATGTTCCGAGAACGCCCCGTGGAAACCACAAGAGGTTCTCAAGAACACTCCTTGGTGGTGGGCCTCTGCGGCGGGTCCGTGTCGTGCCGACCCCGGCGCTGGTGCCCGACACCGCGGGGGCCCTTCAAGCCTGAAGGATCGGCCGTTCCCAGAACGTCAGATCGTTCAACACCGGCCCCTTCTGGGCCACTGGCCGCGCTCCACGCTGCACGCCCGCGGCGGGGTCGCCGCCGGTGGACACGACGCGGGCCCACCGCAGGCGAGCCGGGACGCGCCCCGTCGCTGCTTATAGCCAGGGGGCGGCGGCGACCCGCACGGCGCGGGCGGCGGCGCGCGGGAAGGCCCTGCGTCGAGGCGCGGCCGCGGCAGCGACGAGCACGCCCGAAGCAGCCCGATCAGCAGCCGCACCGCCGGGCGGCGGCGCCTGCGACGAGACGGCGGGGGCGGCGCTTCCAGGGGGCCGGCTCCGCGGCGGCGGCGCGGCTTCTTGGGCGCCCCCAGGGCGGCGCCCAAGGGCGTCCACGGGCGCCTCGACCCAGCGTCGGCGTTGTCGCCGTGGGAGCGGGCCGCCGCGGCCCTCTCAGAGGCGAAGCAGGCCCCTGTGCACCGCGTCGTCGTCGTCGTCCCCGCTGTCGTCGTCGTCGTCGTCGTCGTCGTCGTCGTCGTCGTCGTCGTCGTCGTCGTCGTCGTCGTCGTCGTCGTCGTCGTCGTCGTCGTCGTCGTGATCGTCGTCGTGATCGTCGTGATCGTCGTCGTGATCGTCGTCGTCGTCGTCGTCGTCGTCGTCGTCGTCGTCGTCGTCGTCGTCGTCGTCGTCGTCGTCGTCGTGATCGTCGTCGTCGTCGTCGTCGCCGTCGTCCCCCTGGCGGAGGGCGGCGGCGTCCCGCACGGCGCGGGCGGCGGCGGCGCGCCGGCCCGGCGTCGAGGCGCGGGCGCGGAGGAGGCCGCGCACGGCGGCCTCGTCGCCGGCCGCCGCGGCCTGCGGAGGCGTGTCGGAGGGCTGCGCGCCGCTACCGCCCCGACGAGGGCCTCTGTTGAGAGCGCCCCTGGCACGAGCTCGGCGAAGGCATGCTCGAAGCGCGAGGGTGCTTTTCAATCCTCCCTCGCGTCAGACGCGCGCCTTTGGGCCCTCCCTCCCAGCCAGAGGGCCACAGCGCGCGTGATGCCCCCCCCTCCTCCCTCCCCACCTGCGCTGCGATGCTGGAGCCACTCAGCGTTGTGGTGGACGCAGGCGGCGCTGCGGTGCCGGCGCCGCATGGCTGGGGGGGAAGTGGGCGCCACGCAATGTCCCTGTCCCCCCCCCCACCCTCCCCCCCGAATGGCGCCGCTTCTCGCCGCGAGTAGGAAGAATGCCCTCCCAAAGCACGATGGGCGGCGATGTGGGATGGACTCCGAGTGCGCATTTTCCAGAGCGGCAGGGCGGGCGGCTGCCGAGGCAGCGCACGGCGCGCGGGGAGAGCGGGCCGCGGCTGCCCGAGGCGCCCCGCGGCGGGAGGCCGCCCAGATGGGCTCGGAGCAGCTGGGGCCGACAGGTCGCGCCGCCTCGCCGAGGCAGGGGCGATGCACCAGCGACGTCAGCGATGCCTCGGCGCAGCCGGCGCGGAGCCCCGTCGCCGACGCCTCGGCGAGGCGGCGCGCTCCGACCCCCTCGACCCGGGCCCCGACCGGGAGGGCCTGGCACGGCCTCCCCGGGCCGCCGCTCAGAGCTGCGCCCGGGCGTGCCCCAGGCGCCCCAGGGCCTCCAGACTGTACAGCACCTCCGTCCGGATCACGTACTTCAGGCCCTCGGCGATCCTCTCGCCCTCGTGGAGCGGGCTGTCGGGGTGGTGGCCGTGGGGGAAGCACAGGGCGCCGCCGCGCGGGGTCCTCACCGCCGCGGACGCCTCCCCGCCCGGGCCGCGGAAGAAGCGGGTGGAGCCGCCCTCGTAGCCCTCCGTGAGCAGGATGACAGGGCGGCGAGATCCATACATGATCCCAGACTCCGGGGCCACGGGCCCCCCCACCAGATGGGATGGGTCCCAGAGTCCCTCGGGAGCCCCGCCCCCCCAGATGAGATGGGTGGGGCGCGACGGCGACGACGGCGACAACGAACACGGCGACGGCGACGACGACGACGACGACGACGACGGCGACGACGGCGACGACGACGGCGACGACGGCGACGACGGCGACGACGACGGCGACAACGACGCCGACGACGACGGCGACGTTGACGACGACGACGAGACGACGACGACGACGACGATGACGACGACGACGACGACGCCGCCGACGACGACGACGACGACGACGACGACGACGACGACGACGACGACGGCGACGACGGGCGACAACGACGCCGACAACGACGACGACGACGACGACGACGACGACGACGACGACGACGACGACGGCGACGGCGACGGCGACGGCGACGGCGACGACGGCGGCGGCGACGACGATGATCTCCGGAGCTCTTTTGGAACACGCCAGTACCTCGCCACACGCGCCACACCCACATCACCACACCACACCCACAGGGGGAGGGGGGGGGGAAGCATCGCGGCGCGGGGAGGGGGGGGGCCCGATGGCATCAGCATGAGGAGGGGGGGGCCATACCTGGGCCATACATACCCACTGCCCCAGGCCTGGCCCCTCCTCCTCCTCCTCCTCCTCCGACTCCGCCTCCGCCTCCGCCTAAAGATCTCGTCGCCCTAGATGAGGAAGGTCAGCTGGCTCAGGCGATCGCCATACCCGTCCATCAGCACCTTGCCTCCGCGCGCCAGGGTGCCGGGCCACGCGCCGTCCGTGTGCGGCCGGAAATAGTCCCCCGGCCCGTACCTGTAGCAGCGGAACTTGGCGTTGAGGCCGAGAGGGGGACAGAGGCCGACCTCTGGCAGGAGGTGGCTGCAGCGCTGGAACAGCTCCTCGGCGACCTCATCGGGAACGACGAGGTTGCAGTTCTCCATGTGCCGGAAGGAGTAGGGGAGAGACACGGCCGCATCTGTATGGTGGGCTTATTTCCCACCGCCACCACCAGAAGTAGGAGGGGGATGGGTCCTCCTCCTCCTCCTCCTCCTCCTCCTCCTCCTCTCCTTCCTCCTCCTCCCTCCCTCCTCCTCCTCCTCCTCCTCCTCATCCCCCCCTCCTTCTCCTCCTTCCTCCTCCTCCTCCTCCTCCTCCTCCTCCCCCCTCCTTCTCCCCTCCTCCTCCTCCTCTCCTCCTCCTCCTCCTCCTCCCTCTTTCCTCCTTATCCTCCTCCTCTCCCTCCTTCCTCCTCCTCCCTCCTCCCTCCTCCCTCCTCCGCCCTCCTCCTCCTCCTCACTCCTTCCTCCTCCTCCTCCTCCTCCTCCTCCTCCTCCTCCTCCTCCCCTTCGTCGTCGTCCTCCTCCTCCTCCTCCTCCTCCTCCTCCTCCTCCTCCTCCTCCACCTCCTCCCCCCTTCCAACTCATGGTGGTGGCGGTGGAAAACGGGCCCATCATCAGTATGGAAGCCGAGCCCGTCGAGCACCTCCACGAGCTCGAGGCACTCCCGCGGGCGGAGGAGGTCCAGGAGCTGGAAGCCGCCGGCCACCCCCGCTAACTCGCGCCGCGAGACCGCGGCGCCCTCGGGAGCCGTCGCCGCCGAGCCCAGGAGGAGAGGGAAGCCCGCAGGAGGCCACCGTGCACCACCGCCATGCCTGGCCAGGGGCACCCCGGGCCCTGGGCAGAGGGGCGTTCCTGGCCTCGGCCGGTAGAGTTAAGTCAGGCCTGTCCCCCTACAGGGGGATCTTCTACGAAAAATGAAAAATACCTCCAAAAATAATCAAAGAATAATCCAAAAATAGTCTGGGGGCTATTTTTTGTGCATTTTGTTGCCTTTTTGGGGCATTTTTGGGGGTATGTTCTATTTTTCGTCGAACATCCCCCTGCAGAGGGCCTCGGCGCGGAGGCCGCTGGGCGTCGAAGCAGATAGGGCCGGGCCGGAGGCCCGCGCCACACCGCCGACGCATCGGCGGTGCGCCCTCGACGGCGAGATGGAGGCGAGCGGGCTCCAGACCGCGCCGCATCGCCGATGCATCGGCGGCGCGGGGCGATCCTCCGGCCCCGTCCCCAGACCCCCTCGGGTCGAAAAAAAAATCACGACAAGGGGTTTTTCGCCATTTTCGGCCCCTGGGGGCCCTCACCGGGCCTCGGGACCGTCAAAAAACGACTCAGGATGAAAAACCGGTCCCGGGGAAGGGGTCCGGACCTCTGGGAGCCGCGTCATGAAAAAATCATGACGTCGGTGGTCTGGGTCTGCTCCTGCCCCCGCTGGGAGGCCTGGGAGCAGAGAGGCCCTCTTGGTCTCCCCCCCCCCTGGCAGGCGACAGCGGCGCAGCGCACCGCCCCGGGGGTCAGGGCCAAGAAGAAGCCGATACAGTCGGACCTGGGCCACGAGAACCTCCCTCACAAGAGCACGAGACCCGCCGCCGGTCAAGACACAGAGAAGCTCTGAGGGCACACCCTGCCCAGGATGTACGAGAGCGTCCAACAAAAGCACGGAGAACACTGGGGCACACTCCCCGAAGCGACCTATAGATCTTAGACCTCGGCCCGGCGGTGCCAGAACCACATCGGCCCGGGAACAAGCCGGGGGCCCTCGTGGATCGGGCGGCTCTGGAGGCTGCATGGCGGGGACGCCGCGGTAGCCCCAGACCCCCGACGCCATGACTTTTTTGTTCATGACGTCGGCCCCCAGGAGGTCTCGACCCATTTCCCAGGACCGTTTTTTACGACGACATGGGAGCCAAGGAGCTTCGCAGTGTGAATGTACACGTCGTTCACTTCTGATCGTGCCCATTTCTACTTGTGCTCGTCTCTACTTGTTCCTGGCCCCTCAGTGGCCAGGAAGAGGCCCAGGATAGAAGAATTATAAATGAAAGGATCTTGGCCCCCCCAAACAAATCAAAGACCACGAATAGTTAAAACATATCCTGGCAAAGCAACCTAACAGCGATGTGTAGGAACATTTCTGGAAGCATTCCCCTTAAGATTCAGATGAGGATCCAGCTGTAGAATTCTGCTGTTCTCGCAGTCGTAGTCGCATTCGCGATGACAGTCGCAGAGGCATCGGCAGTCGCAGTCACAGCCTCAGCCTCAGCCTGCCTCAGCCTCAGCCTCAGCCTGCCTCAGCCTCAGCCTGCCTCAGCCTCAGCCTCAGCCTGCTTCAGCCTCAGCCTCAGTCTGCCTTCAGCCTCGGCCTCAGCCTCAGCCTGCCTCAGCCTCAGCCTGCATCAGCCTCAGCCTCAGCCTCAGCCTGCCTCAGCATCAGCCTGCCTCAGCCTCAGCCTCAGCCTGCCTCAGCCTCAGCCTCAGCCTGCTTCAGCCTCAGCCTCAGTCTGCCGTCGGCCTCGGCCTCAGCCTGCATCAGCCTCAGCCTCAGCCTGCATCAGCCTCAGCCTCAGCCTCAGCCTGCCTCAGCATCAGCCTGCCTCAGCCTCAGCCTCAGCCTCAGCCTCAGCCTGCCTCAGCCTCAGCCAGCTTCAGCCTCAGCCTCAGTCTGCCTTCAGCCTCGGCCTCAGCCTCAGCCTGCCTCAGCCTCAGCCTGCATCAGCCAGCCTCAGCCTCAGCCTCAGCCTGCCTCAGCATCAGCCTGCCTCAGCCTCAGCCTCAGCCTGCCTCAGCCTCAGCCTCAGCCTGCTTCAGCCTCAGCCTCAGTCTGCCTTCAGCCTCCGCCTCAGCCTCAGCCTGCCGCAGCCTCAGCCTGCATCAGCCTCAGCCTTAGCCTCAGCCTGCCTCAGCCTCAGCCGGCATCAGCCTCAGCCTCAGCCTGCCTCAGCCTCAGCCTCAGCCTGCTTCAGCCTCAGCCTCAGTCTGCCTTCAGCCTCGGCCTCAGCCTCAGCCTGCCTCAGCCTCAGCCTCAGCCTGCCTCAGCCTCAGCCTCAGCCTGCTTCAGCCTCGGCCTCAGTCTGCCTTCAGCCTCGGCCTCAGCCTCAGCCTGCCTCAGCCTCAGCCTGCATCAGCCTCAGCCTCAGCCTCAGCCTGACTCAGCATCAGCCTGCCTCAGCCTCAGCCTCAGCCTGCCTCAGCCTCAGCCTCAGCCTCAGCCTCAGCCTCAGCCTGCTTCAGCCTCAGCCTCAGTCTGCCTTCAGCCTCAGCCTCAGCCT
>CAUYUJ010015954.1:96786-114286 GCA_963575745.1 Prorocentrum cordatum
ACCCCCCGATGGACGGCCCCGGCCAGACACGGCCCGCGTGGTGCGCCGGGCGCGCCCCTGCGGCGGCAGGCCTCGCGAGCGGCCACGTCCGGCCCCAGCGCCCACAGCGGCAGGTCGCCCCGCTCCTGCGGGGGGGCAGCGACGGGCTCGAGCGCCCTCGGGCCACGGAGAAAAAAACACGGCGGGCCTCCTCCTCCTCCTCCTCTTCCTCCTCCTCCTCCTCCTCCTTCGCCTTCTTCTCCTCCTCCTCCTCCTCACTCCTCGTCCTCCTTTACAACCTTCCTCCTCCTCCTCCACCTCCTTCTTCTCTTCCTCCTCCTCCTCCTCCTCCTCCTCCTCCTCCTCCTCCTCCTCCTCCTCCTGGTTTCGCTATTTTGCGGCCTCCGGGGGCCCTGGCCCAGACGCCGTGGGGTCATAGAAAATCACGGCGGGAGGCTTTTCGCCATTTTCGGCCTCTGGGGGCCCTGGCCCAGACCCTCTCGGGCAATGAGCAAATCACGGCGGGAGGTGTTTCACCATTTGCGGCCTCTGGGGGCCCTGGGCCAGACCCTCTCGGGCCATGGAAACATCACGACGGGAGGTGTTTCGCTATTTTCATCCTCTGGGGGCGTTTCCCGGGCTTCGGGACAGGCAAAAACTGGCTCGGGATGAGAAACCGGTCCTGGGGAATGGGTCGAGACCTCTTGGGGGTCGACGCTGTGAAAAAAACATGACGTCGGGGATCTGAGGGGGGGACTGGCTCAGGGGGGGAACATCGACCTCGAATCGGCGATACATCGCCGATATATCGGCCAGAGGGCCCGATAGCGAATTCGCACGCTCCTGAGCGGGATGGGCTATCGGGCCTTTATCGGCGATGAATGGGCGTTTGGGGGTCGATGCGTTCCCCCCTGAGCCTATATCCCTCCTGACGGTGCCCCGATCGTCGTATGGCTTTCAGGTCCTATAGCTCGGCTCTCCCTGGCGGCCGCTCGGGACGATCCTGCTACACCCCCGGAACGCCCTCGGCGAGGCGCAGTTGCTGGAGCGCAGCCCCAGGCTCTAGGAGACCGCCGAGCTCCGACGACAGCGCCCGAAGACCTCCGACCTCGAAGCTCGAGGCGCCCGCCCCCCCGCCCGTGCCAGCGGCCAGAACCACATACCAGACACAGCCACCTGAGGCGTCCTGGAGCCTCTCCTGGAGCCTCCTGGGGCCTCCTGGAGCATCCTGGGGCCTCCTGGGATTTCCTGAGGCCTCCTGGGACTCGTGGGGCCTCCTGAGGTCTCCAGGCGCCTCCTGGGGCCTCTTGATGCCTCTTGGCACCTCCTGGGGCCTCCTGGGGCCTCCTGGGGCCTCCTGGAGCCCTCTGGGGCCTCCTGGGATTTCCTGAGGCCTCCTGGGACTCGTGGGGCCTCCTGAGGTCTCCTGGCGCCTCCTGTGGCCTCCTGATGCCTCTTGGCACCTCCTGGGGCCTCCTGGGCCCTCCTCGCGCCTCCTGGAGCCTCCTGGGTCCTCCTGTGACCTCCTGGGGCCTCCTGGGGCTTCCTGAGGCCACTCTGTGGCCTCCTCGGAACTCTTGTGGTTTTGTGGAAACTCTTGGGGCCTCCCGGGGTTTCCTGAAGCCCTCTTGGAGCTTCCTGGAGCCCTTCTGCGGCCTCCTGGAACCTTCTGTGATTTCGTGGGACCTCATGGAGCCTCCTGGGAACCTCTCGCCCCAGAACTTATGGATTTTGTCTACGTATGTCTGTGTATCTATATATAGTGCATATATACATACATATATATATAATATATAACTATATATATAAATATATTGTATACAAACATATATGTCACTCGTAACTCGTATACAAACATATATGTATACACATATAACTACTACCAATGTATATACTTGTACACACATATACACACGCCCGCGCGTGGACACGCATTCGAGCAAGCACCCCAAATTCGAGGGGGGTACGGGGGGACATGCTCGGGGGAAATAGTGAGGGCTGCATTTTTGTTGCAGCTTACCCCGCCGCTGCCAAAATTACGTTCACGTGCACCTCTTCTTGGTTGAGAGGTCGAATACTGCCGCGCGCACCCCTGGGCGCGTTGCATCCCGGATGCACCGGAATACATGTCCCTGGTGCTCTGTAGGACCGCGACGCGGCATCCGCCGCGTCGGCGCCCGAGGCCCAATGCCCTCAAAATGCGCCTGCGCGCTCTGTACATGCGCAGACCAGCTGTCTTTCCCGAACAGCTGGGTCGAAGCGACACAAAGGGTCGCATGTCCGCATGTTTCACTCGGACAGTCGTGCGACCCCCGAGAGCCCGGCGCGCGAGCGCCAGCTCCATGGCGCCCCGGGTCCGAAGCTGAGCGCCAAGCATCTGCTGGCTCACATGAATGATCTGCCTGAAATCAGAATTCAGGGTGGCGTGCACCTGCTCATTCCTTGTTGTTCCGGTAGCGAGCAAAGCGTTGGCGCCGGCCGTCAGTCGGGAACGGTACCTCACATGGTTGAAATACCATTCAACCTTACTCGGTCGACACGCCGCCACCAGCTGCTCGCGGAACGTGACCTTGTCATACTTCGTGTCCAGGCGGTCCCAGACGGCACGGGAACCCCAGAGCTGGGCAGCGCACGTTGCCCTGGCACGTGTAAACCTGCCACCCCAGAGCTGGGCAGCGCAGCGAACGCAGCGCCGCGCTGCCCAACTCGGGTGCGGAAGGAATCTTAATCACACTTTGGATCGTTGTCGGCCTCGCAGCGGCGCGGTCGCCACTCGAGGGACGCAGCGGAGAACACATCCATGTCCACATGCGCCCACACATCCTTGGCCGCTTTCAAAATCATGGCCTTTTTCCCAGGGTTGTCCACGATAGCCTTACGGGCGGCCAAGAACTGCAACAGCGGGACTGTGCACCCAGGACTTGGGAAGCGCAGAGCAATGCCGACAAAGACGTGGCGAACGCGCACACAAGAAGTAGCACAGCCGAAATGGCTGCTGATAAACACAACGATTTCGAATTATGTTACGCAATACAATGTAATGCCATGAGTAAGCATTATAATGAAGATGATGATGATGATGACGATGAATAGTATGTTGTTGATGCTAATGATGATGATGATGATGATGATGACGACGATGATAAGGATGATGCTGACGATTATGACGATGACAATGGTGGTGATGACGATGTTGGTGGTGATGATGATGAGGAGGAGGCGGAGGGGAAAAGTAGACAGGTAAGGCAGGAGGAGGAGGGAGAGAGAGAGAGAGAGAGAGAAACAAAAAAAAAAAAAAAAGAGAGAGAGAGACAGCCCGTATAGGTGTCATGCACCTGCAGCCTTTCGCCGGGCTGTGGAAAACACGATGTCGCCGTCAAAGGGCGGTGCATGAGTTCCTCTCCCTCCGACTCCTTTTCCTCCTCCTCCTCCTCCTCCTCCTCCTCCTCCTCCTCCTCTTGCTCCTACCCTCTTACTCATCCTCCTGAGGAGGGGGGGGATGGAGGGAGGAAGGAAAGAGAACGGATGGGGGGAGGGCGAATGAGATCGGAGGGAGGAGGAGGTTGATTGGAGAAGGTGGGGAGAACCTGTAAACCGTGCGTCACGAAATCCAGAATCCACCAGCAAATCCAGGGCGGCGAGGTTTTGCGCAGACGTCGCTTTTTTTATGGAAAAACGACTTTTGCGAAAAATCTATGCAACACCCATCCAGCGCCTCTCACCCTGCTGCGGCAAAGAGAGACAGGAAACAGGACAGACAAGGGGCGATGGGCGAGATGAGACGATCAACCAACTGTCCATTCACAATCTTTTCCAGAGCAGCTCGCTGCGCAAACTGAAAAGGTGCTTTGAAGACTGTGGTCCAGCACGCGTGCGCTTACCCCGTCTTTGCCAACCCCTAGGGCTGGGAGGGTGGGCGCCAGAACTCCTTGAGCCGCAGGGGCCGCGGGAGACACAGGCAAGGCACAGGGGCCCCGAGGACCTTCACTATCTCCCGCTCTGAGAGGCTCCTTGAGGTGTCGCAGAAACGTTTATAAACCAAGCATGCAACACCCATCCAGCGCCTCTCACCCTGCTGCGGCAAAGAGAGACAGGAAACAGGACAGACAAGGGGCGATGGGCGAGATGAGACGATCAACCAACTGTCCATTCACAATCTTTTCCAGAGCAGCTCGCTGCGCAAACTGAAAAGGTGCTTTGAAGACTGTGGTCCAGCACGCGTGCGCTTACCCCGTCTTTGCCAACCCCATACCAACAAGACCCACACTTGTACCATGGCAGGCCTGTCGGGGCGGGTCGGGAGGGGCGAAGCACGACAGTCTGCAACTAAAAGAAAGAAACTAGAACGGGCAGGAAGGCTTACATCACACTGGGCGCCTGTGCTTCCGCAGAGCCACCCGAAGTTTTCCTGGGAGGGCTGAGCCCAGGCGAAGGCTTCTCGACAAGAATAACTGAGAGAACTTTGACCGGACCCGAAGCAGAGTGCCAGCCTTCTCATACCGACGCACGCTCTCCCGCGCCTTCCAGCGGCCTCGGCGCTGGATTGAGCGCAGGTCCTCGAACTTCTCTAGTGCGTCTCGGCTGGCGCCGCCATGACGAAGGCAGTGCGGCGTGAACGCCACAGGCAGCTGCAGGCGGCGGCAGGCGGCGCTCACGGCAGCCTCCAGCTGCGCTAGCGTCAGGCCTGTAAAGAGTGGCCCCTGGCCCGCACGCGCCAGCAAGATATCGAGAATGCTGCCCACGAAGCCCTGGCCCTTGGCAGCACTGCCCAAGAAGACCGTGTCATCGAACGTGTTAGTCTTCGAGGGAATCGGCTGAGTCGCTGGGGCTACTGTCACCGCCCACAGCCTCTGGGGTCCAGAGCGCGGCGGTCGCAAGACATCGGCACCACGCAAGCCCAGCGCCTCAGACGGTCGCAAGTAGCCGTCGAAGGCGACGGGCAGCAGCGCACCTGCAAGCGTGGACTGGAAGTCGCGCCCGATGAGATCGTCCGCGACGGCCAGCACCGCCTCCCAGACCGCGGGTTCGCGGCTCCCAGGTGGCTCAAGTCGGTCCCAGCCTTTGAGGGCCTGCTTGGCCTTAGGGAAGGCGTCACCCTTGGTCGCCCAGCCCTGCTGCCAGGCCAGCCCGTAGAGGCACCATCGGGCGTTGGCCTTGGCCTCGCCCCCGAGGAAGAGCGACTCGAAGTAGCGCTCCAGGGTGGCGTCGGCCGCCCGCGGGTCCGAGAGGCTCCCACCGTTGCAGGCGATGAAGTCGTGGAGCCCCTCCACGCAGTCAGAGTAGCGCGCCGCGGTTGCCTGGCGCACCGTGGCCCGCCGCAGGAAGCCGGGCGCCTGCTCACGCGGCTCCGCCCGAGCACGCCGACCGTGGCCGTGCGCCCTAGTCCCAGCGCCTCTGGCAGCCATGCCATGGCAGCCGGTACCTGAGCGGGCATCGCGGGGCGTCGACTGCGACGCTGGAGCAGCCACACGCGGACGCCAGCTGCCGCTCCCAGCGGCGCTCGAGGTGGGCCTCTCCGTCTGGCCTCGCGGCCGCTGGGGGCGCCAGGAGCTGGGCGGCGCTGGCATAGGCGCGGCACAGGCTGGGCGGATAGGCAGCAGCTAGACTGGTCTTCCACTCCCAGCGTCCCTTCACCAAAACCTTGCCCTGCAGAACTTCGCAATGCCGCCGGCACCTGCACTCGCGGGCCAGGGAGGCGAACAGCGGGTGGGAGGCCGCAAGCCTCGTAGGCTTCTGAAAGGGCGTCCCAAAGCGGCACTGGCACAAGTCGACCACCGTCGAAGCTGACGCCCGAAGCGCCCTCGCCAGAGGTCTCCACGTCCAGAGGCGCGACCGCTGAGGATTCTCGAGAGTGGACCCCGGATCGCCGGCACTCCTGGATCAGGCGAACTGTGAAGCGCGCCGCGGCCAGCCCTCCCGCGGGTTCTACGGTACCCGAAGAACGTGCAATCGACCACCGCGTGCACGGGGTCGCAAGATGCATGAGCCAAATAGCGCCGGAGCGGATCCACCCGATGACAACCCTCTGGACCTTCGGGTCCGTGATGTCGAACTGCGGGCCCTTCACGAGGTCCATGGGAGCCCCAGCACGCAGCCCAGCCTCCAGGATGGCCCCCGCCAGGTACCCCTTGCCCGAGAAGATCTCCAGGAAGAAGCGCCGGCCCCGTCGAGGCCTCTGTCCGACCTGACCTCCAAGACGCGCAGGAGCGGGAGGAGGATTGAGACCTGGTGGAGGACGTAGCTCGGGAAGGTGCCCTGGAACGTCGTGCCTGGCCCTGGGCGTCGAACCCTCTTGACCTCCAAGACGCTCGGGGACAGGAGGAAGTTCCAGACCAGGTGGGGGACGTGATCCAGGGAGAAGCTCCGCTGCCCGATGACTGGCTCTCGTTGATGGGCGCCCTGGAGGTACCTCGTTGGAGCTCCTGGTAGAAGGCCTTTTCAAAGCAGGGATGGAGAGACGATCGGGAGGGCGTCCGGACGGAAGTCGACCGCGCGGCCCTCGCCACACCTGGCCGGGCTGCAACAGCCCGCGGTCCGCCGCCCGACTCATGTAGTCCGCCGCGTTCCGCACTCCCTCGACATGCCGTTGTCGCCACACGATGCCGGAGGCCAGCTGCAGCGCGGCCGCCCGTCGGCATTGTGCGAGGAGCTCCCTGTTTGCCGCGCGGCCCTTCTCGAAGGCCAAGACCGAGCCCATGTTGTCCCCTGCGGAGAGGAGCTCCGTGTCGTGGTACGGCGGATGACTGGCAGCTCGAGCCAGGCCCATCAGCCCGCAGCGCGCCTCGTAGTCGTGGATGCGGCTCGAGTCGCGCCAGGCCCCGGCAACGACCAGCTCCCAGCGCCCGGGGTCGACAAAGTCGTCGGGTAGCGGTGGCGGTCGCCAGCCGGAGTCGACCTCGACTCGGCAGCGCTCCGGCACGGCCCCGCGAGCACGGCCCCGCTCGAGTAGCCCGTCCCACCAGCCCTCGCCAGCGTCGCCAATCGCCATGGAGCCCCTGAAGCCGTCGTGCTCGCGCTCCACGAACTTCTCTCGACGGCTGAAGCGAGCTCGCTCCCGAAAGCGGCAGAGACTGCGAACCTCCCCGGGCCTCGCATCGGTCTCCAAGAGGGCGTAGCCTTTCATGGAAGCGTCCGTCATGAAGGCGACGGGGCAGGGGGGCAGCCCCCAGCGGCCCACCGCCATGAAGAGGAGCGACCTGGCGACCTTCAGCTCGTGCAGCGCGGCCGTCGGCAACTCGCGGATCGTGCTGAGGTCCTGCTGGACAAAGTCGTACAAGACGCGGAAGATCGAAAGCCCTGGTCTCATCAGCTGGAAGAAAGACACCAGGTGGCCTAGAACAGCACGGATCTGCCACCCCGCGGCCTTGCGCCATCTCAGCAGAAAGGTCAAGCCTCCGTGCAGCCGCCAGAGGCGCTTCGGCTTGGGCCGAACCAGGCCCTGCACGCCATCGACGATAACGCCCAGGATCTCGACCTCGACCCCCGCGTCCTGCCTCTCGTGCCACTTCAAGCCCAGCCGGTCGAGAGCCGCCGTCATGCGCTCGAGTCGGTCCTGCACGAGGTTCTGCTCGATACCAATGATGTTGGCGTTGTCGACGTAAGGTAGGTCGCCGACCATCCCCGGCTCTAGCTGGGCCGCTGGCGCCTTGTCCAGCACCATAGCGTCGCGAGGACCTGCCGAGGATCGCATCACCTGCGCCAACGTCTCGTGGCAGATCCACAGCGCCCAGGACCAGCCCATCGCCAGTCCGCCGTAGGCCGGCCACACATAGTCGTCCGGGGCGACGTCCACGAAAGCCTTCGCGTCGCCGTCGTAGACCTGATGTACGCCTAGGTCTTTCGCCTGGACCCCGGGCATGTCGAACACGAACCACTCGGACAGGTGCGGGATCTTGAACTGGTGGAAGCCGTCCTTCAGGTCGACCGTGGCCGCGTACAGGGCGGCCTCGTCCGGCTTCATCGAGCAGCGCTGTCGCCAGTCGGCCCCAACCTGCACCGACGCAAGCGCCTCCACTGAAGCCATGCTGGTCTGCGGGGGCAGCCGGTGGTACTGGTTGGGCTGTCGGCCGTCCACGATCATGCGGAGGCGATCCCCTTTCTTCTCGACAAAGAACAGCCCCACCGTGGCCTTCTTCCGACGAGTGGCCACTACGATCCCCATGTCGGCGAGACGCTTCAGCAGTGCGAGCAGGCGCGGGTGGTTGGCGCGGACCCTCGGGTTCAAGAGAGGATCCCAGTACGGCTCGATGTGGGGCTCGTCTGCGAGCTCGTCCGAGTGCCGCTCCAGGAACCTCTCGGGCTCCATCAAAACTTGTCGAACGTGATCTGGGACGAGGTCGAGCGCCTCCCGAGGCTCCACCGAGCCCTGCAAGAGGGAGACCTTGTCCTGAACGAAGGGCCGAACCGTGAGCCGACCCTCCTCGGAGTAGATGTTGCTGGACTTGAGAAGCTCCTGAAAGGCCTCTCGAGGCCGAGCATCGGGCGGAGGCGGACCATGTCGAGCCACCGATCGAACCACTCGGCCAAGCGCGGACTCCTGCGAAGGGGTCAGCGCCGAAGTCTGGCGCACCCGTCCTGGCTGGAGGGTGTGTGACGCTCGAGCGGCGGCCAGCGCGTTCAGGCTCGAGAAGATGTCCTCGGTCGCCTGGCGCGTCCAGTCCCGCTTCGTGCGGCGGCGAGCGGCCCGGCGACCCGCCGGGCGCTCTCTGCTGGTCTCCTCGAAGAAGTCCGAGGGCAGCACCAGGGGGAAGGGGTCGGACGCCATGCTGACGACGTGCCCTTCGAGACAAAATTGTGAACAAAAATGCGGCGGCCGTAGAGCTGGTCCTTGGCCACCTGGAGCCCTGCCTCCGGGATGGAGGACGGGTGGAGCGGAACGTGCCGCCCCAGGCTACTTCTTGTTGCCGCCTCCCGCTCCGCCTCCGCCAGACTTTTTGGCTTCGGCATCTCTCTCCTCTGTATACAGCACTGCCTTTGTCTTCTGCTCCTGTGCGACCCACTCGTCGAACTTGCTGGTGACAACACCACCGGTCTCGTCGAGCGCCGAGGCCAGCATGTCCTCCAAGCCCGAGTAGTTGGGGTGCTTCGGGTCGCGCCGAATGGCACGTTGCATCTGCACGATCCTCCTCGCGATGAGCTCGGCCCCCGCCAGATTCGTGACGTCGACCTGGTCGTACTCGATGAGGTGCCGCAAGGCCTCGAGCAGAAGGCGGATCTCGTGCGCTGCAGCGCTGCCGGGAGGCACCCCGCTGCTGGTGATGTAGTGGTTCGCGTAGCCCGCGATGCCCAGCCCCGGCGCCCGCACGCTGTCCAGGAACTCGGGCAGCGACTTCGGCCCGCGGAACACCCAGTCGCTGACGTCCTGTGGGCGGTGCGCCTCGATGGCCTGGTCCAAAGTCGCTCGTCGGGGTCCACCTGGTCCTACCCGCCGGACGGGGCACACCCGTGGGTCCCGACCGGGCCCCGAGTGCTTCTCGTCCAGCCACTGCTGGTGCCGCTCCTCCGGCACGTTCTCGCAAGCTGTGAAGATCCCGTCGTCGTCGTTCCCGTCCAGCATCGCCAGTGCCACAGCTCCACGGCGCACGAACCTGTCCTCGGCCCCGCTGATCGCCGCGTCGATGACCAGCCCGAACTGCGGGTGAGCGGGGTCGGCCACCACCCAGCGGGGAGGGGCCGCCGCTGCGCCGCGTGGCACGTCGATGCCAAGCACAGCCGCCAGCGCCGCCGCCTGCTCTCGAATGGCTTCGAGCTCGCCCTCCTCGAACGGGTCGAACGCATACAGCTGGCCCGCCAGCCGGCGAGGGAAGGGCGAGTTCCGAGGCAGCGGCACCACGCGGTGCGTGGTGAGGTCCCCGAACTGCACACTGTGGTCCGGGGTGACCCAGATCCACTTGCCCGCCCCCGCCGGCACGAGAAGCACCCGAACGTGGAAGAGGAACCCGTTCGGGTCGTCGAAGAAGTCGATCGCAACCTGTGCCTCTGGGATGTCGAGGCTTCGCGCCATCAGCGGCGCTTAGCCCGCAGGGAGCCGGGCGTCGCGGCCAGGCGCCCTCCGTCCTCGCTGGCCAGAGCGGCCGCTGGGCCGCCAGCGTCCAGCGCCAGGAGCAGCTCGTCGTCCTCGAGCGCGGGCCGCCCCGCCTGCAGCGCCGTGGGCCGGCGCAACCCCCAGACCGCCCCCACGAGTGCGGTGGCCAGGGCGCCGACGGCCGCCCCAGCGGCGAAGGCCCCCAGCGCTGGCCCAGGCACCGGGCAGCGCACCTCAGGGCAGCCCGGGCAGACCGGGCAGGTCAACTGCTCCGGGCCGCACCTGTCGAGTTGCCTGCCCAGCAGCCCGACGATCTCCGTCGGCACCGAGCAGTCTGCCACGCAGCTGCAGTCGGGGCACCGCGGAGGGAGGAGATATGGCGCGAGCGGGGCCACTGCCTGGAGCCCTCGGAAGGCCCAGTCCATCCCCCGCCAGAACTCCTTGAGCCGCAGGGGCCGCGGGAGACACAGGCAAGGCACAGGGGCCCCGAGGACCTTCACTATCTCCCGCTCTGAGAGGCTCCTTGAGGTGTCGCAGAAACGTTTATAAACCAAGCATGTTTTACAGCGCCTGACGGAGCTGAAGGCCTCCAAGACGCTCCAATACGGCCCGAAGGGGGCCCCAATACAGCCCAAGAGGGCGCGGGGGCTGCGCATTGGTACGAATTTAACGAAATGTCGTACCAGTGTGCAGCCCGGGCCAAGAGGCTTCACAGGAGGGCCCAAAGATGCAAAATCTGGTCCTGCAGCCCAGGCGAGAGATATGAGTAGTGTTTCTATGGTTTTGGAAGGGTTTTCGGGTTCTCGCCTCTTGAAGCCAAGAGCTGCCCAAAACAGCCCAGGAGACTCCAAATATCATTCCAAGACGGCCCGCTGCGAAGGCGTCCTCCTCCTCCTCCTCCTCCTCCTCCTCCTCCTCTTCTGCTCCCCGTCCTCCCCCTCTCACCGGCGAGGGGAGAATCTGAAAAGCCAGGCGACCAGGCGAAAACTCCCAAACTCCAACAGCCCAAAAGGGCGCGATGGCTGCGCAGTGGTACAGATTTTAATACAATTTCGTCTCGCAGAGCACTCGCGAGACACCAAAATAACCCCAGGACCCCCCGACGGTCAGGAAACCAGGGATCCCCAAAGTTTCAAAACTTGTAAAAGTTTCAAAGGTTTTAAAAGTTTCAGGCGCCCTAAAGTTTTTTAAACTTTTAGAAGTTTTAGACCTTTGAAAGTCCCTGGGCCCTGGATTCCCAGATCTCCAGGACCCCTCGACGGTCAGGAAACCAGGGATCCCAAAGTTTCAGAACGTTTAAATTTTCTAAGAAGTTTTAAAAGTTTCAGGCGCCCGAAAACTTTTAAAACTTTAAAAGAGTTTAAAACTTTTGAAAATCCCTGGGCCCTGGGTTCCCAGATCTCCAGGACCTCCTGACGGTCAGGAAACCAGAGACCCCCACAGTTTCAAATGTTGTATCTCCCAGGTCAAGGGAGGAAGAGGGTAACGGAATGATGAGGAGGGCGAGGGGTGGGGAGGAGGAGGAGGAGGAGGAGGAGGAGAAGGAAGAGGATGAGGAGGAGGAGGAGGAGGAGGGGGAGGACGAGGACGAGAGGGCGGGGTCGACCGTGCCCCCCCCCATGTCTGGTATGTGGTTGTGGTCGTCCGTACCCCCCCCTCCCCCCTGAGTCTCGGCTACACGTCAGAGCGACCCTGGGTAAGAGGTGACCTTTGGTGCGCGGCTCTTGGGGGGCCGCGGGGAGGCCAAGTCTGGGCGCCCTCGCCGCTGCTGCCGCCTCGCGTTCGGCCATCTGGGGGCCCACCTGTGCCCGCACCAAAGGTCACTCCGGCGAAAGATCACTCTTTGGGCGCTCGAGTTATCCGGGGTAACTCTGGTCCGGGGTAACTCGGGTTCGGAATCCCGAAAAACGAACCCGAGTTAGCCCTGACCCGAGTTACCCCTGATGATTCGGGGCTCTGGACGCCCGAATTATCCGGGGTAACTCGGGTCCGGGGTAACTCGGGTTCGGAATCCCGAAAAACGAACCCGAGTTAGCCCTGACCCGAGTTACCCCTGATGATTCGGGGCTCTGAACTCTTGCGTCTCGTCGACTGAGCCTGCCGCCGCCCCTGCAGGGGTCCTGCCCGGCCTCCAGGGCCGCGACGCGGAAGAGCGCGCCCGCGCCGCCGGGCGCCCCGGCGCCCGCGCCCGCCCTGCGACTGGCCTTGTGTCGGGCGTGTCCTCCCTACAGGGGGATTTTCGACGAAAAATCAACAATACCCCAGAAATACCCCAGAAACGCAAATAAATACCCCCAAAATAGTCCCCAGACTATTTCTGGACTTTGTTTTGCTTATTTTGGGGGTATGTTTTATTTGTCGCCGAAAATACCCCTGTAGGGGGACAGGCCCGCCCTTTCGACGCCCGAAATGGGCACGGAAAGAATGGGCACAATGCCCAACAGCACATGTTGTCCCAAAGCAACAGCGGCCGCTGTTGGCAGCAGGCGGCCCCCTGTCTCGAATTGACACAGGCCGCGGCGGCGTGGACAGCGAGAGTCCTGTTCAAAATGAACAGGAACTGCTGTTGGGCATTGTACAGTCGGGGCGTTCACCTAAGGAACCCTAAATAGGGAACGAGGCCCCTTGTTTCCACAAGTTAAACTTCGATTTCCGGTCGAAAACGTAAGGAAAACCTGAGGCAAGCTGTGAAACACTTAAGGAACGCGGAGCCCCTCCCCAACCAAAAGGGTTCCTTCTTCAGGGCCCCGACTGTACCCATTCTTTCCGTACCCATTGCGTTCGTGCCGACGCCCTGCGACTGGCCGCCGCCGCCGCGGCCGCGCCCGCGGCGCGCAGCGCGCGGGCCATCGCTCGCTGGGCGCGCCGCGCCCGGCAGCGCGGAGGGCCGGCGGCCGCCCTCGGCGGCCGCACCCGGCGCACGGGGCAATCGACGCGCCTTTGGAGGGCCGCGAGAGGCGGGCCCCCCGCAGGGGAAGCCCTGCCGGCTGCCGAGGAGTCGCCTCCGAACCCTGCCCTGCCAGGAGGGCGAACAGATAGCAGTAGGTCGGGCCTGTCCCCCCCCCTGCAGGGGGATTTTCGACGAAAAATAAGAGATGCCCCCAAAACACCCCAAAGAGGCCAACAAATATTCAAGAAGTAGTCCCCAGATTATGTTTGGAGTATTTGTTGACTTTTTTGGGGGTATGTTTCATTTTTCGTCGACATCCCCCTGTAGGGGGACAGGCCCGACTTACAAAAATAGTACCAGGACGTCGACATCTCATTTCCAGTCGAGGTTCTAGGCAGTCCAGGTAGGTCTATAGGTCTGGAGGGCTATTCTCGGCGGTGGACAAACCTCCCTTTAGTAGACCTCCCCTTTGTGAAAACGGCCTGGGACCGAAATCGACGGACCTGGACCCGCAAAAATGACGGCCGCGACGCACTCTCGCGAACCGAAAACGGCCAATTCCTTAATCGACGTGTGTCAGGGTAGGAGGTCTGTCCAACCCCGATATTCTTTAGCACTCTTAGAGGCCTCCTAGATGGGGTCGGAGTAGATGGCGTCGGAGGATCGCGCCGCATCGCCGATGCACGGGTGACGTCGGCGATGCCTCGGCGACGGTGGCGTGGAAAAACTTGGGCCCCACATCGAGCCGCATCGCTGATGCATCGCTGATGCATCGGCGATGCGGCGCGATCCTCCGACCCCATCTACTCCGACCCCATCTAGGAGACCTAGCACTCTGCAAGGTCAGGGAAGCTGCCGGGCCTTCCCCGAGAAGGCCCCGGCCTCCCGCGGAGGCCCTGGCGCGCCGCAGCGCCTGCACGACGCGGGCGGGCCCGCTCCGCCCGCGGGGTGCCTCACAGATCGCTCGGACTCGCGAGCTGAGGCCTGACAGTGGGCCCAAGGGGCCCCCCTCCCCCGCCTCCTCTGCCTCCTCCTCCTCCTCCTCCTACTCCTCCTCCTCCTCCTCCTCCTCCTCCTCCTCCTCCTCCTCCTCCTGCTCCTCCCTGCTCCTCCTCCTCCTCCCGTCCTCCTCCCCCTCCCCCTCCCGCGCCCCCTCCTCCTCCTCCTCCTCCTCCTCCTCCTCCTCCCCTCTCTCCTCCTCCTCCTCCTCCTCCTCCTCCTGCTCCTCCTCCTCCTCCGTCCTCCTCCCCCTCCCCCTCCCGCGCCCCTCCTCCTCCTCCTCCTCCTCCTCCTCCTCCTCCTCCTCCTCCTCTTCCTCCTCCGCCTCCTCCTCCTCCTCCTCCTCCTCCTCTCCTCCTCCTCCTCCTCCTCCTCCTCCTCCTCCTCCTCCTCCTCTCCTCCTCGCTCCTCCTCCTCCTCCCTCCTCCGCCTCCGTCCTCCTCCCCCTCCCCCTCCCCCGCCCCCCTCCTCCTCCTCCTCCTCCTCCTCCTCCTCCTCCTCCTCCTCCTCCCGCCTCCTCCTCCTCCTCCTCCTCCTCCTCCTCCTCTCCTCCTCCTCCTCCTCCTCCTCCTCCCTCCTCCTCCTCCTCCTCCTCCTCCTCCCCCTCCTCCTCCTCTCCTCCTCCTCCTCCTCCTCCGCCTCCTCCTCCTCCTCCTCCTCCCCTCCTCCTCCTCCTCCTCCTCCTCCTCCTCCTCCTCCTCCTCCTCTCCTCCTCCTCTCCTCCTCCTCCTCCTCCTTCCTCCTCCTCCTCCTCCTCTCCTCCTCCTTCCTCCTCCCTCCTCCTCTCCTCCTACCTCCTCCCCCTCTCCTCCTCCCTCCTCCTCCTCCTCCTCCTCCACCTCCTCCTCCTCCTCATGCTCCTGCTCCTGCTCCTCCTCCTCCATCTTCTCCTCCTTCTCCTCCTTCTCCTCCTCCTCCTCCTCCTCCTGCTCCGGTCGTGATTTTCCACGCCAGAAGCATTGATGTCTTTTGCAAGTTTTTCGGGCTCTCCCCTCTTCCGTCCCAGAAGGGCCCCAGACGGCTCAAGAGGCCCCAAAGAGCGTCCCCAGAGGGCCTCTGAGGCGCCCCAAAGGGGCCCAAAACGGTCCAAGAGGGCCCCCAGACGGGCCCAAGACGGCCCAGAGGCCCCAAAGATCGTGCCAAGACGGCCCCCTGCAGCGTCGGATCTCAAGGTCCCATGGCAGCCCCTCCGCCTCTGGAGGAAGGCCGCCTCCCTGGCGTCTTGGCCGCGGCGGCGGGCCGGGAGCCTTTGCCACCTGGCCCGCTCCAGAAACCCAGACCCCCTCGAGTCAAGATAAAAATCACGATGGCAGGGTTTTCGCTATCTTCGGCCTCTGGGGGCCCTTACTGGGCCTCGGGACAGTCAAAAAACTACTCAGGATGAAAAGCCGGTCCCGGGGAATGGGTGCGGACGTCTGGGGGTCGCGTTCATAAAAAATCATGACGCCGGGGGTCTGCGTCACGATTCGCGCCTGCGCTGCCTGGGAATGCCTAACCGACGTTGCGAAAGCATGGCAGCATCGCAAGAAATCGCGACCCGGAGCCCCAGGCCCATCTTTCGGCGGCATCTGTCGAGCCCGATCGATGTGAGACAGCCCCAGGGCCCGAAACTGGGCGAAAACGCTTGGTGTGAAAAAAAATTGCGACGCCCAGATCTCAAGGCAGGGCGGCCCAAACCCAGACAATTTCGCGTCCCGGAAGATCAGGACAGGAAGGTTTTGCCCGTTTTGGGCCTCTGGGGGCCCTCGCTGGGCCCGGAGCGGTCAAAAAACGGCTCAGGATATGAAAAGCTGGTCCCGGGGCGAGGGTCGGGACTTCCGGGGACTGCCTGCTTGAAAATCCAGACATCACATGTCTGGGAAGTGGTCCATGGGGACGCCCCAACAAAACTGCCCCACGGGAGGTCAAGAGGGGTCGACGGTGGCGCGGCGGTGGCCCGGGGCTACCTGGGCTTCCTCGGCGTACAGAGAAAGGGATAAGGAGGAGGAGGAGGAGGAGGAGGAGGAGGAGGAGGAGAAGGAGGAGGAGGAGGAGGAGGAGGAGGGGAGGAAGAGAGGATGAGGACGACGACAAGTAGGAGCAGGAGCAGGAGTACAGGAGGAGCAGGAGGAGCAGGAGGAGCAGAGGAGGGGCAGAAGGAGCAGGAGGAGTGAGGAGGGGAGGAGGGGGAGGAGGAGGAGGAGGAGGAGGAGGAGGACGAGGAGAGGAGGAGGAGGAGAGCAGCAGGAGGAGGAGGAGGAGCAGGAGAAGCAGTAGGAAGAGCGGGAGGAGGAGGAGGAGGAGGAGGAGGAGGAGGAGTCCATCGCGCTGCCCGTGAGGAGCTCCGAGTCAGGAACGAGCGTGTTTTTGTTCCTGCCCACGGCTCGGCTCGGCCACGAGCAGGCGCCCCGGCCGAGATCTAGGGAACGGCCCGAGAGCCAGAGACCCTCTTGAGCCCGCAGTGGTCCTTGTTTCAGCGTCTTGGCTGGAGCCTGGGAGCTGCGGGCGCTCGGGTCTGTGCCAGACGCTGCCCTAGTATCTGGGGAGGGGCCTCCTCCTCCTCCCTCCTCCCTCCCCCTCCTCCTCCTCCTCCTCCTCCTCCTCCTCCTCCTCCTCCACCTCCTCCTCCTCCTCCTCCTCCTCCTCCTGCTCCTCCTCCTCCTCTCTCCTCCTCCTCCTCCTCCTCCTCCTCCTCCTCCTCCTCCCCCCCGCTCCTGCCCTGCTTCTCTCCCCTCCTCCTCCTCCTCATCCTCCTCCTCCTCCACTCCTCCTCCTCCTGCTCCTCCCCTCCTGCTCCTGCTTCCTGCTCCTTCCTCCTCCTCCCTCCTGGTCCTCTCCTCCTCCTTGCTCCTGCTCCTTCTCCTCCTGCTTCTCCTCCCCCTCCTGCTCTCCGCCTTCTTCTCTTCATCCTCCTCCTCCACCTCCATCCACTCCTTCTCCTCCTCCTCCTCCTCCTCCTCCTCCTCCCTCCTCCTCGTGCTGCTACTCTCCTGCTCCTTCTGTTCCTCCTCCTGCTCCTCCTGCGCCTCTTGCTCCTCCTGCTCCTGCTCCTCCCTCTCCTCCTGCTCCTGCTCCTCCTCCTCCTGCTCTTCATCCTCCTCCTCCTCCTCCTCCTCCTCCTCCTTCTCTCTGCCTCCTCATCGTCCTCCTCCTCCTCCTCCTCCTCCTCCTCCTCCTCCTCCTCCTCATCGTCCTCCTTCGCCTCCTCCTCCTCTTCCTTCCCAGCCTCTGCGTTGGCCCTCGTCGTGATCAAGACTCGGGACTGGGCAAGTCGTCACGACCCGAACCCACGAGGGAAGCGGAATCCTGCGAGTGCTGGGAGGGAACTCGGCGGCTCTTCGAATCTGCGAGCGGACTGTTGAGCAAACACGCCTGGACGGGTCCGCGTCGGCCGACGAGCCTCTTTGCACTCACGCAGTCCCAATCGTCCAAGGCTGGTGATCCTTGAGCAGGGGCTTCGAGGACCGAGAGGAGAAACAGAGGAGGCACACACTTCAGGAGGGGCGCCAAGCCTTGACACGTACATCGGCATGAGCTTCTCGAAGGCCAGGAGCTTTTCGAGGGTTCGCCGCTATCTTGCCACCAAGGATCTGGCTCGTCCAGCTACATCGGCATCGAGCGTTCTCGTG
>CAUYUJ010015954.1:119286-156786 GCA_963575745.1 Prorocentrum cordatum
GAAGATGCCACCTTGAGAAAACTACACATCGGATCTCTGGGGAATGCGGCAGGTTCGTGTCGTGACGGCGTCGGCGTTGCTTTTTGGCACAGCGCGGATCATTCAGCCTTCGGCGATGGTGGCTTCCCGATAGCCTGCATCGCTCGATAGCGGCCGAATCGGGCCAGTGGCGGCGCCGCCGCGGCGGCGCTCGACCTGGAGAGCCTGAGCTTGGGTCTCCGCCGCGTCGACACGATGCGAACCTGCCGTACAGTAAGCAGCAGCTTGGAGGACCACAGGTTTGTGGGGCATCGGTCGCATCTCCCACGCCTTCGGCTCGCCTGAGCTCGGCACCGGATGGCCCCAGTATCAGTCGGTGTCGATCGGCACTCGCTCAACGTGTAGATTGATGTCGTCCTGCCTGGCTAGCCTGGCTGTGGCATTTTTTTTTCAAAATGACCTGGCATGTAGATTGCTGTGTCGCATTTCTACTCATAATTCTCGCGTCTGGTTAATTCTACACCGCGAGCGCGCCCGCTTCTCCTGCTGACAAATGCAACTCATAGACCCGCTGTGCGGGATCGGAGCTCTGTCGGACGTCGAGTGGGAGGGGGAAATCGATACGTTAGGGATTCGTGAGGGCGCGGAGTGTCTGGCACAACCTGCGGCACAACCTATGGCGCAGCCAATGGAAAGTAAGCAGAATAGAAAACTCGTAACTCAATTGGGTGCGGGGCGTTTGGAGCAACCTGTGAAAGGTGGACAGGATGGGGGAATCGCGATGTGCTTGGGCGCGGGATGCCTGGCGCAACGACGGCGCCCTTAATGGAACGTAGACCGCAGGGAAATCACGATTCTGCAGTCGGGCGGGGTCCGGGGCAATATACAGCGCCACCCCTGGCGCAACCCATGGAAAATGCTGCTCATGGCCTCCTGGCGGGGTGCAAGATTATCAAGGACCTTGGCGGGAGGACCTGGCGACGTCGCGAGGCGCGAGGGGCCCAGCGCAACCCGTGGCACAACAACCTAAGGGCGCGACCTGCGGACGGCAGACAGCGGGAGAAGCACCGTGGGGTGTGTGGCCGCAATCGCCGGCGCAACCGATGGAAAGTAGACGGAAGGGGGAAACTGCAGCTCGGTGGGGCACGAGGTGCCCGTCCGCTTGGGCGCCACCAGTGAAAGGAGCGCGCAATGGGGAAATCCGCCGACCCTGTTGGCGTGTGTGAGGGGCTTCTCCGTTCGACTCGTCGTCTCCGTCGTCTCCGTTCTCCCCCTCCCAAGGCTCTCCTCCTCAAGCGCGCTATCCAAAGCGAAATTAAACGACGTCGGTGGGGCATGAGGTGCCCGTCCACTTGGGCGCCACCAGTGAGAGGAGCGCACAGGTGGGGAAATCGACGCTGGGTGGGGCGAGGAGTGTCTGGCGCAACCTATGGCAGGGTAGGCCGAGTGCGGATATCTCAATCTGGGAGGGCGCGCCGCTGGATGGCCCCAAGGGGGGGGGGGGGGGACCCCCCCCCACATTTCCCCGATCCGTCGTCGGTGACCCCCCTTCCCCCTCCCCCCCTTTCCCGGTCCGTCGTCGGGCACCCCACCCCCCTCCCCCCTTTTCATCGCCCCTAAATCGTGCAACGGTTTGGGGGGCAGGAAAATTTCCAGGAGGACTCGAGTGGTCTCCTCGCTTCTTGGCCTCGGTGGCCTCAGTGGAATCGCATTCGTTCGCTGCCTGGCAGTGCCCCCGTGGCGCGGCGGATCGTTGTGCTTACAGCCGGTGGCCGCGTGCGGCTGGTGGATTTGGGCGTGGGGATGCTACGCCACTTGCCCTTCTCCTCCCTCTGGCCGCGAGTGCGCGAGGATAACCGCGCCTTTGGCTGGCGGTGGCAGTGGTACTCCTGTGCGGGTATGGGCGCGCCTGGCCGTGCTCTTGGGCGCTCGGGTTGCGGCTCGTGCTCCTCGTCGCCGCTGCCCTTCCTCGTCGCCTTCCTGGCTCTGTCCGTGCATTCTGGCGCTCAGGGCGATGCTGGTGCTCCTCGTCGCCACGGCTCCTCGTCGCCACGGGCCTCCTCGTCGCCACCGCCTCTCGGGGGCACTGCCGCTCCTGGGTTCTCCCGGCGCTCCTGGGTTCTCGCTCCCGCTAGGTGCTTCCCGCAGGTCGGCCAGCACATAGTTTTCGTTCCCGCAGGTCGGGAAGTGCACCCGCAGGTCGGGCAGCACCGTTTTCGTTCCCGCAGGTCGGGAAGTGCACCCGCAGGTCGGGCAGCAACTTTTCCAGTCCCGCAGGTCGGGGGGTGCACCCGCAGGTCGGGCGACACCGTTTTCGGTCCCGCAGGTCGGGGGGCGCACCCGCAGGTCGGGCAGCACCTTTCGGTCCCGCAGGTCGGGAAGTGCACCCACAGGTCGGGCACCGCCTTTTCCAGTCGCGCAGGTCGGGGAATGCACCCGCAGGTCGGGCAGCGTCGTTTCGATTCCGCGGGCTGGGGGGCCCGGGCGGGCAGCGTTCGCTCCCGCAGCTCGGGAAAACACCGCAGGTCGGGCACCAGCGTTCGTGCCCAGGTCGGGAGGTGCACCCGCAGGTCGGTCGGCGCCGTGTTCTGTTTGCACCCGCACGTCGGGCAAGGGTTGCTCCTGCGGGGGGCGCAACGCCTCTGTGTTGGGCGTTTTGCGCGGGTCGGCGCGGTCTTCCGTGGGGTGGCCCTGGCGGCCTGGCCGGCTCTTGTGGTTGGCCGTGGCCTGTGGCGCGGGCGCTCTGCGGGGCTGCTCGGGTGGTCCCGTGGTCTCTCGTGGCATCGTTTCTTGTTGCTTGTGGGTTGGGCTTTCCGTTCGCGGCTTCGTCCTGGCCGGCGCTGCGCCCAGGCCTGCTGCAGCCGCAGTCTTCTGGCTCCAGCTTTCCGGCGCTTCCACCTGCTCATTTCGCCCTGGTACTAGCCAGCACCCACCAGCAGCTGGGCATCGCGCCATGTCCTTCAGCGCCGCAGAGGTCGAGGCTTTCGTGCGGGACCTCCCGCAGGGCGCCCTGTGCGGCGCGGAGGTTGCTGCCCAGATCAAGTGGTGCGAGTTCTTGCTCAGTGTGGACGAGTCGCCTAAGGCTCACCACCGCCTCTTCTGGCACCTCTCCGTCGGGAGGCTCCTGGCGGAGAAGCTTGGCACGCTTTCGCAGCTCGACATTGGCGATTCGCGCATGCGCGAGATCATCGGGACCACTGTCAGGCACGGCGAGAAACCTTACACTTCAGAGGCAGAGACCTCCGTCTTCCAGGCGTGGGTTGTCCAGCCGGCGCAGGTCGCCTTTGCCTACAGGGTCCAGCGCAAGTGCGCCACTGTCGCGCCTCAAGCTCCGACGCCTGAAAGCACCCTGGCGGGCACGATGAATGCTTACCTTGAGGCGCAGGCGGCGAGCCACAAGCGCTCCGTGAAGGCGCTGTCCTTCAACCTCGCGGCCAGGCTCACCGAGCTGGGGATGGACAGGTTCCCCCAGGACGCCCTGCCCTCAGAGGAGAACTTGGCTGTCTTTGAGGCGGCAGGGCGCATCGCCAGAGAGAAAGGGCGCCTGTATGTAGGCAGCGCTGACGGCGAAGATCTTCAGAAGAACTTCCGCCCAGCGTGGTCGAGGATTCCTCGCATCGACGCGCCCGTGGGCGACGGGCTGGTGCCAGACCGCCAGCGGCAAATGGCCGAGCTGAAGCGGGTCAGGGCTACCTCGGAGCTGGACTACCCTGGGTACGCCACTTTCCACGCCCACATCATGGATTGGGGCCTTAAGCTCATTCTGATGAAGACCGCTACCCCCCTCGAGATTCTCGGCTACTCGATGCTGCTCAGCAAGATCGCTGAGGAGGAGGGTGGCGTGCGCACAGCGTACCAATATGATGTCATGGCTCGCCTGGCGATGGCGAAGGCCCTGGAGCGCGGCGACCCCGATTGGAACCTGCATTTCACGAAAGTGGACGCCGATCTCGCCAAGCAGGCGAAGGGCAAGGTGGAAGCCAGGGCGGCCGAAGCAGCCAGGGCGCTGGCAGGTAAGGGCGCGGGCAAGGGCAAGCACGGCAAGGGCGACGCCTTTGGCGCGAAGGGCAGCGAGCGCAGCTCGGGCAGCGCTGCAGCGAGGCCGCCGCCACGGTCGCTCTCGCCAGCTGTGCCGCCGCGGTCCCGCAGCCCCTGGCGCAACCAGGACGGCTGGCACCAGAGCAACGACCAGGGCAGCTGGAAGCAGAAAGGCTGGCAGCAGCGCAGGAAGTGAGCGGCTCCAAGCCGGAGTGCGAGCCCAGGAGGCTCCAGCGTCGATTCTGCCCATTTTGATGGCGAATCCGGCGCAGTTGCCAATCGCGACGGCAGTGGCGATGCCCGTTTTTGTTCGCGAACGCTTCGCCACGAATATCCCGAGTCCCCTGGCGTGGCCAGGCTTAGGGATCTTGTACATAGCTTTCTGCGGGACCCAGCGGCTTCCAGTTTAACTCCGCTCGATCATTTAGGTTGGGCGCTCAGTTTGCCTGCGTGCAGTGGTTTCCCCGTGGTGCCAGGGGCCGTCGCTGCGCCGCTGGCTCGCTCCCTGGCTCTAGACGGGCCCGCCCTGGCCCACGTTCGGGCGGACAGTCTCGCGCACTGGCGTGAGCGCAAGCGTGTGCTGGACCCGCTGCGGGCGTGCAAGTTCGGGGCGCTGCCCTCGCACGTCCAGGGCGTCCTGGGTCCGAAGAAAAATTTGCTTGTGCTTGGCGAAATGCTTGAGGCGATTGGCTGGCCTGACACGCGTCTCGTAGCTGACTTGAGGAATGGGTTTCCGCTGCTCGGCGAGATTCCCCGCAGCGGTGCCCTGCCTGTCCTCCCGTCTTTGCAGTGCCCGGAAACTGCCGCGAGTTTGCGCGCGCAAACCGCTTCTTTAAACGAAGCCACGGTCCGCCGAGTTCGGCGTCCGACGGATCTGGAGGATTCAGTCCGAGCGGCTTTCGAGAACAAGTGCGAAAAAGAGGTTCGCGACGGGCATGCGAGGCGGCGTTCCTTGTCAGGCAATTGCGTCCTCACTGCTAGGTTCCCGGCCGACGAAGGCTGGAAAGGGAATTCGCGCCGGGTGCGTTGCATTGACGACTTTTCGGCATCTCGTATAAATGCCGCAGTGTCGGTTGGAGAGTCCATCCAGCACGACACTCTCGATCGTTTCGTGGCGATGCTTAGCGACGTCATGTCGGCAGGTTGTGACGGAGTCACACTTCGCAAAGAAGACTTTGTAGCAGCGTTCAAGACGTTGCCCTTGGCGAGCTCGCACTTGCCGTTTGCAGTCGTCTCCTGGGATTCGGCTGAGTCCCGGGGGCAGGGGCTGCAACTTCTCGCGTGCCCGTTTGGGGCCGTCGCGTCGGTCTACAACTGGGAGCGCTTCGGTGCAGCAGTCAGGTCCATTCTGGCTGAGCTTTTCCTCGTAGTTTTTTCTGCGGTTCGTGGATGATCTGTTTGGCGCGGATCGGGCCGTTGGAGGCGCTCCGTTCTTGGCTACGCCGGCAGGCGCCAGCGAAGTTGCACGCGAGGTGGTAGAAGATTTACTTGGATGGGAGCTTGATGCCACGAAGCGGGTATCTGGTTCAGCGAAAGCTCCCATTTTGGGAGTGGAGGTCGAAATCGACTTCGCCGGCGGGGCCGTGCATTTGGAGATTGGCCCGGCCAAAATCGCGCAATGGAGAGCGCAAATCTGCGCCATTCTGGAGCGCAGCGCGCTGCACCCTGCCGAAGCGAAAAAGCTTGCGGGGAGGCTGAGCTGGGGCGCTTCTGCTGTTTACGGCCGCGCGGCAAGGGTGCATCTGGCGCCGCTTTTCAAGCAGGCGTCTGGAGCGTCCTCGGCTTTGTCAGGCCGTTTGGCGCGCTCCCTCCGCTGGTGGCTGCGTTTTCTCCACTCTGTGCCGCGGCGCACAGTGTTGTCCGCGGAGCCTGCCAAGCGGCGCCAGTGCATTGTATATTCTGACGCCACGGGCAAAGGGAGGTTGGCATGGGCCATCTGTTTGCCAGAGCGGCGTGTCTGGTCTGCCTCCGTGGTGCCCCGTGCAGTATGGCGTTGGGCGCTCCACCGGAAAAACCAGGTAGCAACCTGGGAGCTAATGGCGGCCATTTGCGCGCTCCACTGGCTGCTCAGCCAAGAGGCCGGGGATCGTCTAGAGGTCTTGTTGTTTGTAGATAATCAAACGGCCCTCGGCACTCTTTTGCGCGGCTCCTCTAGGCAATCCGATTGGAATGACCTAATTGGAGACTTCTGGCTGCGCGCCGCGTGCGCTGCAGTTCTGTTGCACGGTTTTTATGTGCCCAGTCATTTGAATTTGGCTGATGCGCCTACGAGGCCACACGAGAAGGCAGCAACGCTGGAAGCGATGCAATCAGCCGGCTTCATCCAAGTGCCATGGAGCCAGCCGCCAGACGCCCCGTGGCTTTGAGCAGATTGGGTAAGTGCTGCGAGAAAGATGCGTTGCATCGTCGTGGTCATACGCATGTATGGCACGCTGGCGTCAAGTGACCACGTTGTCGGCCCTGCAGTTCTCGGTGCCTTTGGAAGCCGAGGGCGGTTGCGAGTCGGGGCCGTGCTTCAGGCAGTGAGTGCTGGGAGGCGCAGCGCTGTTCACGCAGTTGTCCGTAGCACATGGCTCAGGCAAAGGGCTGGCGTTGCTTTTGCATGTTTTCATGTTGCATTTCCTGGAGCAGAGCCGGGCGCGTGCAGAGGCGTCAACAGGTGCAGATGCGCTTTCGCTGGCCGCGCCGATCGTGGAGGCGGTGCCGGAGCAGTTTGCGACAGCGCCGCTCCCCGAGCCCTTGGCCAGCTTTGTGCGGCAAGTGGCTGCGGTAGCACCGCCAGGGCCTGCAGTCGAGTCTTTATGTTCGGATTTGGTAGCTGCTGGTGCTGTCCGGGCCGAGGACTTCTGCGGCCTCGGCCTTGCTGAGGTTCAGCAAATTTGGGCTCCCCTCGATGGGTGTGCGCACTCATTCCTCCAGAGGTTTCTGCAGGTGTGTGAGGCAGAACGGCAGCGGAGTCAGCGGTCGGCGTCTTTTGCTGCTGCAAGTGGCGCCCAGCCGAGCCAGGCGGCGGGCGGCAGTCCGCAGGAGCTCGGATTAGAACGCAGGCCTGGTCCAGGAGCCGCGCAGAGGGGGATGGCTGCTCTGGCGCTGGTTGCGGACGCGCGGCGCCGACAGCAAGTGATCGAGCCCAAAGCGCTGGCTGGTGCAATCGGGGATTTGGCAAGGCTGCCGGAGTGGCCATTCGTGGATGCCAGGGTGCTGCCACGCGCTGCTGCGAAACGAGCACGCGCCGCTGCCACAGATCTCGCAGGATTCGAGATTCGCGCCGTCTGGCTCGAATTCTGTGGGTGGCGCAGGAGCGCTCTGCAGTATGCCAGCGCGGTGGAGCTCTGGGGTGAAGCTGCTGCTGTCAGCGGTGAAGCGCCATGGCCGCCCAAGTACTCTACACTGTGCGTGTTTTGCGCGCTGTTTCGCAGCAGTACTTCGCTCGGGCGCTACTCGTCGCATTTACGGTCAGTGCTTCATCTGCTGCGGGCTCCGGCCGGCGAGCTTGGGGACACGTCGAAGCTTGTGCGTGGCGCGGAGAAAGCTGGGATGGGCCACCAGCGGCCCAGAGTTTGGGCGTCTGTGTCTCAGACCCGCGCTTTGGTAGAGTGGGTGTCGCAGGCAGGGCGTCACGATATTGGTCTATCGTGGGTAGTTTCTCGCCACTTCTGTCTGCGGTATTCGTCTGAGACGCTGCTCCTGGGCTCGAGCAAGGCGCCCTTTCGCTTCGTTGGGAGTGGCCCTAATTTTCGATGCGTCCTTACCTTCGTCCAGAGAAAGTGCCACCGCGCACCCGTGGAGGTTGTGAGAAAGTGCGCGCGCTCAGGTGTGAAGCAGCTGCTTTGCGGGGTGTGCGGCTTGAAGGAAGCTGCGGCTGCAGAGTCTGTGCCATTCGGTCACGTGGCATATTCTGAAGCACTGGCGTACCTCAAGGCTGGCGCCTTGGCGCTTGGATTCCAGGACTCGGAGAACTGGGGTACGCATGCTTTTCGCCGTGGGTTTGCGGATGACGCTCTCCGAGCAGGCGGTGTATCCGCGTTGTTTTGGTCTGGCGGATGGAGAGGGCTCGCTGCCTTCGGCTATGCAACGGCACAGTCGCGTGGAGAGATGGCCGCTGCGCAGTGGCTGGTGGAGCAGTCTCAGTCCAGCGGGGACGAGGGCAACTAGGCACGCTCGCATGCAGTGGGCGCGCGCCGGTAAAACAGCGGTTCCGAGGCGCGCCTCTTCCCTGTGGACATCGCCTGTCGGCTTGGCCGCCAGTGCCCTCCTGGATGCAGTGGGCCATTGGAGTAGCCCAGTCGGGCCCTGCCTGGCGGCGCCGGTTGTCTCTCCGCCCAACGCGGGCGCGGGGGCGCCGACCCGCGCGTTTTGAGCGTGGCCGCACGCAGAGATTTTCATCGCCCCTAAATCGTGCAACGGTTTGGGGGGCAGGAAAATTTCCAGGAGGACTCGAGTGGTCTCCTCGCTTCTTGGCCTCGGTGGCCTCAGTGGAATCGCATTCGTTCGCTGCCTGGCAGTGCCCCCGTGGCGCGGCGGATCGTTGTGCTTACAGCCGGTGGCCGCGTGCGGCTGGTGGATTTGGGCGCGGGGATGCTACGCCACTTGCCCTTCTCCTCCCTCTGGCCGCGAGTGCGCGAGGATAACCGCGCCTTTGGCTGGCGGTGGCAGTGGTGCTCCTGTGCGGGTATGGGCGCGCCTGGCCGTGCTCTTGGGCGCTCGGGTTGCGGCTCGTGCTCCTCGTCGCCGCTGCCCTTCCTCGTCGCCTTCCTGGCTCTGTCCGTGCATTCTGGCGCTCAGGGCGATGCCGGTGCTCCTCGTCGCCACGGCTCCTCGTCGCCACGGGCCTCCTCGTCGCCACCGCCTCTCGGGGGCACTGCCGCTCCTGGGTTCTCGTACCACTCGGCCGCATGCGCGGCGCAGGCTGCTTTGTAACCCACCCGCTGCCACCCTGTTGCTTTTCTGGGCGCTGGTGCGGGTGCGGCGTCCCTGCCAGGCGGGGCCATTGGAGTAGTCCAGTCGGGCCCTGCCTGGCGGCGCCGGTTGTCTCTCCGCCCAACGCGGGCGCGGGGGCGCCGACCCGCGCGTTTTGAGCGCGGCCGCACGCAGAGATTTTCCCGGTCCGTCGTCGGGGAAACCCGCCCTCACCCCCTTTCCAAAGGGGGAAGGATTCCGACCCCCCCACCCCCTCCCCCACTTTGGCCGCCAACCACGGCGCCCCCTGGCTCCGGAACCCGACCCCCAACACCCCTAACACTACCATCCCGACCACCCGTAACCCTAACCCAAGCCCTGACCCCAGCCCCAAACAGTACTCAATACTCACTAGTCGCTACTCACTACCCACTACTCACTACTCGCTACTCACTATTCACTTCTCACTACTCGCTGCTCACTACTCACGACTCACAACTCACTACCCACTAATCACTACCCACTACCCACTACCCACTACTCACTCCTCACTACTCACTACTCCCAACCCACTACTCAATATTCGCAATTCACTACCCAATACTCAATACTCACTACTCACTAACCACTACTCACTACCCACTACCCACTACTCGTTAATCACTACTCACCACCCACTAACCACTATCCACTACTCACTACTGAATACTCAAATATCAGTACTCACTACTCACTGCCCACAACTCACTACTCACTATCCGCTACTCCCTATTCCTTACACAATACTCACTGCGCACTACTCACTACTTCACGAGTCGCTACTCCCTACTCGCTACTCGCTACCCGATAAACAATATTCAACACCCACTACGCACTATTCACTACTCAATACTCACTACTGACTACTCCCTCCTCATTAATCGCTAGTCACACGTCACTACTAACTACTCACTACTCAGTACGCACTACTCACTTTCAACTGACTATTCACTACTCACTACTCACTACTCGCTACTCCCTACGGACTACCCACTACTCACTACCCACTCCCCACTACCCACTACTCAATAAACACGACTCCCTACTCCCTACTCCCTACTCACTACTCACTACTCGCTACTCAGTACTCGCCACTCCCTACTCGCTACTCACTACTCCCTACACATTACTCACTACTGACCACTCCCTTCTCACTACTGACTACTCACAGTGCCCTACTCAGTAATCACTATTCACTACTCGCTACTCCCTGCTCGCTACTCACTACTCACTACCCACTCCCCACTACCCACAGCTGACTACGCACTACTCACTACTCACTACTCGCTACTCCCTACTCGCTGATCACTACGCCCTACTCACTGCCCACTACTGACTACCCCCTCCTCATCACTCACTACTCACAACGCCCTACTCGCTAATCACTGTTCACTACTCGCTACTCCGTACTCGCTACTCACTTCTCCCCTCCCACTCCCCACTACCCACTATTCACTACTCACTACTCACTACTCACTACTTCACTACTCGCTACTCCCTACTCGCTGATCACTACGCCCTACTCACTACTCACTACTGCCTACTTCCTCCTCATCACTCAGTACTCACAACGCCCTACTCGCTAATCGCTGTTCACTACTCCCTACCCCCTACCCGCTACTCGCTACTCACTACCCTCTCCCCACTACCCACTGCTTACTCACTGCGCACTACTCCCTACTCACTACCTACTACTCACTACTCACTCCTCACTACTCGCTGCTATCTACTCACTACTTACGATTCACTACTCATTGCTCACTACTCACTAGTCTCTACTCACTACTCACTACTCACTATCCCGAGGCCAGACCCCCCCCCCCTTGCGGGAGAGGCCCCCCAGCGCCAAGGGGGGGGACGGGGGGGAGGGGAGGGTTCGGACCCCCCCCCCCCCCCCCCCCCCCCCCCCCTCTTAAGGGGGGGGGGGGGGGAAGGGAAGGGGGGGAGGGGGGGGGGGGGGGTGCGAGCACCGCACCCCTTTTCAGTCACAGGGTCATCCACTGGCACGCTTTCTCACTCTAGTGGGGCGCGGATGCTTCCGAGGCAGCAGTGTGGTACTCGTGGCCTGGGGAGGCCTCGCCCACGGCCTGGGCATGGTGGCAAGATGAGCAACGGCCCACTAATGTACCACATGGCGTGCGAAGGCATTTACCGTAAGAAGCATGCTCCTATGTTTAGATCGGGCGCGCCCCCCATACAAGCGGATTGCGGACGACAGATCAAAAACAGTCAGAACAAATATACCCCAAAATTATCAAATGTACTCGGGAAATAGTTCCCCGACTATTTTTGGACTATTTAAGAAGATTCCTCCTGTAGAGGGACAGGCCGGACTTAATCTTCCGCTGCCCTCCAACCGCCAAGCGCAAACAGACGGTGGCGGGGGGGGGGGGGGGGGGCATGGCCGCAAAGACTGACGGGGCGGGCCGAGCGAGGCAGAGGGGGGGGGATGAACACAGGACGGGCAAAGGGCAGCGCAAGAGCCACGGACCCGGGGAAAGCGGAGGGCGGGCGCAAACGCAGCCGTGGATGTCCAGCCGGCCCGCGCACCTGGACGCAGCTCCCACAGCGTCCTGAAATCTCAAGTCATCACATAAACCTCCATGCGCGCGTCTCCTGGGTGGAGACGGGCAGCGCGGTTATGTAATGAAGCCCTCGCGCGCCCCACTCTCTAGACATCGGTGTCGATCATGCATCCAATGCGCTAGTGGGAAAAAGTCACCTATGTTTGCCTCTCATCTGTTTCGTTCATGTTGCAGTGTGCGGCACCCCTGGGGCCCGAATCCGCCCCAGGTGGGCCTCCGAAGCGGAGGCGACTGAGGCGCCGCACGGTCCTCGCTCCGCAATCCAACGAGACCCTGGCGAGGGCCCAATCAGGGGTAGTCCTTCTGTTCGAAGCGTCGACGATCAACGCAGTGCAATGCGCAGCGAAAAGCAACGCGGCGCGGCGCCTAGCACCGCAATTCATAGCAGGGCGACGTTGTGCGACATTGAGTGGCGTTGCATTGAATGTGGTAGCCGTACCCACTGATGCGTAGCATCTGATGGCGCACCGATTATTTGAGTATGTGACATCGCGTTGCCTAGGCTAGCACAGCATAGGTTAGCGTCGCACGGCATAGCATAGCACAACAAGACAATGCATAACCGAGCATGGTATCGAATACCATCACACGTTGCAGTTGCAGAACCTGACATAGCCTGCAACAACACATGATGGCATTGCGCGCAACGCATCGCGTAGCATTGCCGTAGTAAGCTGGCCTGAAACACGATCGCACAGCCGAGCGTTGCTTAGCCAAGCAACACGTCGCGCGGCATACGGATGTTATATCTGAGCCTTCGCCCAGCACTAGCAACTCATGGCATAGCCCAGCATGACGTGGCTCAACACAGCCGTAGATGCATGCCACCTGTTCGCATCAGTCGCAACATATACCATCGCACGGCAATCGAACAACCTAGCACACCACATCATTACAGGTCAAGAGGGAGCAGAATGTGCGCATGATGGCATTCCATAGCCTGGCATACCATGGCCTACGGCAAGTTCGCGTCGCGTCGACCCTGGCGTTGGCTAGTGACACCGCGGGGATCGTTGAAACTTGAACGATCGGCCCTTTCAAAAAGCCAGCTCGTTCAAGGATGGGCCGATTCTGGGCCACAGGCGGCGCTCAGCCTTCCACGCCCGCGCTGGGGCCGCCGCCGGCCGACGCGACGCGAACCCGCCGTAACAGAACTCGGTCCAGAACGTCCGACGAGGTGCTGGTAGATCAGGTGCGACCAAAGGGCGCCTCCCTCAACCATGCAAACGGACCCCCAGGCAGGCCTGCCCGAGGAGCCGCAGCAAGACTTCAGCGCAACGGTTCGGCGCGGCCACGGCCCAGCCCCAGAGCACGGCCAGGGCGGCCTCGCGAAACCAACAGGTGCAGCGCCGCGAGACGCCTCTGGAAGCTGCAGCGTGCACGGCCACAGACCGGCGAAGGGGCACAGGGAGGGGGACATCTCCTCCTATCCTAACCCCCCCTCCGCTTCCTCCTCCTCCTCCTCCTCCTCCTTTTCCTCCTCCTCCTCCTCCTCCTCCTCCTCCTCCTCCTCCTCCTCCTCCTCCTCCTCCTCCTCCTCCTATCCTCCCCCTCCTCCTCCGCCGCCTCGGAAGAACTCCAAGCCAGTTGCCCAGAGATCCAAGCCGCATGTTCCAACTCAGTCCAAGCCCAAATATCCCCACTATCGTCAGGACATTGCGTGCGGAGTGAACCAGCGGCGCCACTGGGAATCACCCAGAGCTCGGCCTCGATCTGCCCAGCGATTGCCCCGACCTTGAGCGTCGGCCACGATGGCCGCCTGCGACCACCGTGCTACCCAGGGTGACAGCACGAAGCTGGGTCTCAAAACTCTCCCGGGGCCGCTCAATTTGCGATCGCACTTGCATCCATCGCCAAGGCCCCCTTACGGCTCAAGCTGGCGGCGCGGAGGGGGGGGTGGCACGACGAGGCGGCCGAGGAGACGAGGGTATTCTTGGAAGGTGGCGGCCCTCCTACGAGCACTGCGCCTTCCTTGTGCCCGCGCAATCATCGTGAAGAGAACATAAAAAGAAGGAGAAGGGGGCAGACCGCGAATCACCACATGAATACGCACGTCCTCCGACTGGGTGCCTGGAGGATCCCACAGAAACGCCGACGGCAGAACTGCCATGGTCGTTTCGCATGGGAGTCTTGTGGAGCATGCCGGACACTGGAGATAGACGCCTCTCGATTGCTCAATTCTGCCGTTCATGCGCCCCTCGCGTTCTATGAAAAAGGGGGGGCTACTTCGATGACCAGCCCCAGCGCGGGCTCTCCCCCCGGTTGAGCGTCGCTGCTCAGGGCAAGAGCGCGGGCCGCCCCCCTGGCACTTTTTTCCGCGCAGCGCGCGCCGGCACAGCAGCTCGTGCCAGCGAGGTAAACGGAGAAGAACATGCGCGGCCTGACCGAGTGACCGCAGCGACGCTCTGAGACAAAACCCCCGCACTACTGCGTGAGTGCCGCGAAGCATCCGTAGTCTCCAGCAACTTCGCAAGAAGCCCGCCAATCAGAGTTGCTGTCATCAAAGGGCGACGACGCGGACGGCGCGAAGAAGGGCGATGAGGGTTACGAGGACGAGGAAGACGGGGAAGACAAGGATGAGGGCGAGGGGCGCGTCAGGGGCAATGAGAACAGGGAGGACCAGAACAAGGAAAGACGAGAAGGGGCGGAGGAAGAGAAGGAGGGCGAGATAAAGAGGGAGGTCGAGGGAGGAAACTAAGGGATACTTCGGTACTTGACGTGACCGAACCACTGCACTTGTTCTGGCGTGGCGTGGACAGTGGTCGCCGTGCGTGCCGATGCAACTACTCCCAGCTAATCCATGCTAGACCTGCTTAGCCTACATAGAACTAGTGATTGTGGATGTACGCTGTGATGTTCGCGAGCGTGTGTTCGATTTTAGAGAAATGCGCCTCGTGCTGCCGCTCGCCATTCTCGTAGCCCAGCCATGAGTCCAGGAACGCAGCCGCTGCGGTCGATAGCAGCAACGCCCGGACGCAGACCGTCTGCAGGAACTCTTTGTTCATAACGACGCCTGTGCAGATCTGGATGCCCCAACCGCTCCCTCCATTTGCCCGCTCCAGCATGGCCTCAACCGCTGACACCTGAGCATGGAGCTCAGGTGCCTTGGATCGCACCTCTCCGAGGCCGTCGTTGAGACTGGCAAGGGCTGCCGATAAACGCAGCGGCCCAATTGCGATGAGGAGTATTTCAGCAAGAAGCGCTGCTCCTCGTTGGACAGCTCGGAGGTAAGTATCAACCTCAGCGCCTGCCTGGATGTGGAATGTCTTACGGCACGTTGAATCCGCCACCGCGCCTCTAGCGCGTAGTGGGCCGTTCCGCCCGAGAGTTCAAGGAATTGGGGAGTCTCTTGCTCAGAAGCGCTCCCCCGCGCCCACCTGGGGCGCCCAGAAATCCTCGTACGGCTGTTTGCCGCGCTGCAAGACAAGTAGGCCTTCCCCCTAGGCTCACCCTAGGCTCACCCCTAGGCCTACCCCCTAGGCCTGCCCTAGGCCTTCCTACAAGCCTTTCCCTTAGGTCTACCGTAGGCCTACCCCCTAGGCCTTCCCCCTAGGCCTTCCCCTTAGGCCTACCCTAGGCCTGCCCCTAGGCCTACCCCCTAGGCCTACCGTAGGCCTACCCCAAGCCTTTCCCTTAGGCCTACCGTAGGCCTACCCTAGGCCTTCCACCTAGGCCTACCCTAAGCCTACCCCTAGGCCAACCCCCTAGGCCTACCCCCTAGGCCTACCCCCTGGGCCTACCCTAGGCCTACCCTAAGCCTACCCTAAGCCTACCCCTAGGCCTACCGTAGGCCTACCCCAAGCCTTTCCCTTAGGCCTACCGTAGGCCTACCCTAGGCCTTCCACCTAGGCCTACCCTAAGCCTACCCCTAGGCCAACCCCCTAGGCCTACCCCCTAGGCCTACCCCCTGGGCCTACCCTAGGCCTACCCTAAGCCTACCCTAAGCCTACCCCTAGGCCTACCGTAGGCCTACCCCAAGCCTTTCCCTTAGGCCTACCGTAGGCCTACCCTAGGCCTTCCACCTAGGCCTACCCTAAGCCTACCCCTAGGCCAACCCCCTAGGCCTACCCCCTAGGCCTACCCCCTGGGCCTACCCTAGGCCTACCCCAGGCCTACTCTAGGCCTACCCCCTAGGCCTACCCCCTAGGGCAACCGTAGGCTTACCCTTAAGCCTACCCCCTAGGACTTCCCCCTGGGTCTACCCTATGCCTAGACCTAGGCCTTCCTCCCTGGGCTAGGGTAGGCCTACCTGTAGCCCTTCCCTCAATGTTTACCCTAAGCCCATGCTTAGGCCTTCCCTAGGTCTACCCTAGGCCCTTGGGTAGTGCCTACCCTAGGTCTACCCTAGGGCGTTGGGTAGGGCCTACCCTAGGCTACCCTACGGCCTTGGGTGGGGCCTAGGGTAGGCGACCTGGGTTGTATACCCGGAGGAGGAGGAGGAGGGCGGGGCATCTTGGGAGCCTCTGGGAGCACTCTTGGGGCCTCCTGGGAGCTTCCTGGGAGCCTCTTGGAGGTATTTTGGGAGCCTCCTCGGGCCTCTTGGAGGCCTTTGGGGGCTTCTCGGGGGCCTCTTTGGCTGTCTCAGGGCACTCCTGGCCCGTCCGACGCCGTCGGAAGCCTTCCTGGAGGCCCTCTTGGAGGCCTCTTGGGCCTTCTTGGATGCTTCTTGGAGGCCTCTTTTTGGGCTGCCTTGGGGCATCTTTGAGCCATCTTGGGCCATCTTGGTGGTCTCCTGGCCCGTCAGAGCCCGTCGGAAGCTATCTTGGGGGCATCTCTGGGCTAACTGGGGGCCCTCTTGGAGGCCATCTTGGGCGTCTTGGGGGCCTCTTGGGGCGGTCTTGGGGGCCTCTTGGGCCGTTCTGGAGCCATTTTGGAGGTCCCTTGGGCGATGTTGGTGCGATCTTTGGGGGCTCTTGGGCCGTCTCGGGCCATCGGAAGGCTGGAAAGAAACACATGTTAAAATCCTTCAAACACACAGGGAGCATCAATGACTTTGGTCTCTTGGGGCCTTCCTGGAGGCCCTCTTGGAGGCCTCTTGGGCCGTCTTGGAGGCCTCTTGGGGGCCTTTTGGGCCGTCTTGGGCCATCTTTGAGCCATCTTGGGCCGTCTTAGTGGGCTCCTGGCTCGTCAGAGGCCGTCGGAAGCTGTATTGGGGGCCTCTCTGGGCCGACTGGGAGTCCTCTTGGGGTGCTCCAGGGCCGTTTGGGCGGCTAGCTTGGGCGTCTTGGAGGCGTCTTGGGCCGTCTTGTCGCCCTCCTAGGGCGGTCTTCGGGGCCTCTTAGGCCGTTCTGGGGCCATCTTGGAGGCCCCTTGGGCGATCTTAGGGCGATCTTTGGGGGCTCTTGGGCCGTCTCGGGCCGTTGGAAGGCCGAAGAGAAGCAAATGCCGAAATTTCTCACGCTTTGGCGGTCTCTTGGGCCATCTTGGAGCAATATTGGGCCTTCTTGAGCCTTCTGGGAGGCTTCTTGGACGAACTTGGAGAAATCTTGGACTCTCTTGAGCCGTCTTGGAGGCCATCTTGGACCATATTGGCCGAACTTGGAGGCCATCCTGGCCGTCTTGGAGGCTATCTTGAGCCGTCTTGGAGAGTTTGTTGCGAACGTTGTGCTCGTTTGCGCTCGATTGTGCGCTCTTCCGGGGGTGGTCGGTGGCCTGGGCCGGAGCCCCAGAGGAGAGTTCTTCTGGAAAGAACCAAAACCAAAACCGAAAGGATCCAGCACGCCAGGCACCCCTGTGAAAAGCATAGGGGGCGGCGGATTCAGTGGCCTTCGGCCCATCCCGCCTCCACGACTGTGCCGCAGGTGCAGGGTGCGGCGGGGGCGTTGTTGCCGCTTCTTTGGGCCCGGGCCTTCTGGGCGCATTTGGGGCGCACGTTTCACATTTTTCCGCCATAACAGGAATAAGCACACCGCCTACAAAAACGATGTGCACTTATCTTGTATGTATGTTAGGCCTCATTCGAGTGAGAACCGTTCGCCTGCAGACCAGCAGTTCCTTTTCACGTGTCCACGGTGGCCGCGTCGTGCGTTCATGCGCGCTGGGGTTCAAACATAGGGGCTGGGGCAGAGGGAGATAGCGAGTGGCGCCTGTAGGGGTAGAAAGAAACCGGAGAGAACATCAGAGCGACCAGACCGTCTACAACAATGGCTACACATGGCTACAAGCATGATCTGGTGGCTACATTATTTGTGTAGCCTCCTGGGGGCTCCAAGGGTGTGGCAGCTGTACATTTTAGTGACCTGGGTCGGGGCTACAAGCCCGCGGCGGCTACAAAACAAATGGGGCGGCTACCAAACAATGCCCCATCAGTTGTGGGGTACTCTGTCGGCCTTTCGGGCCCCCCGCCGTGGATGTTTGCAGACCGTGGGTTTTCGGCGCGTGGCCCCCCCTAGCCCGCCCGCGCGGTCATGGTGCGTGATTGCACTCTGGCGACGGGCACGAGGTTTCTGTTTATCGGGTAGTCCAACTTTGTTTTGGATGTGTTGTTTTTGTCGACCTTTCTGTTGGTGGTATGAAGGAGCTCGGTTCACTACTAGGGGGTAGGCCTACGGTAGGACTAGTGAAAAAGGCCTAGGGGTAGGCCTAAGGCAAGCCTAGCGGATAAGCCTAGGGGAAAGCCCAAGGTAAACCTAAGGGGTAGGACGACGGGTAAGCCTAGGAAAGCAAGCCCTAGGGGGTAGGGCTAAGGGAAGCCTAGGGGAGACCTAGATTAGGCCTAAGGGGAAGGCCCAAGGGTAAGGCACCCTAACGTGCGGGTCGGGCCAGGCGGGCGGGACATCAAAGCATCATGCATCATCGAATGGACACGCGAGAACCCTAATGGGTCGGGTCGAGACGGGGCGGGTCGGGTGGACCCTAACGGGGCGGGTCGGGTCGGGCCGGGCGAGCGCTGCTGGGCGGGTCGGGTCGCGCGGGCGGGGCATAAAAGTATCATGCGACATCGAGTGGACACGCGAGAACCCTAACGGGTCGGGTCGCGTTGGGTCGGGCGGACGCTAATGGGCGGGTCGGGTCGGGCGGGCGGGACATTAAAGTATGAAGCATCATCGAATGGATACGCGAGAACCCTATTGGCTCGGGTCGGGACGGGTCGGATCGGGCGAAGCGAGACCGTTCGCCCGGAAGCCCGTTCGCCCGGAAGCCCGTTCGCCCAGAAGCTCGGTCGCCCGAAAACCCGGAGGCCCGTTCGCCCGGAGGCCAGTTCGCCCAGAAGCCCGTTCGCCCGGAAGCCCATTCGCCTGGAACCCCGCTGGCCTGGAGCATGTTCGCCCGGAGGCCCGTTCGCCCAGAGCCCGTTCGCCCAAAGCACGTTCGCCCGGAGCCCGTTCGCCCGGAGCCTCCTCCGCCGCTGCCGCCGGCGACGCCGGCGCGGAGACTACGGACCCAGCTCCTCCCCCTGCTCCTCTGGCTCGTCCCCCCCTCCTTCTCCCTCCACCTCCCCCTCTTCCTCCGCCTCCTCCTCCTCCTCCTCCTCCTCCTCCTCCTCCTCCCTCGCCCTCTTCCTGTGTCCCCCTTCCCCCCCTCCCTCTCCTCCGCTCCGTAACCATTTTGGCTCAAGATGCCTTGTTCCACAGGGGAACACGTGGATACCGCTAGTCCGCGGCCAGTGCCAGGGCTTCCCAGCCCGACAGTTTTGTTACACGCACCCAGTGCCTCCTGCTGCCCGCAGGTGAGCATCCTCGGTTCCTCTTGCGAAGCATGGGGAAGAGTCAGCAGGAGGCGCGTCGTGCTGCCGAGGGATACGCCAAGTGCCAGTCGTGCAGCCACGCTTGGAACTTCAAGCGCAATTCGCCCGCACGCGCTCGACCTCCATAGCTCCCGTTCCCTACGTTGGTTCCGCAGTTCCCCCGCGCGCTTCCCGCCCGCCCTCGCCACCCCGGATAGGGCTTGGTCGGCGGGGGCGCGGGGCGGCGGAAGCGCCCGCCGCGATCGACGCGGGGCGGCGGGGACGGGCCAATGCGGCGGCGGCCCCAAGCGCGGTCAGGCCGCCCCACAGGCACCAGCCGACGGGGGCGCCCCTCAGCCTGCCAGCCCTGGGCAAGCCGACCGCCGTCAAGCCTTTCCTGGTGCTCCGTGGGCGTCGCAGGTCGGCGGCAGTGACGAGCTCGCGCGCCTCCTGGCATGTCCCGACGTTGGCATCCGTGGCGAGCTCGAGCGCGTCCTCAAGGCAGCGAGGGAGTACAAGCCCGCGGCCCCGCCTCAGGCCGAGCGCACCCTGGCGCAGAAGTTGCAGTCAGCTGCGGACCGAAAGCTGCATTGGCGGAAGATCCTCGACGAGGCTGCCAACGCGCACACGGAGGCGGAGGACAAGCTCGCAGAGGCGACGGAGTGGCGGGACCAGTGCGCTGCGAACTTCGACTCCGCCCAGCGAGAGGAAGCCGAGCTCCTCGTCCTCAGGGCCAAGGAGACGGGCGCTGCAGCTGCAGCCGTCGACCCCTCTCGTCAGGTCACCTTCAACTTCGACGCCGAGAGTTTCGAGGACTGGGAGGACCTGGAGGAGCAGGCCCAGGAGGAGCTGCGCAAGCTCTGCACGGAGGGCAAGGCCATCATGGAGGAGGCGAAGGCCAACTTTGAGGCCAACTGCCGCATGCAGCAGCAGAGGGTCAAGGAGTTCCGCGAGGCCCAGAAGAATCGCAGGCGCGTGCAGGAGGACCCCGCATCGCCAGCTGCCCCCCCGCCGCGCCAGGAGGCCCCCGCTGCTGCCGAGGCGGCGGCGGCCACAGGTGGCCAGCCCCCTGAGAGCGCGGCCGAGGCAGCTGCCAAGGCCCGCGCCGACAAGGAAGCAGCGGAGCAGGAGCGCAACGCCAAGCAGATCGGGGAGGCCGCGTCCATGGCCTGCCGCACGGCCAAGGCCGCTGCCGCGGCGCAGGCCAAGGCGACGGCCACCACTGCTGGCGCAGTCCCTGCTGCTGCTCCTCCTGCTGGTGCAGGGCCTGCTGGGGATCAGCTTTAGCGACGCCCAGTGCTCCTGCCTGCCCGACTACACGTCGGCCTGGACCTCGCGGCTAGGCGTAATGGCAGGCGAGAGCGGGGCTAGACGCATCGAGAGTGTGCCGCGGCCGCGCGGGTGGCCGAGTCCTCACTCCGTGCGATCCCCGTCGCCGCAGCCGCCGACGGGCGAGTGGCCGATGCCTTCGGCGACGGGTCGAGCCCCTGCCCCTGCCAGCCTATGCCGCCACATGTACCAGGAGGAGGCCGACGCCTTCGCTGACTTGGACGACGAGCCCTACGCGTACAACGGGCACATGGATGAGCCTTCCGCGCGGAGGTCAGCTACTGGCACAGTACATTCCCAGCGGCCATCGCACGTGCCGCCAAGGCCGCAGCGACGCACTCCAGACGAGAGGCGTCGTCAGAGAACGGAGGGCAAGCAGGCGTCCATCCTGTTTGCCAACATCACGGAGCATGGCCCCCAGGCGTCCAAGTTCCCCGCGGAGAGGGGCAAGCGCAAGCACAAGGCCATCGCCTTCGTGGAGACCCATGCCACGGCGGAGCAGCTGTCGGCTACGCAGGTGGCCCTTGGCAAGGACGGCTGGAGGGTGGCTGGCACGCCTGCCACGCCCTCTGGGAAGGCCAAGTCTGGGACTTCTGGAGGGGAGATGTGGCGCATTGACAAGACCCTGGCGGCCACAACGTACGAGTGTCATCGACAGCGCCACCTCCTAGCCACGGGCAGGGAGATCTTCGTCGGCTTCTGCCCTGTGATCCTCCACCTCAAGGAGGGCAACGTCGTCCTGGTGGCAATGTACTTACAGCCAGGTCTCAAGTTCGGTGGCGTCAACCGCTCTCGGCTCTTGGCGGCAGGCAGCTTTGTGTCCACCCTGTCTGACCCGTGGGTCATCCTCGCGAACTGGAACCTTGAGCCTCCTGAGTGGGACAAGGGCGAGTGGCTTGGCAAGATTCGCGGCGCTGTAGTCACACCCTCGAATGCAAGGACGACCTGCGATAAGGGTCAGGGCCGCATGTACGACTACGCAGTGGCCAAGCAAGGCTGGCATCATAGGCTCCGCCTGCAGGCCATCTACGACGCCCCCTGGAAGACCCACTGCGCGATCGAGGTCATCATCGAGGGGTCCGACCGTCGATGGCATCACGGCGAACTCGTGGTTGCCAACAGTCCCCCCTCCGCGAGAGGCCCCCCAAGGAGCCACTGAGAGCAAGACCACGAGGCGCAGGGCGGAGGCCTTGCAACTGAGGGCCCACGCCTTGCCGCGGCAGCTACAGGAGACTTTCCTGGACATGCATGAGGAAGTCGAGGACCAGTACTCGGAGGACGTGAAGCTTTTCTTCATCACGGAGGAGGTTTGGTCCAGCTGTCGCCCTACACTGGGTGATCCTATCCCGCGAGCTGGCCAGATGGAGCACTTCATCAATGCCAGTCGTCCTGCCGACGCCCAGGAGGTCAGTCGGGCGCATGACAATTGGATTTCCCAGCTCGAGGAGCCCACATTGCAACTGAGCGGCTTCCTCCTGATCAGGCTAGGGCTTGCCGAGCTCCTCGTCCTCAGGGCCAAGGAGACGGGCGCTGCAGCTGCAGCCGTCGACCCCTCTCGTCAGGTCACCTTCAACTTCGACGCCGAGAGTTTCGAGGACTGGGAGGACCTGGAGGAGCAGGCCCAGGAGGAGCTGCGCAAGCTCTGCACGGAGGGCAAGGCCATCATGGAGGAGGCGAAGGCCAACTTTGAGGCCAACTGCCGCATGCAGCAGCAGAGGGTCAAGGAGTTCCGCGAGGCCCAGAAGAATCGCAGGCGCGTGCAGGAGGACCCCGCATCGCCAGCTGCCCCCCCCGCCGCGCCAGGAGGCCCCCGCTGCTGCCGAGGCGGCGGCGGCCACAGGTGGCCAGCCCCCTGAGAGCGCGGCCGAGGCAGCTGCCAAGGCCCGCGCCGACAAGGAAGCAGCGGAGCAGGAGCGCAACGCCAAGCAGATCGGGGAGGCCGCGTCCATGGCCTGCCGCACGGCCAAGGCCGCTGCCGCGGCGCAGGCCAAGGCGACGGCCACCACTGCTGGCGCAGTCCCTGCTGCTGCTCCTCCTGCTGGTGCAGGGCCTGCTGGGGATCAGCTTTAGCGACGCCCAGTGCTCCTGCCTGCCCGACTACACGTCGGCCTGGACCTCGCGGCTAGGCGTAATGGCAGGCGAGAGCGGGGCTAGACGCATCGAGAGTGTGCCGCGGCCGCGCGGGTGGCCGAGTCCTCACTCCGTGCGACCCCCGTCGCCGCAGCCGCCGACGGGCGAGTGGCCGATGCCTTCGGCGACGGGTCGAGCCCCTGCCCCTGCCAGCCTATGCCGCCACATGTACCAGGAGGAGGCCGACGCCTTCGCTGACTTGGACGACGAGCCCTACGCGTACAACGGGCACATGGATGAGCCTTCCGCGCGGAGGTCAGCTACTGGCACAGTACATTCCCAGCGGCCATCGCACGTGCCGCCAAGGCCGCAGCGACGCACTCCAGACGAGAGGCGTCGTCAGAGAACGGAGGGCAAGCAGGCGTCCATCCTGTTTGCCAACATCACGGAGCATGGCCCCCAGGCGTCCAAGTTCCCCGCGGAGAGGGGCAAGCGCAAGCACAAGGCCATCGCCTTCGTGGAGACCCATGCCACGGCGGAGCAGCTGTCGGCTACGCAGGTGGCCCTTGGCAAGGACGGCTGGAGGGTGGCTGGCACGCCTGCCACGCCCTCTGGGAAGGCCAAGTCTGGGACTTCTGGAGGGGAGATGTGGCGCATTGACAAGACCCTGGCGGCCACAACGTACGAGTGTCATCGACAGCGCCACCTCCTAGCCACGGGCAGGGAGATCTTCGTCGGCTTCTGTCCTGTGATCCTCCACCTCAAGGAGGGCAACGTCGTCCTGGTGGCAATGTACTTACAGCCAGGTCTCAAGTTCGGTGGCGTCAACCGCTCTCGGCTCTTGGCGGCAGGCAGCTTTGTGTCCACCCTGTCTGACCCGTGGGTCATCCTCGCGAACTGGAACCTTGAGCCTCCTGAGTGGGACAAGGGCGAGTGGCTTGGCAAGATTCGCGGCGCTGTAGTCACACCCTCGAATGCAAGGACGACCTGCGATAAGGGTCAGGGCCGCATGTACGACTACGCAGTGGCCAAGCAAGGCTGGCATCATAGGCTCCGCCTGCAGGCCATCTACGACGCCCCCTGGAAGACCCACTGCGCGATCGAGGTCATCATCGAGGGGTCCGACCGTCGATGGCATCACGGCGAACTCGCGGTTGCCCGCAGCCCCCCCCTCCGCGAGAGGCCCCCCAAGGAGCCACTGAGAGCAAGACCACGAGGCGCAGGGCGGAGGCCTTGCAACTGAGGGCCCACGCCTTGCCGCGGCAGCTACAGGAGACTTTCCTGGACATGCATGAGGAAGTCGAGGACCAGTACTCGGAGGACGTGAAGCTTTTCTTCATCACGGAGGAGGTTTGGTCCAGCTGTCGCCCTACACTGGGTGATCCCATCCCGCGAGCTGGCCAGATGGAGCACTTCATCAATGCCAGTCGTCCTGCCGACGCCCAGGAGGTCAGTCGGGCGCATGACAATTGGATTTCCCAGCTCGAGGAGGCCCACATTGCTACTGAGCGGCTTCCTCCTGATCAGGCTAGGGCTTGCCGGGGCCGTGCGCATGGGCATTCCATCAAGCGGGTCAAGGCGTGTACTACCCCAGGGAGGGCTCACACGTTGGACCCTGGCGTCGAGCTGTGGAGCATCCTGACGACCTTGGCCATTCGGGCCCGCGCGTTAGTGGTGAACGACTCCGACAGCGACCAGTTGGACTACGTCTTGGGCGGCCTTGAGCAGCGGTGTGACACCATCGCGAGTGACGCCCACCGTGCCAAGTGTTTCGGTAATGCCCTCAGTGCTGAGTTGGACGAGTGGAGGCATGCGAGGGATGCCCTCCTGGTGGCCATCGGCAATGACTTCCAGCTCTTGTCGTCCTCAGACCTCGTCGGTGTTATAGACCCGTTCATTGAAGTTTCCGAGCGATGGACGAGCAGAGCCTTGGGCAGATCCCATGCTAGGGCACGCCGAGGCTTCATCAAGTGGGCGAAGGAGTCCTGGAAGTCAAAGGCGGGGGGTCGTATACAGGCATACACGCGAGCCGCCGGTGCAGCAAATAGAGATGCTCCTTGGGGGCACTGCTATTGCCGACCCGTGTGACATCATGCGTGCGAAGACAGAAGTCTGGGAGAAGGTGTGGTCGGATCCTGAGTTTGACCAGAGCCAGGTGCTACAGGACTTGCGTGACCTCCAAGCGCGTGCTGCTGAGGGCCCCCTGGAGCCCATCACCCTGGAGAGACTGGACGTGGTGCTCTCGCGGACGTCGTCCAAGAAGGCGAAGGGCATCGACAACGTCACGGCGTTGGATACTGCGCGCTGCCCCCTTCGGCGCGACAGCAGCTGGTCGACCTGCCCAACCTCTTTGAGCGACAGGCCCTCTGGCCATGGCAGCTCACCACTACGATCGGCGCTACGGTGCCGAAGCCTGCTGGGGGGGACCGAGTCATCGGCATGCTCGCGACGACGGCTAAGATCTGGTCCAAGGCTAGGTCCACCGCCTCGGACGAGTGGGAGGCCTCCCAGGACCAATGGTGGGACACCGCCATCAAGGGCAGCTCCGCCCTCAGAGCGGCCATCGTCCGTGCCCTGATGGACGAAACGTCGCTGACGATGGGGTTTCACACCGCGACCTTGCTGCTGGACATTCAGGAGTTCTACGATAGCATTGGCTTCTCTCGGCTACTCCAAGTGGGGCTCCGCATGCGATTCCCTGCGGCGGCGCTGGCATTGGAGGCGCAGCTCTTCTTGGCGCCAAGGCACCTCCGCCAGCAGCGGTGGCTGGGGCCTCGCCTTGCGCCGCAGCGTTCGGTGGTGGCGGGCAGTTCCCACGGCAACAAGTGTGCGAAGCTCTTCCTGGCGCCCATCCTACGGGCTGCCCACCTCGAGTGGGAGTATGCGCAGCTGTGGACCTTCGTCGATGACACGGTGGCGAGGGCGGAGGGCAAGCTTGAGCACGTGCGCTCCACCATCCTTGGCGTGGCGGAGTCCCTCAAGGCTGGCCTTGACGGGCAGCATTTGCAGGCCTCTGGCAAGACAGTCGTCATCGCCAGCCACCCGCAGCTGGCCAAGGACCTCCACCGCGCGCTGGTGCGTAGAGGCGTCCCCTGCGAGGCGGCCAACCACGCGGTGGACCTCGGCGTGGACGCCGCTGCTGGGCGCGTGCGCACGCAGCGCAGGGCGACCGCCAGGAGGGAGGCGGGGCAGTGCCAGTTCCGCCGTATCTTCAGGATGAGGCGCCATGTCCAGCTCTCCCGTGTGACCAAAGCGCTGTGGTCCACGGCGGCGCTGCCGAGGTCGATCTACGGCCACCAGGCATCAGGCCTCGCTCCCTCGGCCATCCTCAGGCTGAGGCGGTGCGCAGCACTCTCGGCAGCGGGCAAGGGCCCTGGGAGATGCCTCACGAGCCTCCTGACCACGCTCCGCGGCGACAAGGAGCCTGGGCTGGAGCTCAGGCGCCAGCTCTTAGGGGAATGGCTCGACCTCTGGAGGCGGGCCCCGCAGCTCCACAGGCGCATCGAGTGTGCGTGGCCCATCGTCTTGGCCAAGCTGGTGCGTGCAGGGCCCAAACGGATGTGGCGTGCTGTGTGTGGCCCCATGGCGGCGCTCATGGCGATGCTACTGGATGCTGGCTGGACACCTACTACGGCTCGGTCGTGGACGACAGCTGCTGGCGTCGAATGGCGCCTTCCTGGCCATGAGGATCTAGACATGGACACGTCGGCGGTGCAGGACGAGTTCGTGGCGGACCTCAAGCGGGTGATGTGGGGTGTGGCCAGCAGGCACCTGCACGGTGACGACCTGTGCGAGGGCGCGGGTGCCACTGTCATCGTTCGTGAGCAGCAGCACTACCTCGCCAGAGGCCAGATGGACATGTACGCGCAGCACATCGTGGTCACGTCTGTGGGCCAATGGCCGCGGGTCAGGCAAAGAGACGCGGGCTACGAGCTGGAGTCCGTCACCTGCCCCCGCTGCGGCCACGAGGACGAGACTTTGTATCACCGCATCTGGTCGTGCCCTGCCAACCGAGGGTGCAAGGAGTACGATTCCACCAGCCACCTGGCGGCGCAGGCCAGCGCCCAGCACGAGAGCCGGCCATCGCTGTGGCTCCGCGGCCTCCCTGCGCTGCGCCTCACGACGCCGCTGTACGACGAAGACTCCGCGGAGTGGTCCTTCGAGGTTGGCGACTTCCGTAGGGCTCGAGGCGCTGATGGAGTGCTCCATCTTTTTGGAGACGGCAGCGGGGGGGCCCACACAGGGGACCCTCGCCGCCGTCGCTGCGGAGCTGCTTTTTGCTCCGTCTCTTTTGACGAGGGGGAGGGCGCCTGGCGCCTCGAGGGAGGCATGCTGGGCGGACTTCCTGCACGCCAGACGGTCCCACGGGCGGAGCTTTTGGCCTTTGCCCTCGCCGTCGAGTCGACAGAAGGCCCCTGTGTCTTTTACACTGACAATCGTGCGTTGTACCTAGGGTGGCTCTCGGGAGGCAGACCTCTCCTCTTGGGGTGAATGGGGACCCCTGGGCTCGTGTGAAGCGGGGAGTGACCTCCAGAGGACCCCAGGGAGCCGCCGAGATTTCTGTTGTGTGGATCCCGTCCCACACGGACGAACAGGCCCACCTTTTGGTCTCGCCTAGTGTGGTCTTCCGCGCCGCTGGGAATGCCTGTGCTGATGCCCTGGCGGGAGTTGCGGCCCAAGAGGCCCTCTCTCGGGGGCTCGTCGGCAATGCCCCGCACACAGATGTGTGGGACACCATCGCTGCGCAGGTTAGGACTCGTGCACGGAAGGCCCTGATTGACACGCTCGAGGTCGACGCTTGGGAGGCTAGAAGGCCTCCGAAGACTCGGTCCGCTCCTCAGCCAAAGCTCACCCGAGCCTTGGCGGCCAGCCACCTCCGTTCAGGGTGGTTGCTGGCTGTGCGCTGCGTGCCGTCTTCTGGTTCCTGGGTCCAGGGTCGAGGAAGCGGCCGAGTCTTCATGCACCCCCGTCCATGCGCCTAGGGTGGGCGGTGGGGTGGGCGTCCCGAGCAGTACTGTCAAGTGCGATTCGTACTCGACCCTTGGGAACCAAGTGGTCCACCCGTCGCACGTGCTGTTTCATTGGCAGGAGCACTGTCTGTTCTTTTGCAATGTGTGCGGCTCAACGGCCACCCTGAAGCTGGTTGGGCTGGCCGTGCCGTGCCGCTGCCCCACCAAGAGGGGGCAGCAGAATCTCACAAGGATCATGCAGGGCAAGATCCCGAGCTATGCTGGTCTGCCGAAGGGGGCCAAGGATGCCTCCCTGATTGTCCAGTCAGGTGTTGGAGCGGCTCCTGGTGAGGGCTCCAACGAGTGACCTCCCGAGAGCTCCTGCGAGGGCTCCAATGAGGGACCTCCTGAGTGCCCGTAGGGTGGTTGGAGGGACACTGCGTCCCCTTTGTATCTCATATATCATATCTCCCTCTCCTCCGCCTCCTCCCCGCCCTCCTCCTCCCTCCCCCCTCTACCTCCTCCTCCGCCGTCGCCGTCGCCGCTCCCGTCGTCGCCGTCGTCGACGCCGCCGCGGGGGCGCCAAGGGGAAAGGCAACAACAGCAGGATGAAGAGGAGGACGACGTCGCCGGCGACGGGCAGGTCGGGTCGGGTCGGGCGGGCGGACCCTAACGGGCGGGTCGGGTCGGGCGGGCGGGCCCTAACGGGCGGGTCGGGTCGGATCGGGCGGGCGGACACTAACGGGCGGGTCGGGTCGGGCGGGCGGGACATTAAACTGTGGTACATGATCGAATTGACACGCGAGTACCCTGACTGGCGAGTGGGGTCGGGTCGGGTCGGGCGGGAAGATCCCAACGGGCGGGTCGGGTCGGGTCGAGCGGAGTGACCCTAACGGGCGGGTCGGGCCGGGTGGGCGGGACATTAAAGTGCGGTGCATGATCGAGTTGACACACGAGTACCCTAACAGGCGGGTCGGGCCGGGTCGGGTCGGGCGGGCGGCCCCTAACGGGAGGGTCGGGTCGGGCGGCCGGGACATTAAAGTTTGGTGCATGATCGAATTCACGAGCGAAAACCTTAACGGGCGGGTCGGATCGGGTCGGGCGGGCGGACCCTAACGGCCGGGTCGGGTCGGGTCGGGCGGGCGGACCCTAACAGGCGGGTCGGGTCGGGCGGGCAGGGCATTAAAAAGTGGTACATGATCGAGTTCACACGCGGGAACCGTAACGGGCGGGTCGGGTCGAGTCGGGCGGGCGGACCCTAACGGGCTGGTCGGGTCGGGCGGGTGGGACATGATCGAACTCACACGCGAGAGCCCTAACGGGCGGGTCGGGTCGGGTCGGGCGGACGGGCCCTAACGGACGGGTCGGGTCGGGTCGGGCGGGCGGACCCCAACGGGCGGGTCGGGTCGGGCGGGCGGGACATTCAAGTGTGGTGCATGATCGAATTCACACGCGAGTACCCTGATTGGCGGGTGGGGTCGGGTCGGGTCGGGCGGGAAGATCCCAACGGGCGGGTCGGGTCGGGTCGAGCGGGGTGATCCGAACGGCCTGGTCGGGTCGGGTGGGCGGGACATTAAACTGCGGTGCGTGATCGAGTTGACACACGAGTACCCTAACAGGCGGGTCGGGTCGGGTCGGGTCGGGCGGGCGGCCCCTAACGGGCGGGTCGGGTCGGGCGGCCGGGACATTAAAGTTTGGTGCATGATCGAATTCACGAGCGAGAACCTTAACGGGCGGGTCGGATCGGGTCGGGCGGGCGGACCCTAACGGCCGGGTCGGGTCGGGTCGGGCGGGCGGACCCTAACGGGCGGGCCGGGTCGGGCGGGCGGACCCCAACGGGCGGGTCGGGTCGGGCGGGCGGGACATTCAAGTGTGGTGCATGATCGAATTCACACACGAGAACCCTGAACCCTGACGGGCGGGTCGGGTCGAGTCGGGCGGGCGGACCCTAACAGGCTGGTCGGGTCGGGCGGGCGGGACATTAAAGTGCGGTGCGTGATCGAGTTGACACGCGAGTACCCTAACGGCTGGGTCGGGTCGGGTCGCGCGGGCGAAACATTAACGTGTCGTACATGATCGAGTTGACACGCGAGTACCCTAACGGGCGGGTCGGGCCGGGTCGGGTCGGGCGGCGGCCCCTAACGGGCGGTCGGGTCGGGCGGGGCATTAAAGTGTGGTGCGCGACCGAGAGAACCCTAGCGGGCGGGTCGGGTCGGGCCGGGCGGGCGGACCCTAACGGGCGGGTCGGGTCGGGTCGGGCGGGCGGACCCTAACGGGCGGGTCGGATCGGGCGGGCGGGACATTAAAGTGGTGCGCGGTCGAGATCACGCGAGTGCCCTAACGGGCGGGTCGGGTCGGGTCGGGCGGGCGGACCCTAACGGGCGGGTCGGGTCGGGTCGGGCGGCGGACCCTAACGGGCGGGTCGGATCGGGCGGCGGGACATTAAAGTTTGATGCGTGAGCGAGTTCACACGCGAGAACCTAAAGGGCGGGTCGGGTCGAGTCGGTCGGGCGCGGACCCAAACGGGCGGGTCGGGTCGGGTCGGGCGGGCGGACACTAACGGGCGGGTCGGGTCGGGCGGGCGGGACATTAAACTGTGGTACATGATCGAATTGACACGCGAGTACCCTGACTGGCGGGTGGGGTCGGGTCGGGTCGGGCGGGAGGATCCCAACGGGTGGGTCGGGTCGGGTCGAACGGCGGACCCTGACAAGCAGGTCGGGTCGGGCGGGCGGGACATTAACGCGAGTACCCTAACGGGCGGGTCGGGTCGGGTCGGGTCGGGCGGGAGGATCCCAACGGGCGGGTCGGGTCGGGTCGGGCGGGCGGACCCTAACGGGTGGGTCGGGTCGGGCGGGCGGGACATTGAAGTGTGGTGCATGATCGAGTTCATACGCGAGAACCCTAACGGCTGGGTCGGGTCGGGTCGCGCGGGCGAAACATTAACGTGTCGTACATGATCGAGTTGACACGCGAGTACCCTAACGGGCGGGTCGGGCCGGGTCGGGTCGGGTCGGGCGGACCCTCACGGGCGGGTCGGGTCGGGTCGGGCGGGCGGACCCTAACGGGCGGTCAGATCGGGCGGGCAGGGTAGGCTTACGGGTTAGACCCAGGGGTAAGCCTAGGGTAGGCCTAGGGGGAAGGCCTGGGGGTAGGTCTGGGGTAGGCCTAGGGGGTAGGCCTAGGGGTAGGCCTAGGGTAGGCCCAGGGGGAAGGTCTAGGGGTAGGCCTAGGGTAGGCCTAGGGGGTAGGCCTAGGGGTAGGCCTAGGGTAGGCCTACCCTCCAGGTTCTATAAGCTCCTCCGCCTCCTCCTCCTCCTCCTCCTCCGCCTCTTAGTCCTCCTCCTCCTCGTTCTCCTCCTCCCCAACCCTCCTCCTCGTCCTCCTCCTCCCCACCCCTCCTCCTCCTCCTCCTCCTCCTCCTCCTCCTCCTCCTCCTCCTCCTCCTCCTCCTCCTCCTCCTCCTCCTCCTCCTAGCCCCCCGTGCTCAGGAGATTGCTGCTCCTGGGGCAGGAGGGCTCCGACATCGTAGCGAACTTTACCCGCTACGGCTGGTCACCCCCCCCCCATCTGGCCCGCCGCCCACTGCACGATATGAGCATGTGATGTTGTTTCTTCTTGCTCTCGTGCGGCTGAGGGTGCTGGCGGCGATGTTCACATTCGTGCACTGGAATGCCCAGCATGCCGACATTGAGCGACTGCATGACTTGTCAGAAGAATTCAAATACACCGACATCGTCGTCGTCACTAGCACAGGCGAGCGGGCGACACCAGATCGCTCGGCGGTGCACGCGAACTCCAGATTTCACTTCATGCTAAGATGTGGGTACACGCCTGGAAGACACGTCAACAAGTCGTGCGGAGTGACGTTCTTGCTACGCCGTCGGACGTTCAAGAAGAAAGACGTGTACGACATCCCCTCGGTTCCAGCTGGCCTCCAAGGCAGAGTGGCCCTTCTCCGTCTACGTTCAGGCCGCTTCGACGTCCTGGTGCCTGCCCTCTATTTTCCACCTCGCCCAAGCTGTCGTCGGGATGGACCCGAGCCCCATGTTCACGCGGCGGCTGCGACGGCACAGTCTCGATACAGGGCGACGGTGGATCTGATGATTCAGTGGCTGGAGAAGCAGTTGACGTGGTCCAAGCGCCGCTCCTCGCTCTTGATGGGGTTCGACCTGAACGAGTCTTTCGGCTGGAGGCGGCGCAAGGATGGCGTAATCGATTGGGTGCGGTCCCAGTCTCTTGGCCCGTTCGCGCGTGGCGAGCAGCGCTACGCGGCAGACCAGATGCTCGAGCTGTGTGAGAGGCATGTGGTGGCCATCGCGTCGACGAGCTACAACGTCGGAGATACTTTCTGTGGTGCCCAATCGTCGAGCTGCATCGGCTACGCGGCGGTGTTCTCGTGGCAGATGTCGGCGGTGCAGTTTTGCACGGGGCTGCGCAGGACGAACCTGAGGTTGAAGCTCTGTGGGCGACGTGGGCTGTGCGATCACGTCCCGATCTTGCTGAAGCTGACCTACTCCTTCGACCTGAGCTCCTCTCGGCCCGAGGGGGCCCGCTGGGACTTCGACAGGCTCGCGATGGCGCTGAAGAAGGGAGTAGGAGTGCCCGAGTTCATGGCCGACTTAGAGCTGCAGTTCGGGGAGGCCCCCGACTTCCACGACCTGCTTGTGGGTGCGTCCTCGGCCGACCTGGGCTGGGAGAAGTGGGTGACGTTGGTCTATGAGACGGCTGAGCGACACTTTGCGAAGGGTATCACGAGGGATCCGCTGGTGGTAGAGTACCAGCGAGCGCGGAGCCAACTGCTACGAGAGCGTCGTGACGCACGGGAGCGTGGGTGCGGAGATCTGGCTTCGGGCTTGTTGTTGGCACGATGCAGTCGAAGGCTTCGACATCTCCGAAGGTCGCATCAGGATTCTACGACGGAGCTGCTGGTTGGAGAAATACGTGATGCCTGGGGCAGTCGACGTCACGCGGGAGTGTGGCGCCCAGCCCACTCATTGGCGGGGAAATGCAGTGGACCCCGTCGACGTCGTTTTAATGTTGCTGAGTCGTATCTTCCCAGAAAGGATGAGATTCGTGAGTATTTCAGTGGGCCTGGTTGTGCTGGAGGGTTCTCTGCAGTGCCCGTTGAGTTTGCCGAGTACCAGAGCTGCTTGCTGGGCGACCTCCCTAGGCCTGAGCCGTATGGCAGCGACAACTTCTTGCATGTCGAACTTGGGCGAGACGACTTGGCCGAGGTTACTGCGTTGGCAGAGCGAGCGGCTCGGCGCAAGGCGGCCCCCTTGCATTCGGTGCCGTCGGAGCTGCTGATGATTGTGCTCGACCCCACTCGGAGGTTCGACGGCTCGCATCGCAAGCAACGCCGACGTGAGAACGGTGACGGTGTCGAAGATGAGGATGAAGATAGGCCTCTCCCTCGTCCTCAGTTCGTCCCTCGGCATCGACTGGCGGGTGATCGTCGTGGCCTTGGTATCGAGGCTGAGGGGGCGGTCTCGAACGAGCGGAGCTTGAAGGCGTTGCAGAAGATCTTTCATCGCATACGGCGAGTGCGACGGACGCCTATCGTATGGCATCATTCACGGGCCACTGGACTGGACAAGCACAACAGTAAGGAAGGGTTCGCAGCGAGGCGGTACATTCACGGTCTGTGTCGTATGGGAGTGCTGTGGTACAAAGCTCAGCTGGGCCGTGGAGTTCCCGACGCTGTGCCTGATCGTGAGCACGGCTATCACCTCGGCCGCAGTCGTGAGGGAGCGCTTCTTTGTCAGGAGGCCTTGCTGTGGCGACTACGAGGATTGGGAGTCTCGACGGTCACAGCAAAGGAAGATATGGCGAATGCTTTCGGCTGTTCTACCTTCTCGGCGTTGAGGCGGACGGTGGAGGCCTCGATTCAGCCCGAGACACCGTGCTACTTCCATCAGCGCCACGAGACGAGTACGTTCACGATGCGCGGAGCCGACGGCGAGCAGACGATGCACAACCTGTGTGGAGCTTTCATGGGCGATAGCCCCGCGGCGGTGTTCTTCGCTCGCACGTTCCGATCTCCCATACAGGAGTGGACGGACCGTCTGCGTGAGCAGACGTGGCGTGGTGCTCCCCCTCCTCGGCCCGAGACGCATGCAGAGTGGGCTTCTCAGGCTCTGGTGCCGCCGTCGCCTCCAGCGGATCCCGATCAGATCTTGTGGCCGAGTGAGGCCATATGTACGGCATGGGTTCCCATCTTGCAGCGGCCCGTGGACTTATCTTGCAGAATACATGCGGACGACACTAACAAGACCCACATTGTGACGACGGCCAGGAACGCCAAGTACACGCTCGAGCAGGCACACGTCCATCTTCGAGACTCGTTGGCCAAAGACGGCTACTCTCACAATGCTGGGAAAAGTTGCAGATCACCATCCTTCGTCGGTCCAGGGTCGAAAGACAACAACGCTGTTGTGTTTGGGGGATATATTCGGCTTCCTGGACAGGTGCAGTTTGACAATATTGCGTTGGGTATTCAGACGGCGGTGAACGGAGGGGTCCAGGGAGAACTGCAGAGAAGGATTCAGGCGTGTCGGAGGGGGTACTACTCCATGGGACGTTTCTGGACCAGAAATCGAGTGTGGCGCTTTACGAGGATCGTGTTCGGGGCCGTTGTACAGGGTGCTCTGCTTTCAGGACTTACCACGCTGGTGCGTTCGGAGGCTCAGGAGCTTCGTCTGGACAGGGTGCTCGTCGGTTTTGCTCGGAAGTTGCTCGGAGGAGATGCGTGTCAGAAGGTGGAGGAGAAGGGTGAGGAGGGCAACGTGGTTTTGGACTCGCAGGGGAACCCCGTCGTTCGCTACAGGGCCCTCACCGATGTCGTTGACTTCCGTCGAGTGGGGGTGGCCCCGTCGAGTGTCGAGCTCAGGGTGCGCAGGCTGAGGCAGTACCAGAGATGGGTGAGACATCCCGAGCGGCACCCACAGGAGTTGGGTGCGATCTTCGGGCAGCTGCCGATCGAGTCTCATCCGACTTTGTGCGAGCAGGGATGGTTGCAGCACCAGTCGAACCCATATGCCAAGCGCTTCGCGTCCGACGTCCTGGCCCTGGTTAAGAAGTCTGAGGCCGAGCTCTTGGAGTCCTGGCTCTTCACTGGCCCCTCGTCAGACCCCGCTCTTAGGCTATGCGTGCGGGCCTTGTTCATGGATGGGGATCTTCGGGAGCAGTTCTTGGCGCTCGATCCTGGGATCCTCAGAGCTGCTACGCTTACCGTCACTATTCCTCCTCCTGTGGGTCTGTATGGTCCTCCCGTACCTCCAGAGGCTCCTGAAGGTGATCTTGAGGTTCCCCCACCACCAGCAGCTATCTGGGAGTGTACGTTGCCGAACTCAGAGGGGGTCCCATGTGGCAGGATATTTACTACTCGTCGTGCTATGCTAGCTCATCAACGATTTGCTAAAGGAGGTGGGCACTCTTGTCGTTCGGTCGTGCACACCTTGATTGTGACCAACGAGTGCGTGTTTTGCAGGCAGGGGTTCAGAACTAGACGTATTGCCCAGGAGCACGCTGTACAAGCTGTCCTTAAGGGTCGTTGTCCTCCGTTGACCACGCCTTTCCATCACAGTGTCATGGAGCCAGAGAGTCTGTCGTGTCCCCTGTCCGAGTTGACGCTGGCCTGTGTCTATGGCCCGATACATCCCCAGGCCAGCACGGAGTATTGCTGTAACTATACGGAGCCGTTTGAGGATCGAGCTGCTCTCAATCTTCACTTGCGTCGACACGCGCCTCGAGTGCCGATCACCTGCGTGAGTTCAGATGTACCGCCTGGGGGCAGAGCAGCTGGCGGCGGCAGGAGCTCCACGCTCGAGGTCGCACGGCGGCGGGCGGGGCTCTCGCAGGGGCCGCTCTGGCTCGGCAGTGCATTCCCAGCAGCGTGGAGGTCGTCGGCGGCAGGACAGGCAGGCCGAGCCCGCCAGCGCGGCTCCCGTGCGGCGCGGCCCTCGCCAGCTCCAGGCTGCGGCCCCCGCCCACGGTGGGGGGGCCTCCCGCAGATGCGCGCACGAAGGTCGGCCAGGCGTACGGGTTGCCAGCCGATGCCATAGACAAACTCCCACCTATGGATGTTCAGATGTGCGCCAAGCTCGTGTCGATACTCACGAGGGCGGTCCTGGGCAACTCCTTCAACATCCGCCTCCTGCTGGCGGCCGAGTTCGTGACGATCACGATGGACGAGGAGGCGGACCTGATCAAGGCGGGCTTCACTGCTGGCAGTGCGTACGCAGTCGAGGCGGCGAGGATGCGCGAGGCTCACCAGCAGGACCCGACGAACAACGAGCTGCCCGAGGTGACGATGGGGCCAGCATGCGTACAGGTCTTCATGGTGGTGGCGCGCAAGCTCACAGACGCAGGCGGGAAGGTTGGAGCCAGGAACGCGAAGGCCTGGACGGAGCAGCAGTTGAAGCTAGACGGCCTCAGCTCGATTGCGGACATGACCTGCCTGGTCAAGGGGTTCCGCGTGAGCAGTGCGTTTCGAGAGGGCCTGGCGAAGGTGGTGTTCAGCCTAGCAGGTCCACAGATGCAGCGCGTCTTCCAGGAGTGCGTGGAGCAGCTCGGAGGGGAAGTGCGCCCAGGCATGGCCCCAAGGTCACACGCCGAGACGGTGCTGCAGCTAGCGTTGGACGAGATGGAGCTGTGACCGCGAGTGGCGTTAGAGCGCCTGGCGTCAGTTCGCAAGACCCAGACTTGGCTCCCTGGGCTACGTCGCCGAGTTTTGAAGGCAGCCGAAAGCGTCAGGTCGCAAGTCCCAGAGGTAGCCGCCTGGGCAATGTCGTCGCCACATCAGCGTCGCCAGTTTTGCATGATGAAATGGGCATCGTGCACGGCGAAGGGGAGTCGAGGCACTGCAGTTCTCAGGATGAGCAGGGCATCGTGAGGAGGGAGGCAGTGCAATATCTCCTATCGGCAGCCTCACGTGTGCAGTTGAGGGCGTCTTCTCCGATTGAGCTGGCGGCATCACAGAGAGCCAGGCCTGCTTCAGTGTCGCCGTCGGGATCGATGGCGCCGAGGGGTTCAGTGAAGTTGCCGACACCACAGAGTGCAAGTGTGAGTTCGCAGAGTCGTGCCCGACGGAGCGGGACGACCGCGGCGAGGAGGATTGCTGGGTCGTCTGAGTACGGGGGCTCCGTGAGGCCTGACTTCCAGGAGGCAGCCCGTGGCGCAGCTGCCGCTGCTGCCTCTTCTCCTCCTCCTCCTCGTCCTTCGAGCCTCCCTCCTCGCCCGTCCTCGACTCCTAGCTTCAAAAACCTGGTCGCTTATGCGACCCGTTTTTGATTTGGGCTGCCTTTGTTCCTGGCCTCGGGTCCGCCTTGGGGCCGTCTTGTGTGAAATGTATTCGTAGTCGTCGCTCGCCGTGAACCGTGGTTGAGCAAGGACAACTTGGGGCTCCCACCTGCCAGGGGGGGGAGGCCATCCGTATATCGCATTCTCATGCGCACGATAGGTCGCACATAGTGTAATATTCTCGCTGAGTTGTGCTATGTGGTCAGGGAGACATTCGGCCCGATATCGCTCCGCCGCCGCCGCCGCCTCCTCCTCCTCCTCCTTCTCCTCCTCTTTCTCCTCCTCCTCCTCTCCTCCTCCTCTTCTCCCCCTCCTCCTCCTCCTCCTCCTCCTCCTCCTCCTCTCCTCCTCCTCCTCCTTCTCCTCCTCCTCCTCCTCCTCCTCCTCCTCCTCTTTCTCCTCCTCCTCCTCTCCTCCTCATCTTCTCCCCCTCCTCCTCCTGCTACTCCTCCTCCTCCTCCTTCTCCTCCTCCTCCTTCTCCTCCTCCTCTTCCTCCTCCTCCGCCTCCTCCTGATCTTCCCCGCCATCGTCCCGCAAATGTTCCCGAAGGATTTACACAACGGTTTTGGGAGCATATGGTGCGATAGCATGGCAGAACTCTTGCCACAACGCTCAGACACATGGGCGCGTTCAAACCTCTTG
>CAUYUJ010015954.1:161786-244286 GCA_963575745.1 Prorocentrum cordatum
TCAGGACGCTCTAGAACTTCGATTCTCGGTCGGGTGTCTTTTCGGAGAGCAGCGCAACCGCGCCTGCGTCGACGTCGCCTCCCAAGTCCCCAGGCAAGTCGAGGTGATGCACGAGGGCACTCGCGACCTCGCTGGGTCGCAGCAGCGAGTGGAAGGCGAGGGGCAGGCACGTTGACGCTCCGCCCACCCCTGCGCCCGGGCAGCGACAGCCAGCGCTGGGAGCACCTTGGCAGGCGCGGGCGCGCGCATCTCGACTGGCTCGAAATGGCGCCAGCGAGCCACCGCGGCCCAGGCTGGGCGCCATTGGCCACGGGCCAGGGGCCGGCGAAACTGGACGCCAACCAGGGTCTCGGACCCCCGAGAATCTGGCGCCTTCGCGTCGTGGAGGTACTGCACGTAGGCGACAAGGGCGGAATTGAGCAGCTCGATGTCACGCGCGACGTGGTGGAGGCGGGGCAGCCCGACTCTGGGGCCACAGGCCCCACTTGTCGAGCATGGCGATATGCCGAAGGGCCGTGTCCGGCTTGACTGTTAGCCGCCACCTCTGTCAGGCGCCGCCAGACGCCGCCCTCGCACTTGGCACCGCCCCGCAGGGCGCGGCGCTGGTGGCCGCGGACGCATCGAGTTGCCAGAGGGGCACGAACGGCCACAGCCCCCTTGAGGTGGCGGTCGCGCGCCAACGCCTGCCCCACAAGCACAAGTCCACGACGCGCTCGGAGAAAAGGCCCCGCGCCGGGGGCCTCCTGGAGCTCCGGAGGCGCCCACCGACGAGATTGCCGAGGCTGCCCCCGCGCCCACAGGGAGCCCGCGCCGTCGAGAGCCTCCGCGAGATCCAGCCCGGCCCCCACGCACACGTTGCCAAAGACCTCCATGGAATGTTGCCGCGGAGGCCATCGAGACGCTGACCCCTCAGGAAGGGCCCCCGCTCGCTGCTCGTCAGCAGCCGCGTCGGCGTCGTAGACCTCGAACTCTCCCAGACCTCAGCCGCCGCGCGCGCGCCCAGCTCGCTCGATCAGTCGGAGCAAGCGCTGACCACAGCCTGCGCGGCGACCTCTTCATGTTCTCCGCCCAGTGGCCCTGCCGCCGCCTGAGGTCCACGAGCGATAGAAAACCGGATGTTCCCTCGAGCTCGCCAGTTGCAGCAAGCGGACCAGACGCGCAGCCATAATCTAGAACCACCTTGGTGGAGAGCAAAATCATACCGGAGAAAAAAACCCAACCATCATCTTTTTAGGGCTTTAGGGCCATGGGGCTATCAGGCTATAGGGCTAAAAGGACATGGGACTATAGGGCTACAGGGCTGCAGGGCCATAAGGCTATAGGGCTAGTGGGCTATAGGGCCATGGGGCTGTAGGGCTATAGGACTATAGGGCTATAGGGCTTTATAAGCCTATAGGGCTATAAGGCTATAGGGCCATTAGGGCTATAGGGCTGCAGGGCTATAGGGCTATAGGACTATATAAAGCTACCGGGCACCTGGGCACCTGGACACCTGGGCACCCAAGCACCCGGACACCTGGGCACCCAAGCACCCGGGCACAGGCACCGGGCACCCGGGCACCGGGGCACCCAGGCACCCGGGCACCCGGGCACCCGGGTGCCCCCGGGCCCCCGGGCCCCCGGGCGCGCGGCGAAAATCGGCGGCAAACCATAGCCACATGAATCCGCTGGGACCCCTACAGATGCAAGCTCTGATTGGGGAGAAACTTTAAAACCATCTTGGTGGAGAGCAAAAAAACTCGCCCTTTGACTCAAGATCTCCGACGTTTCGCTGGCGCACCGCGGCGAAGCATTCCTGGAGCCGCAGCGCCTTCCAGGTGCCGAGGCCACAACGGCTCGCAAGCTTCACGCCAGGGAGAACTCAGCGGGGAATCGAGTGCACAAACTGTTCGAACAACGACGTCGGAGGCGCGACCTTGCCCTGAGTGAAGTCCTGCTTGCGCGCAGCGTTGGCACGCAGCGCGCTTGTCTCGCGCCTGTCCAGGTCTGGCTTCCGAAGCGCCTCCGCGCAGTCAACTGAGAATCGCGCCCGCTCGACGGGCGCGCTGGCACGCCTGCGCGCCGAGCACCTGACGGACGAGGGCTGCTCAATTAGCCGCGGCCCGCGCTGCCCCGACATCCCATGCAAGATGAAACATGTTGGACAAAACTGCATGTGCAGCATTCGGCTGACCACAAGATGAATGTGACTCTCCGCAAAGAAAAACTCCCCGCGCGACCCCGTGCTCGGCGCCCGTAGGCCCGCGCAGAAGTACGCGTATAACCCCGGCGCCCACGGGTCCAAATGGGGAAAGTGCGCCAGTGGATCTCCCTGAATACACTAAAGGGGGGGAGGGGGTCCAGAACCCCCCCCCCCCTCGAAGGGGGGAGGAGGTCCCGACCCCCTCCCCCACCCCCTCCCCCATTAAGGGGGAAGGGGAGGGGGGGGGGTCCGGACCCCCCCCCCCCTTGGCGCTGGAAAAGAGGGGGGGGGTCGGACCCCCCCCCCTCGTGTAGGAAGTGCGGAGTTGGGAGTAGGGAGTGGTGAGTAGTGAGTAGTGAGTATGTGCGTTGGGAGTAACGAGTATTGGATAGAGAGTTGTGGGTAGTCAGTGGCGAGTAGGGAGAAGGGAGTAGGGAGTGGGGAGTAGTGAGTAGTGCATAGTGAGTAGTGTGTACTGATAAGTGAGTAGTGAGTGGCAAAGAGTGAGTAGACAGTAGTGAGTAGCGAGTAGCGAGTAGTGAGAACTGAGTAGGGAGTAGTGAGTACTGAGTAGTGCGTAGTGAGTAGTGGGTAGTGAGTAGTGGGTAGTGAGTACTGATTAGTGAGTAGTGAGTAGTGGGTAGTGCGTAGTGCGTAGTGAGTAGTGAGTAGTAAGTAGTGGCTAGTGAGTTGTGAGTAGCGAGTAGTGAGTTGTGAGTAGCAAGTAGTGAGTAGTGAGTACTGAGTAGAACGTAGTGCGTAGTGAGTAGTGAGTAGTAAATAGTGATGAATAGAAAGTAATGGGTAGTGGCAGTGGGTAGTGAGTAGTGAGTAGCGAGTAGTGAGTAGCGAGTAGTGGGTAGTGAGGAGCGAGTAGGGCGTAGTGAGTAGTGAGTAGTGAGTAGGGAGTAGCCAGTAGTGAGTAGTGGGTAGTGATTAATGAGTAACGAGTAGGGAGTAGCGAGTAGTGAGTAGTAGTCAGTAGTGAGTAGGGAGTAGGGAGCAGTAAGTAGTAAGAAGTGGGTAGCGACTAGTGCGTAGTGAGTAGCGATTGGTGAGTAGTGGGTAGTGGGTAATGAGTAGTGACTAGTGACTAGTGATTTGAGACTAGTGACTAGAGAATATGTAGAGACTACTGAGTAGGGAGAAGTAATTAGTGAGTGGTGAATAGTGAGTAGCGGGGAGTGGGTAATGAGTATTGAGTAGCGAGTATGTGAGTAGCAAGTAGTGAGTACTGAGTTCTGTGTAGTCCGTATCGTGTAGGGAGTAGGGAGTAGCGAGTAGCGAGTAGTGGGCAGTGAGTAGTGATCTGTGGGCAACGAGTAGTGATTAGTGAGCAGTTAGTAGTGATTAGTGGATAGTGGGTAATGACTAGTTATTAGTGAGTAGTGAGTAGGGAGTAGTGAGTAGTGCTTAGTGAGTAGTGAGTATGCAGTAGTGGGTAGTGAGGAGTGAGTAGTGAGTAGGGAGGAGGGAGTAGGGAGTAGTGAGTAGCGAGTAGTGGGTGGTGGGTAGTGAGTAGTGGATAGTGAGTAGTGAGTCGTGGGTAGTGAGTAGGGGCAATGAGAAGTGAGCTGCGAATAGCGAGTAGTCAGTAGTGGGTAGTGAGTAATGAGAAGTGAGTACTCTTTGGGGCTGGGGTTAGTGGTTGGGGTTAGGATTATGGGTTTAGGTCAGGGTGGGGACGAAGGGTAGAGGCGGCAGGGGTCGGTTTCCGGAGTCAGGGGGCGGCGCGGCGACAGGGGGGGAGGGGCTGGGGGGGGCGCGGCCAACAGGGGGGGGGGGGGGGGGGGCCCGACGACGGATCGGGGAAGGGGGGGGGGAGGGGGGGGGGGTCCCCGACGACGGATCGGGGAAAGGGGGGAAGGGGGGGGGGCCCCGACGACGGATCGGGGAAAGGGGGGGGGGGGGTCCCTAACCCCCACCCCTTGGAAAGATCCAGCGGCGCACCCTCCCAAATTAATCGCGGGCTGGGCGGGAAGGACAAGGGGGGGGACGTCCAGTTCGCGTCGACCCTCGAACCTCGAGGGCCCCGTGCCCAAAGTTTCTTGACCTTTGAAGACCCTCTTCGTCGCGGCGACTGGGCGCCAGGGCGCGGAGGGGCAGGGCGACGAGAGGGGGGGCGCTGGATTGTTCAGGGGCGAAGAAGCAAACGACTTGACTCTAGTCGCGCGCAGCCGGCGCCCCGCCCACCCCTCCCCTCACTCCCCCCTCCAGCCGCTGCTCCCCCCCGAACTTCGTTTCCCCCCCTGCCCCCCGCCCTGCCGCACTCGGCCCATTTCGGCCCGGTCCTCCGCGCCATCCTCATCTGCATCCTCCTCGCCCCCCTGCCCGCATTTCCTCGCGTGGATTCATCCCTCAGTTCGCTCCACTGCCCTCTCCTCGTTCCGCCCCCCGCCCCCCTTCCCGCGCTTCCACTGGCCTGCCGGGCGCGCCGCTCGTCGGGGGGGCAGGGCCGGGCCCCCCAAATGGCAATGGCATGCCCGAATTCCCGCAAGGATGCGGTGTGTTCCTTGCTCCTCGGAACCCCACGCCGAGAAATCGGCTTCGGGCTCCAAGGGGCGCGACCTCGCAATCGCAACGGGAACGCGGCGCGCGGCGCGCAACGAAGCAAGAGATTACATTCAATCAAATCGAACAGGCCCGCTGACCCCCAGCGCCTTCTGCGCTCAAAGTTCAGAGATCCACGTGCACATTGGAGCGAGCCGAAGCTTCCTGCCGCGATTATGCTTCCTCCGCCGCGAAAGATCACCCTCTGCCGCTGCGCGCGCGCGGTCATGGACGGGGTCGAGGATGCACCGTTGGCTGATCTGTGGATTGTCGCGGGATCTCTCTTTCCCGCTGATATCTGGAACGATCGGGGCGGTTTTCGCAAGTATCAGCGTCGAGCATTCTCGCCCCCCGCGCAGCGCCCCAATGCCGCCCTGGCCAACGACCAACTCATCCACCGCAGCAGCGCCCCCCGACGACGCGGCGGCAACAAGGCGCTGGGGCGGCAATAGCGTCCGAAGTCGCAACCCCGGTCGCAACGAAAGAACGATGGCGGTGGGACCAGACGGAAGACCACACAGAGACACCACATAACGTTCTGAGGATGTCTAAGTTTAAAACCACACGAACGGCCCACAACGAAAAAACTGCCCAAGCGTCCGAGGACACAACGACACAGCAGCCGCATAACTTGCACAAGAGTCGTGAGCCTTCGCGAACCTCGCAGGCCCAAGTCGGCGTTTGGGGACGCGCGGCGATATGCATTGTTATATCCTCGGCCACGCTACGCGAAGCGTCGGCATATGACCCTCGAACTTGACCAGCTCGTAACGGGACCCACTGCCCGCCCCACGGCGCCGGGAGCCCACCGCAGGTGGAGTTTGATGCGCGGGGGCCCAGGGCGGCCCAGGAGAGATCCCAAGATAGCCTTTGAGAGTCCCCAAGACAGATGATGCCCTGGAGCGTAGAGCCAAAAACGGCCCTGAGAGATCCCAGCGCGGCCGACGCCCTGAAGCCAAACGCCCCGAATGCGACCCCAGAGATCGCGGCGCCCATGACGGCTCCTTAAGCCTAAGACGCACGGCGGGACGGGGCCGGGAGCTCATTGTCAGCGCATGTACCTGGTCTGACACGTGTATATGCGCATACCCATGCACTGCGAATACTATTATATATACGTGTAAGTATATATTTGCGTTGCCAGACGTGTACACATGTACGTTCGAGGCACGCGCGCGCGCGGGTTTGAACGTTACCCGCGCCAATCCAGAGGCGCGCTCAGATGCAACGCGCGAGCGTGCATCTGACGCCGTACAATGTGCACACAGTTTGGCGCGTATGTCTCCGCATTAGAGCTGTTGCATTGTTCGCAGATGCGCGCGCATATAAAAATCACGCGTGCGACGTAGATGCACTGAGAAAGTGGTGAATTATGATGTATAGTGCGTATGCATATACATATGTAGACGCGCGTGTCAGCGCATGTGCGCAAGCCGAGGGTTGCGCGGCGCACGCTCGCCACCTCAGTCGAACCGCGCATAGGCAACGCCCAACGACTGGGTTGTCGCGTGAGTCACTGGTCAAACAACTCCAACCCCCGCAAACACGGGGAAGGAATGTAATTCCCGAGCCCAAACAGCCTGCTAACCGCGGGCCAGGGAAGGGGCCCGCCGGCCCGCTGGAGCAGCCCCCGCGCCGTCGCCAGGGCCTCCTCTACCGCCCTGGTCCGGGGGGGCGCAGGGGCGGGCCACGCCCCCATGTGCTGGGCCGCAGTCCCGGGCGGCGCCGCGGGCGAGCTTCGGAAGGGGGATCTGCTCGGGATAGAAGGGGCAGGCGCCGGCGCGCTCGCTGAAGGCCCCGGCCAGAAGAGTGACCCCTGAGCGGGGGGGGGGGCCCGCAGAAGCATCGCCACGGGCCTCCACGCTTCTCATCTCGACCTGCTCGGCGCGGCTCGAGACGCCTTCCAGCTGCCCGCCGATGGCCCCCAGCAGGTCGCGTTTGAAACTCCCGAGGGCGCTCTCTAGACTCTAGATCGTCGCGCGACGCGTTGACGCGCCGCTGGGTTGTTGCTCTCTTGGCGCTGCTCGCTGCAGGCCCTCGCCTCGCCGCTCGCCCCGCACGGTCGCCTGCCGCGGGCCTGTCCGGCGCGGCCATCGGCGGCGTCGCCGCCCGTTGAGGGGGGGGGCGCCGGGCCCGCGGGGCCACGGGGCCCCCAAATCCGCCAGAATCCCCTCTCCCTCCGCGCCCGGGCTGCCAACCGCGCAGGCGCCACGCGGCCGACCTGCCCGCTCCTGCGCGGCAGCCTCGCAAGCTGCGTTGGCCTCGTCGTCTCCCATCCCCTCGCCTCGCGCTCGTCGGAGGTGAGGTGCCCCTCCCCGGCCCCTCCCCATCGATGCGCCCGTCGACGGAGAGCTGGAAACCGATGCCCCCCGGGACGCCCCGGGGGGCGGGGTCGGGAAACGCGTCGGGCCGAGCAGGAATCCAACGTTCGAGTCGTCGGGCTGCCCGGCGAGATCGGCCAGCGCGAGGAGGTCCGGCCGCGCAGCCCCACCAGCTGAGTCGAAGAACTCGATCACCTCGTCTTCCGCGCAGCTCTCGGTGCGACACGCCAGAAACGGAGCGCTGGCGAGACATTCATGCGGGCCACATCCGCTGGCGCCTCCTCGCCAGGGGCCGACCGCAGCACCACCGAAACAGAGTCCACGGAGGCAAGCGAGCCAGCATCACAAGGGAGGCGGGCGGCAAGCGCCACGACGAGGAGCCCTTGCAACTAGAGTTCGCCGGGGTCGTCTTGCACCAAGACGTCGACGGCGACGGGGCCATCGCGCCGCGCGAACGTGACGCCGACGAACCGGGCCTCAGATTTCGCCGCCGCGTCGGCGCGCGAACTCCGGCCATAAAAATTTCGAGCAACAACGAGCGGAGCAGGATGCCCCCGGTCTTCTGCAGCGCCCCAGATGGCGAAATCGCCAAAGTGCCCTGGCCCAGCCGAAGACTTTGACGGTGTATGAATAATCTCGCTGCTCGCCGAAGAACTTGTCGATTGCCTCGCCCAACGGCGAAAACCGACGCAGGCGATCCCGCCCGCTAGTGCATTTGCTGCCTCCGAAGCTGGCGACGATCGCCTGCCACGCGACCGTGCCTCCTCTGCGCACCCCGACGAGGTTCTAGCTTGAACCAGGGACAGCCCAGATCGCGCAGAAGTGGCGGCCCGAACCACAGGTTCGGGCCGCCCAGAAGGGCGACCCGAACCACAGGTTCGGCACCTGCCGCCCTTCTGGGCGGCCCGAGATGGGAACTGTCTGGGATGACGACCCAGGGGGCCCCCTCTGGGTCCTCCGCCGCCTCCAGCGCGGCCTCCTCGCCGCTGGGAGTGGCCCCTGAGAGAGCCTCGGATCCAGGGAACACTCGTGGACCGCCCGCGCTCTGGCTGCGGGCCCTCCACGCACCGACCGCGGGCACGCCCGGCGCACAGCGCGGGGCCCGGCGCACAGCGCGGGGCGGGCTCGGTCCGAGAATGCTGCAGATCACATGCTTCAACGATTCAACTATCATAACCGATGTGCTCACATCAGCATCGTCATCATCATCATCATCATCATCATCATCATCATCATCATCATCATCATCATCATCATCATCATCATCCTCATCATCATCATCATCATCAGCATCGTCATCATCATCATCATCACCATCATCGCCCCTTCTCCTCCTCGCATGCCCTTCCTCATGTGTCCTTCCCCTTCTGGCCTCTTCTCCTCCTCTTCGCCTCCCCGGCATCAACCCTCCTCCTCGTGTCCTCTCCCGTCTCATTAGTTTTGTGCAGTGTGGGCGGGACCAAACGAAAGTAAGACTCTTACAATGAGTGAGTCTGAGTGTAAACGAGGTCGTGTATGAGTGAGTCTGATTCGACAGAGTGTGAGTGAATGTGAGAGTGAGCGGATCGTGGCGAACAACAGCAGATGAGTGGATCTGAATGGGAGGAGGCTGGACTGGAGGTGAGGACATGGAGGCGGAGGCAGCACACGCATAACAAGACGGCTACATTGAGAGTGCAGGGATCACTAACCCCAGACTCGGGTTTTAAAGAACAAGAGGCACGTCCACGTCACAAAACGGGCGGTTCGCAAGAGAGGCCCCCCACGACTTGGGCGCGAACGGGCCCGTGTCACACCTCTTGGTGGCTCCTCTCCTCGGGAGGCCCGTATGCTACGCCTGCCACATCCCGGTGATGGTGGGAGGTGGGAAAGCGACACGCTCACTTCCCAGAAGGGGCGCCTCGCCCGAGAGACGCCCCGCACGAACGGGCACCGGCACCCGTCGTCCCTCCCTGCCGGCTCCTCCCTGGGAGGTCCAGGCGCCACGCCGGAGTGCACCTGGGCAGGGGCGAACGTGAGCGCGAGTGAGTATGCCAAGTTTGACGGGGCCCTGGGACACACAAGTCAATGCACACAAATAAAAGGATCCCCCATATTGTCCCATATGTTCTGGGTTTTTGTCTTCCCCCCACTTCCCATATTTTCCCATATTTTCTGGGAGATCGACGATCAATTGTGTCTGTGTTTTTTTTTGCTTCCCTCCTGAAAGTTCTAAGATGGTGTGACTGTTGTGCTTTCCGCAGCGCGAGCTCCTTGCTCCACGCTCCCCAGGCCGTAGTCAGAAGGGTCGGGACGTGCCCGCGCACGGAATAGGAAGGGGATCGTCGCCCAGCGCCCCTGCTGTGTATGCGCGAATTCGAATACGAATGGACCAGAGTATGAGCCAGGCTGGGCACGTGCAAGTCGCAGTGTGTGTGTGTGCGTGTGTGTGTGTGTGTTGTGTGTTGTGTGTTGTGTGTGTTGTGTGTTGTGTGTTGTGTGTTGTGTGTGTTATGTGTTGTGTGTTGTGTGTTGTGTGTTGTGTGTTGCGTGTTGTGTGTTGTGTGTTGTGTGTTGTGTGTTGTGTGTTGTGTGTTGTGTGTTGTATGTTGTGTGTTGTGTTGTGTGGTGTGTCTTGTGTCTTGTGTCTTGTGTCTTGTGTGTGTTGTGTGTTGTGTGTTGTGTGTTGTGTGTTGTGTGTTGTGTGTTGTGTGTTGTGTGTTGTGTGTTGTGTGTTGTGTCTTCTGTGTTGTGTGTTGTGTGTTGTGTGTGCATTTCAGACTGGGTATGCCTGGGTCCACGTAGGAGTGTGTGAGTGGGCTGGAGTATAACTGACTCTGAGCGTGGGTGGATCTCTCTGTGAGTGGCCTGAGTGCCAGTGGCGATGAGTACGTGCGAGTCTGAGCGTGATTCCGAGAGTGGGTGTGACTGACTATGAGTGTGAGTGTGCCCGAGTATTGATAACTGAATGTACGGTTGAGCGTCAGTGAGAGCGAGTCTGACTACGAAAGGGAAGGGGGAGGTAAAAACAGGGGACGAGGTGGGGGCATCGAACTGACAACACGGACCCCATACTTATGACATGAGGGCGAAAAACGGCACAGGCAAAAAGCTGAATTGTTGGAAGTCCGCACGGGTTTGTCGGGTCGGCCCATCAGGGGGCGGCACAGCGCAGATCCAACTTGAGTCAGCGCTGGACCGAGCCCTGGGTCATCCAAGATCTGCGCGGACTTCCACAAGATTCTCCGTGCCGTTTGTTTGTGTCCTCGAGCGCGAAGCCAAAACTTAGACGCTGTACAGATCCTCCGCCCTGGGCACCGACCCCCCGGGACCCCAAGCGGCGCCCGTCCGTCGCCGGACCACATAGTTGACACCACACAGCTCACACCAAATAGATTGCACCGCGTTGCTTACACAATATAGCTTACATCATGGAACTTGCACCGCATAGCTTGCACCATCTAGTTTTCACATCCAGTTCACATCGCATGGCTTACACGCCATAGCTTACACACCATAGCTTATACCGCACAGATTTCGATTCCATAGCTCACACCGCAGGACTCACACTATAAAGCTGCCATCTCATAGCTTCCACCGCATAGCCCACACCACATAGCTTACACCACTCATAGCATAGCTTACACCGCATAGCTTACACAACACCGCCTACACCACATAGCTTATACGGCATAGCTTACAGCACATAGCCTATAGCTGAGAACCCGTAGCGTCCACCTCCAGCACACACCGCATAGCTTACATGACACAGCTTGCAACATCTAGCTTACGCCTCCAGTGCAATAACGTGCTGCCTGGGATCCACGCTGGCTCACATGTATACAGTTGAACCCCAGGGAGCTCGAATCTAAAAAACAATCATATCCACCGCCTCCTGCGATCCAGGAAAAATGGATCCTCGGCTGGTGATCATGTATGACTCCCAAACTCGGTCATCCGTTCTACCTTCGGTTCAAGGGAACGACAAAGAAACGGCAGCGTTTTCAGCGAGAAGCTGACCCTCGGACTCCCGAGACGCTGCCGACTCGGCAGCACTTGTCCCAGCCTTGGATTGAAAGGGGAGCATCAGCCCCACCCCCACCTGGCCCCCGTTCCCGAAGGGGGGAGGGGGATGGGAACTGGGGGTGGGGTACACCTGGTGTGTCGCTTTTGCGAGGCATCCTCTCGCAATCGGGCTTCGAAACCCTCTCTGACCCGATCCAAGAGGGGGAGGGCGGCAGGAACGGGTGGAGAAGTCTTTTGAAGGGGCCCTGGGACACACAAATAAATACACACAAATACAATGATTCCCCATATGTTCCCATATTTTCTGGTTGTCTGTCTTCCCCCCCCACTTCCCATATTTTCTTATATTTTCTAGGAATCGCCGATTAATTGTGTCTGTGTGTTTTTTCCCTTCCTCATCTTTTCCTTTCCCAAGACCCAGGCATGCGATGTCCTGATTGGTTCAATGAGGGGTCCCTCGGAAGTCTCGACCCTTTCCCTGGTGCCGCTCTCTGATCGCAGGTCGCTCTGTGGACGGTCGCGGGGCCCGGAGGGGGCCCCGCTCGAAAACTGCCAAAGCCAATACCCTCCCGTCGTGATTTCCTGTTGCGACGCGGACGTGTCTGGGGAGGAAAGGCAAGAGAGTGCGGGGCCCCCGGGGGGGCCCCCAGAGCTCGAAAACAGCCAAGACCCTCCCGTCGTGATTTCCTGTTGCGACGCGGACGTGTCTGGGGAGGAAAGGCAAGAGAGTGAGGGGCCCCTGGGGGGGGGGGCCCCAGAGCTCGAAGACAGCCAAGACCCTCCCGTCGTGACTTCCTGTTGCGACGCGGGCATGTCGGGAGAGCTCCGGACCCCTTCCCCGGGACCGAGGCCCGGTGAGGGCACCCAAGTCCGAAAATAGCGAAAGACCTTCCGTCGCGATTTGTTCATGAATGGATGGGGGCCTGGGGAGGCGGGGGCCGGGAGAGGCGCTCCTTGAGAAAGCGCCAAAAGCGTGTCTGGGGCTCCTCCTCCTCCTCCTCCTCCTCCTCCTTTTCCTCCTCCTCCTCCTCCTCCTCCTCCTCCTCCTCCTCCTCCTCCTCCTTCCGAGCAAGCCGGCCGCTGCTGGCCTCCAGCACGCCGCCGGCCGCCGCCGCGCCCGGGGCGCCCGCCTCCAGGAGCGCCCGCAGCAGGCCCTCGCGGCCCGTGCCTCGGGGAGTTCTCAAGGGGGGGGGCCCTGACTCCAGATCCGCTCTGCTTTGGCTTTTTTTCCAACCTAAAATTGCGTCGGAAATCCACTCGTAAGAAGCCGAACAAGTAGGGCGGAAATTTCTGCACCCAGCATACAATACAGCGAAAATCCACAGAAGTAGGGCGGAAACAACAACAGAAAAGTAGGGCGGAAATTGGCATCAGCGGGGCTTGAAAAGTAAGGCGGAAATTCCAAGCCCTACTTACGAATTTACCCAAAGTAGGGCGGATCCGGAGTCGGGGGGGGTCCTGGCTCCCGGACCCCCTCGCGTGGCGTCCCAGACCCCCGACGTCGCGATTCTTTCACAACGTCGACCCCCAGAGGTCTGGACCCCTTCCCCGGGACCAGTTGTTCGGGTCCTGAGTCGTTTTTTGACGGTCCCGAGGCCCGGAAAGGGCCGCCAGGAGGCCGAAATAGCGAGAAACCTCCCGTCGTGATTTTTTCTCGACGCGAGGGGGTCTCGGGTTGTGACAAGAATCACGACGGGAGGTGTTTCGATGTTTGCGGCCCCTGGGGGCCCTCACTGGGCCTCGGGATGGTCAAACGCGTGACTCAGGGTGACAAGCCGGTCCTGGGGAATGGGTCCGGACCTCTGGGGGTCGCTTCGCTGCTCCTAAAAACGCAGGGCGCGTCTTTTTTTTGTGTTTTTACTCTCCACTTTTCGCTGGTGGCCCGACCACCCTGGCCTTCCAGGAGGGCTAAAAAATAGCACCAGGACCTCGATATCCTAATTCCTGTCGAGGTTTTAGGCAGCCCAGATAGGTCTATAGGTCTGGAGGGCTATGTTTTAGCACTCTGGAAGGTCAGGGCAAAAAACGGGTGAAGAACGGCACCCCGAAGGTGGACGTCAGGCAGTCGGCACCGTGATGCCCAAGAGCGCATGGAAGACGCAGGGAACAGCGGGAGGAAAACGAGCAAGTGGGCCACGGGTCGGTCCCGGACCTGAAACCGTAACAGACCCAGACCCCCTCGCGCTGTGAAAAAAACACGACCCGAGGTTTTTCGCTATTTTCGGCCTCCAGGGGCCTTTACCAGGCCTCGGGACCGTCCAAAAACGGCTCAGAACGAAAAACCAGTCCCGGGGAAGGGGTCCAGGCCTCTGGGGGTCGCGTCATGAAAAAATCATGACGTCGGGGGTCTGGGGACACGGTGCCCAGAACTAGAAGAAGACGCCGATCTTGAAGACGGAGTGACAACACCAACAGCGTTTGTAGCATCATCTGAGGGCCCTGGCTGCGTGATAGTCTATCCCCGGCCCAGGAGCACACGACTGCCCATGTTGGACATGGAGACGCAGGATTCCTCTATATTATATTCACCAACGCCATGCCATGTCGGTTCGTAGCATCTGTTCTGTGGCTGTGGCCTGGGTCACGCATGCAAGAGTGCCCATTGCAACCAGGATAGGGTCTCGCCGGAAACCAGAAACCAACTACTTGTGTCTGCTCAGCCCAAGGCCAAAAAGGTCGCGTTCGCGCGGGACTACTAATTAGTCGGCCCACTCTCCATCAACAGACGCTGCTCCGCCCGCGTTGCGTGCATTCCTGCAGCCCGGCTTCGGCGCGCCGCGGCTTGCTGAGGTCGACCGCTACGCGGCGCCTCGGCGATCCACCGTTGCCTCCCGCCCGCTGCCGCGAACCCTCGCAGACAGCAAGGGATCCACGACTTCGAATATTGGTGGCGCGTCCCGAGGATCAGTGCAACATCGGCATCGGTTTGGCTCGAGCCCTCCGCTTCGCATCACAACGAACTTGGGTGGAAAGGTGTGGAGGCGGAGGGAACTGATGATGCGAGGGGAGCAGAGGAAGAAGAAGGACAACGACAGATGTTTGATGGCCGTCGCCGGGGGCGTCGCTTACGCCGAGGAATACGCCTCAGGACTCGGAATATCCCTGATCTTCCAGAGTGCTAAGAGATAGCCCTCCAGACCCATAGACCTCTCTGGGCCGCCTAAAACCTTGACAGGAATTAGGATATCGAGGTCCTGGTGCTATTTTTTTTTTGCCCTCCTGGAAGGTCAGGGATGTTGGAGAACCTGCAGCGGACCCGAAGGACGCCACCGGGCGCCACCGCACGGCCGCATCTTCCCTGGAGCGCTCCCTGAGGCTGGAGGAATGAGGAGGAGGAGGAGGAGGAATGAGGAGGAGGAGGAGGAGGAGGAGGAGGAAGAGGAGGAGGATGAGGAGGAGGAGGAGGAGGAGGAGGAGGAGGAGGACGAGGAGGCCTTGTCGAGCGCCGCCTGGAGCGATGCTATCATCCTGAGGCTGGGCCTGCCTGGCCACTGAGTCGGGCGTGCCCTCCTACAGGCGGCTTTCGGACGAAGCACAGAAAATAGCCCCAAAATGTTGAGACATGGCCCAAACAATATAGCGACAGCTCGCCCCCGAGCTGTGTGCTGACTATCCTTTCTGATCTCCCTCCTGTGGAGGGACGTGCCCGACTTCAGCCTGGCCACGGCCTTGCGCTCCCCCCGCTGCTCTCCGTCCCTCCTGGCGGGCAGCCAGGGGCGCCCCGCCCTGGACACCCTCCGGCCCGCAGGCGCGGCCGCCCCGCAGGCGCGACGGCAGGGAACCTGGAGCTCGAGTGAAGTCGGGCGCGTCCCCCCAAAGGAGGCTTTTTGACCAAAAATAGAAATACCCCCAAAATACCCCAACAAAAAAACAAAACATACTCAAAAAAAATAGTCCCAAGACTATTTTGGGACTATTTCTACATCATTTTGATGGTATCTCTTTTTCCGTCGAGAATCCCCCTGTGAGGGGGACAGGCCCGACTTAGAGCTCGAGCCCGCCCTCCCCGCACCTCGACGCCCGAGCGGCAGGGGGGCGGCGCGATGGCACGACGGGGGGCGCGGCGCGGCGAGGGCGCACGCGCGCGGCGCGGGCGCGTGCGCGTGCGTGCGGGCCGGGAGCTCCTCGCGCACTGTTCGCCTCCGCGCTTGCCCCGCCTCCTCTCGCGCACGTCCCCAGAGGTCCAACGCATTGGAAAAATCAAGACGGAGATGTTTCGTATGTTTCGGCCTCGAGGGCCCCTCGAAGGCCCCTCGAGGGCCCCTCGACGAGGGGCCCTCGCCGGGCCCCGGGACCGTCAAAAAACGACTCAGGATGAGAAGCCGGTCCCGGGAAATGGGTCGAGACTCCTGGGCACCCCGTATTGAAAAAATCACGACGTCGGATCTCTGGGCCTGGGAGCCGAGGCGGCGCAGAAAAGCTGCAGCACCGTGCAAAAATCCGCGCCGAGAGCCCCGGACCCCAGCTTTCTGCGTCGCTCCTCGAGCCGGATCGATCTGCGAGGGTCCCCGCGGGACCCGACACGAGGCGAAAGCGCCCCGCTGGAAGGAACTTGAGCGCGGCCAGGATCTCAGGGAATTGCGGCCCGTCGACATCCAGGCCCCCTGGCACTGGGAAGAAGAGGAGGAGGAGAAGGAGGAGGAGGGAGGAGGAGGGCGGAGGAGAAGGAGGAGGAGGAGGAGGAGGAGGAGGACGAGGAGGAGAGGGAGGAGGGAGAGGAGGAGGAGGAGGAGGAGGAGGAGGAGGAGGAGGAGGAGGAGGAGGAGGAGGAAGGCGGAGAAGGAGGAGGAGGAGGAGGAGGAGGAGGATGGAGGAGGGAGGAGCAGGATGGAGGGAGGATGGAGGAGGAGGAGGAGGAGGAGGAGGGATGGAGGAGGAGGAGGGAGGAGGAGGAGGAGGAGGAGGAGGAGGAGGAGGAGGAGGAGGAGGAGGAGGATGGAGGAGGGCGGAGGGAGGAGGATGGAGGAGGCAAGGCTCTTAGGATTTCAGGGGCAGTGCAACGCTCGATGCTGCAGGCGGCCGCGCCCCCGCACGGCGCCTGCACGCCTCTGCTGACCGCCGGCCCCCGCCCGCGCCCTGTGCCGCCCGGCCTCGTCCGGCGAAGGCTCGCTCGGCTTGGGTCTGCCGGGTCCTCCCCCGGGCGGATCTCGAACGAAAAATGAAAAAAAAACCCAAAAGCAATCCAAGAAGATGCAGAAATATGCCACACATCGTCCCCGTAAATGGTTGGTTGGGCTATGTTCGACCCTTCCTCCTGTCGAGGGACAGGCCCGACTTCACGCTCGGCGCGCCAGCGATGGGCCCGTGGCCCCGCCCGCCGGCGCCGAGCCGGGCTGCCCGAGGCGCCCGAGGCCAGGCCCCCCCGGCTCGCGCGGGCGCCGTGCCGCTGCCGCGGGGCGCGGTGCCGCGCGGACACGCCCCCGTGGGGGACGGCCTCCCCTTTGCTGCGCGAGCAGCTCGCCGAGAACACACTTTTTTGATCCGCGGGTCGAGAGCGCGCCTCTTCCGGTCGAAGCTCCGCGGGGCCGCGCGAAGCTTGAATCGGGCAGAGAAGAGGAGGGAGGAGGCGGCGGAGCCTCAGAGCGAGGCCGAGAGGAGGCACAGCCTCGGATACAGGCGGGCTTGCCGAGAACACACTCGTACGCAGCGTGACTGTGGTGTGAACCCTGAGATCCGACGTATAGCGACAAAACTGCAACATCGTGCAAATCCGCGCCCGGAGCCCGGGACCCCGTCCTCCTGCTGCACTCTTCGAGCCGCATCGACCTGCGAGGGCCCCCGGGACCCGACCGAAGGCGAACCCGCCCGGCTGGAAAGACTTGCGTCGCCAGCATCGCAGGGAATGCCGGGCACCTCCGTCGCCAGACTGCGCGGGCGGCTCCGGTGTGCAGCTGCAGTCGAGGCGCCTCGGCGCTAGCGCAGGCGGCCGCGACCCCGCGCGGCCTGCGCGCCTCCGACCGCCGGCCTGCCGGCCTGCCGGCCTCGCGCGGCGAGTGCGGGGCGCTCGGCGGTGCCTGGGTCCGGTGGCGGGGCCCGGCGGCGCCGAGCCGGGCTGCTCGCGGGCTGCTCGCGTGGACCGCGGGGTCGTCTCGGTGTGGGCTTACCTGCCAGCCCAGCCCAACCCGAAGACCCGAACTTCGGGTTTGGGGGGGGGTACGCGCCTCAGATGTGTTCTTTTTCCCATGTTGTCCGACCCCCCCTTCCCGCCGGAAATGGAAATGGAGGGCAAATCGGGGCGTTCGGGTTGGGTTGGGGCGGTTGGGCGGTGATGTATTGCCCTCTGTCGGATGCACGGGCCTGGGCTACGCGCAAGAGTGACCCTGGGCAAGAATGACCTGCGGTACGCGGCCTCTCGGGGGCCGCGGGGGGCAAGCACGAGCGCGCAAGACGGTAGTACCGCATGGCGTTCCGCAATCGGGGGGCCCCAGGTGGGCCCGCACCAAAGGTCACTCCCGCGAAGGGTCGCTCTCACGTGTAGTCAGTCGAGGGTCCTCCCCTCGAGGGACGCTCACCGTCGTGCATCCCCCCCCCCAACTGGCGGGTGGCGCAGCGGAGCCACCTCCGCCACAGCCAGGGAAGGGGGCACCCCGCCTTCCCAACAAGTGACGGGAAGGGGGCTCCGAAGCGCACGGTGGAGGCCGGGGGGCGGGAGGGCTTGGGGTCGCCGTTGGCATCACACTGCACGGACGCACGCTGTCCCACGCTCGGCGGGCTCGTGTCGTGACGGCCTGCGCAGTGTGGCTTCTGGCATCGCGCGGATCGTTCGATGGTGACCGAGATCGCAGCTCCCCGATCGCGCAGGATCGTTTGATATCGGCCGATTCTGGGCCACTGGCGGCGTTCTACATTGAACGACCGCGCTGGGGTCGACACGACACGAACCCACCGCAGGCATTTGACTAAGCGCTCCAGCAGGTGCGCGAAACGTCCCTTGCACCGAACAACTTGCGCAACTCTCCATCCATCGTGGACGCACTGACCGGGGTCAATCCAAACCCCGGTCAGTCGGGCTTCGCAAGATCCTGCAAGAGCCTGCAGGACCCTGCAGGGTCCTGCGCGCTAGCCCCGGACAATTCGACCCTGGCCCTGCAGGATCCTGCAAAATCCGGCGCTCTGGCTGACCGCCGCTTGCATTGACCCCCGTCTAAGGGATCCCGAATCCACACATCAAGGTCGATCCCCTGGCCCCTCCCAGGGTCCGTCCCAGCCAAGTTTTCACCCTGAATCATTCGACATCTGCCCACCCTGGGGGCACGAAACCGGCCCCCATGGCCCCCAGGGGCAGAAAATGGCACAACACACATTCGATCCTCCTCCTCCTCCTCCTCCTCCACCTCCTCCTCCTCCGACTGCCTCTCCTCCTCCTCCTCCTCCTCCTCCTCCTCCTCCTCCTCCTCCTCCTCCTCCTCCTCCTCCTAAGCACGTGGCACCATCGGCATGAGTGCCGCAACCCCTCCTCCTCCTCCTCCTGCTGCTCCTTCCTCCTCCTCCTCCTCCTCCTCCTCCTCCTCCTCCTCCTCCCTCCTCCTTCCCTCCTCCTCCTCCTCCTCCTCCTCCTCCTCCTCCTCCTCCTCCTCCTCATCTCCTATCTAAAATCGTCCGCTGGGCGTCTCCGGGGGCGCGCTCTGACCAGACCTTCGGAGGGAATCCAGCCGCGGCAACGAGGAGCCTCTGGGGAGCCCAAGAACGAGGAAAAGCAAGCAGGCAACGACAAAGCCTCAAACGTCGATCACGGCGGCTCCCCTCCTCTGCCCTGCTCCGCGCGCTGCTCCCTCTGCCGTCTCTTCCCTCTCTTCTGTGTGTCCACCCTCTGCTCCTCTCTTCTCTTTCTCTTTGCCTCACTCGGCCCAGGGTCCGCGTCCTTGGCCGCACTCCCCCGCCTCCCCGTTTCTCGTTGGCAGCTGGCCAGCACCTGGGGGTCAGCGGGGCGGGCCGACAGGCCGAGGCGGGCGTCGATCGCCAGGCTACCGAGGGCAGCGCGTACGGCCAGGGCCTCCTGCACAGCCAGCAGGAAGGGCGTCTCGCCTCTGCGGCATTGGCTCTGGGTCCTCATCGTTATCCTCCTCCTTGTCCTCCGAGTCCCTCTCGTGCTCGTCTTCCTGCTCCTCCACCCTCTCGTCCGTCTCCTCCCTCCTCCTCCTCCTGTTCCTTCATCCCCCCCTCCTCCTACTCCCTCTCCTCCCCCTCCTCATCCTCCTCCACCACCACCATCACCACCACCTCCTCCATCTCGTTGTACCCTAGTTTCCCCTGGTCGCGCCACCAAAGTTATCGGGAGGGGGGCGGTGCGTGTCGCCAAAGACCGCGTCACCACTTACGACCCTGAAGTGAAGTTTTCGCTCAATTGTCGCGCATGTTCGTCTGAGAACTCTGCAACACATAGAAAGATAGAGGACGGGTTGCTTCGAAAATTCCGCAACAGCTACACGCATGGACGGAGGTTGGCTCCTTCTCAAGATTATGCTCTCGCGTGGCGCCTCCTCCGCATTCCTTCACGTCCTGCCCCTCGCTCCCACATTCCATGCTTCTCTTGTCTCTCCTTCATCCGCACCCCTACCGTTTGTCCCTGCACCTCCCGCTAGGCCCCTCCTCCTCCTCCTCCTCCTCCTCCTCCTCCTCCTCCTCCTCTCCTCCTCCTCCTCCTCCTCCTCCTCCTCCTCCTCCTCCTCCTCCTTCCTTCCTTCCTTCCGACCGCTTCACGCGCGCCCTCGGGTCGGGCGGCGCGGCCGGCCGGGCCCCGCGGCGCGGCCCTCAAACATCGTGGGCTATGCCCACGGACCCCCCCTCCCTCGGGGCCGGGGGCCAGTCGGCTAGCGCCCGACGCCTGAGCGGGGGGCGCCCCACCTTGGGCCCCCCAGGGAGGGGTTGCCCGACGGCCCCCCCAGGTCATGGCGGAGTGCCGCGCGGGCAGGACCCCCGGCAGCCCCGCCGGGGGAGGCTGGGTTGCTGCCGGTGGGTACTCGGCCCGGTGCGGAAGGGCGACGATTGGACCGTTTCCAGATGGGCCAACGAACCGCAACGGGGGCGGGGGCCGGACGAACAAGGAACGGGGGAAGCGCAGGGCCCGGGGGCCGCGGGAGGGGAGAGCAGGGGGGGGGAGGCGAAGGCGAGGGAGAGGAGGGAGGGGAGGGGAGGGCGCACCTAAGGGAGGGCCGGGGGGCGACAGGGCCGAGGGGCGACGGGCCGGGGGAAGGCCCCCAAAGGGGGACCCAGGGCCCTGGGCGCAGGGGCCAGAACGGGGCCCAGGGGGTTCCTCGGGCCCGCGCCCTTCCGCTCCGGCTTAGTTCCTCGCGCTGCCGATCTGCGCCACGGCCTGCGCGACCACGGCGCACCGCAGCGGAGCGGCGCCCAGGGGGCCACGGCCAGCGTCGCCTGCCCGCTCAGACGCCCCGGGGCCGCCGGGGAGCCGCCGTCTCGAGGAGGTGTGCCTCCCTGGGCGTAAGGCCCGCCGCCGCGGCCGGTGTCTGGGGCTGGGGTTGGCGCCCGAGCGCCGCTGCGGCTCGGCTGCAGAACCCCAAGAGGTGGGTCGTCGTCTCCTGGGATTGGCCGCAGAACCGGCAGGGCGGCACCGTCCCCACGGCGTCCCGCACGAGCGCGCCCTGGAGGCACAGGCGCGCCCACGCGCGGACCTCAGGGAGCGAGGCGCCAGCCGCACTATGCTGGAGCGCCGTGGGGCCCGCTCCCGCCGCGCGCGCCAGCGCGTCCCGCTGGGCAGGGTCCGCGCGCCAAGAGTGCTCCTGCGCGTGCGCCGCCGCTCGGACCTGGCGGCGGTACTGCGCGCGGGCCCCGACCCCCGCTTGGGGCCCGGGCGGGTCCGGGAGGTGCCACCGGACAAGCAGCTGCCGGACGTGCTGCACCCAGGAGCCCGCGGCCTGCTCCGCGAGCGCGAGGACCTCCCGGGCCTCCACGTACCTGGGGTCCGCGAGCACTCGGCCGTACAGGCGGATCGCGCGCTCCTCCATCATCGTGGACCATCGGAGCGCCCATCCCATATGGTGGAGAATGAGGACGCGCGGGATGGGCCCGCGAACACCCAGAGCATCTCGGCCCCACCGCTCTTGGAGGCGATTTAGGGTCGTCGCGAACCCCTCCGCGCGGGCGCACAGCTCGGCTCCATGCGCCACCTTCGGGAGCGTGCTGGCAGTCAGGCCTAGGCTCAGCTCGTGGAGCGCGAAGCCGAGGTTCTCCATGATCATGGTGTGCTTCCGCCCGACTCCGAGCGCCTGCCGCTCGATTGCCCGGAGGTGCGCCTGCCCGGGTGGTGCGGCCGATCGCTGGACGCCGAGGCACCTGTACTCGTCCACGAACCCGACCCCGTGAATAGGCCGCGTGTCTGGTAGCCCCCTGGCGAGGATGGCCGTCTTCGTCGGCCCGTACCGGAGGTGGCCTCGGTGGCGCCGCGCGGCGCTCTGGAGCGCCTGGACAACGAGGCCACACTGCGCCCTCGACCCGGCCTTGGCTCGGACATCGTCCACATATGCCCGCGGCCCGATCCGCTTCTGGGAGAAATGATCGAGGAGGCCCAGCCGGACCGCGTCTGTGGACGCGCCCGCCATGCAGGCGTCCCAGCCTGCATGCCCGTCCGTGATAAGGGCTGCCCACTGGTCGATCTCCTGGACGTCCAAGGTCTCTGCGTCCGCGCCGTCGCGGTGCACCCGGTATGCCGCCAGCGCCGCCGGTGGCGGGTCCAGGCCAAGGCCCACGCCGGGCGTGGCCGCGACCTCCTCGATCTTGGCCGCGTTGGCGAGGCTGTACTGGGCCGGGCTTAGCGCTCTGCCTTCGGGCATGCCGACCCGCGGCCTGAACGGCCGCGTTCGCTCACCTCGCCCCGTGACCGAGACGGTAGTGCCTCGGAGCATCGCCTCGGCTATGAGCCACTGTCTCCCGGCCACTCCCGCCCGGTCGTGCATGGCTACCATGGCCTCCGTGCGGTCCTGGCTGTCGAAGGCCTCCGCTTCGTCTGCGAACACTTCCGCGATCGGCCTCCCCTGGTGGACACAGATGGCGGAGACCTCCAGGTCCAGGAGGCTGGAGACCAGGCTGTCGCCCCCCGCTTCTTGGAGTTCGCCGAGCCCCCGCTCCATCGCCTGGCGGTTGCGCCCGGCCCACAGCTCCTCCAGGAGGCGGCCCTCCGCGGAACACAGCGCGAGGACCCTATAGCCGCTGTAGTCCACGTGGGGCCGGCCCTCCTTGCGCTTGTGGTAGTTGTCCTGTAGGAGCCAGAGGGCGGGGACCTGGCCCAGGCGGAAACTGAGGCTGGACAGGCCCAGCAGTGCCTGCACGGCGCCCAGGTGCGCACTGTGGAGGAGGGCGTAGGGCAAGCCGCGGCACTGGGCCCCGACCCGGATCCTCCGTAGGGCTGCGCCGGCGTCAGCGAGCGTGAAAGCCTCCGCCACCTCCCAGTGACCCAGGGCGCGGAGGGCCTCCGAGCGCTGGCGTTCCAGGCGGCCTCGCATCGCGGCCGCGTGGTCGGCGTCCCACTCCTGGCCCCACGGGGGGGTGTCGCGCCTAAGAATGTATCTGCGGGCCCCGTCCAAGACCTGCGGCGTCCCGATGCACATGCGGCTCTCGTCCTCCGGGTCCCGCATGACGGCTGGGAGGCCCTCGGGGGGGTCCGTGGAGTATTGCTTGAGGACCGTGGCCGCCGCAAGCGGGTTCTCGCCCATGAGGCTGACCAGGCGGCGCCGCGCTTCCTCCCGCTGGGCGCGGCCCCTGGCGGCCCGCTCGCCACGTAGTCGCGCCTGGGCTGCCCGCAGGGCCGCCTGCGTCTCGGGTGCCCGAGCGCGTTGGTGCCGGGCGGCTGCGTCGGTGACCTCCCGGAATGCTGCTGCCTCCGCCCTGTCTGCGCCGTGCCGGCTGCGGCCGCCCGCCGCGGGGGCCCAGGCGAGCGCGGCTGCCGCTGCGACCAGGGTGGCCGTCGCCCGCCATGTCCACGCCGCCGCGTCCAGCGCGGCCCTGGCGTCCCGCTGTGGCGCGTCGAGCCAGGAGGGTTCGTTGGTGCGGGCCGCCAGCTCGCTGCTGAGGGTGTCGTAGATGGCGTCCCCCCACTGCGCGAGTGCCCTGTGCCAGTCCTCGGGGTTCCTGCTGTACCTGAGCTGCTTCTCCGGGGGGGCCGCGCCGTCGGCCGCCGACGCAGCCGCCCATGTGACCGGGTGGTGGTCGAGGTCCTGGGAGCCGAGCGCTAGCGCGCGCACCCGGCACACGCCGCTGCTGCAGCCGTGCTTCTCACAATGGGCCCCGTCGTGTACGCTAACTGCCCCGCAGTTGGTCGTCGCCGGGCTAATCACCACGTCCAGCCGCCGCCCGCGGACATGGGTGGCGACCGTCTCCGGGATCATGTGGCGGAGGCCCCGCTGGTCCATGGCCGCGACCACCTGGGCCTCGATGTCGCTCCCCGGGTTGAGGTCCCCCGCCATGTGGATGCGTCCGCCGTGGTGGCGGCGGCCGGCGGTCTCCTGGGCCCGGTCGTATTCCCTGAACAAGCGGCCCACGCACTCCGCCCGGGCGTCCTCGTTGACGCCGCGCTGCCGGGGCGGGATGCTGAACCCGCACCAGTACTCGTCTGGCCCCGCCTGCACCCAGCAGGTGCCGGCCCCCGTGGACCAATCCGGGAGGTGCGCCACCGTTCCCGCGGACTCCCGGTGGATCAGGGCGACGACCGCGCCGAACTGCAGCGTCCGCGGCCCGTGCAGCACGTACGGAAACCCCGGCAGGGCCGTTGCGAGGTCCGTCTCGGGGGGGCACCGGCAAGATATGCCAAAGAACCATTCAGCACCGAGGGCCCCCATCACGGCGCCGATGTCCTCCCATCGACGGGGTAAGATGGCTGTGCCGCCTCCAATCTCCGCGCCCCCGCTGAGGCCAAAGTTCAGCATCCCCGCCGTGGTGCCCCGCGCCGGGCGCGACGGCCTCGGGGCGGGTGGCGCGGGGAGGGCGCGGTGCATCTGCCGGCACGCCGCGGTCAATCTCCGCGCCAGCGCCATCGTGGCTGGGAGGTGCTTTCGGCCGGGCTGGCCGCTAGCGCCGGGCCCGCTCCAGTCGGGGGCTGCCCCGAGGAGCTCGGCGAGGCATTCCCGCCATGGGGCTGGCGCTGTCGGCCGGAAGGCTCGGAGTGCGCCCTCGAGCTGGGCCGTTCGCTCCGCCAGCGCCTGCTCCTCCGCGCGGCGGAGGTCTGCATCGGCCCGATCGGCTGTGGCGGCATCGCTCCCTGGGGGGCACGCAGAGGTCAGCGCCGCGACGACCTCTCCCCCGAGCGAAAACCCGCCGTGCCCCCCCGGTGGCGGACCCTCTCTGAGTGGACCCCGTACCGCACTCTGATGGGGTTCGTGCTTGCCGTCGCGTGGAAGTCGCTCGCCCGCCGCTCCTGGCCGGTGAACTCGTCCCGGAGCAGGCGCAGGGCTTTGTCCGCGTCCCCCGGGGAGCCGGTGCCAAGGCGGACTCCCCCCCCCTCCCTCCCTCCCTCCGCCCCGCCCCCCTGCCTCTCTCTTCCCCTCCCTACCTCCTTCCCCCCTCCCAGCATATCCCCGGGACGGGGAGGACGACGAGCAGGGACGACGAGGACGAGGACGAGCTCTGGAGCACGAGGGCGCGACACGCACGAGCATAGCACACGAGCAGGAGCTTTCGAGGACGAGGATCTGGAAGAAGGGAAGGACCCAGACTTCCCCGCGTCGTGAAAAAATCACGACGCGATGCCTTTCGTTGTTTTCTGCCTCCAGGGGCCCTCCGGGGCCTCGGGACCGTCAAAAAACGACTCGGGACGAAAAACCGGTCCTGGGGAAGGGGTCCGGACTTCTGGGGGTCGACGTAGCGAAAAAAACACGACGTCGGGGGTCTGGGGAGGGGGGCTAGAACATGGGCAACGCCCAGCGAATCGATATCCCATTCGGCTATCAACATGAAGCCCCAGAGCCAATTTGGGCAGAAGCTGATCATTTTTGGTGCGTCGGCATATCCCCGAAAAAGAGGTTAGGGGTTCGCTTCGTCGGTGATGGCCCGTTGAAAACTGCACCCTGCATTGAAATAAGCGTGGTATCCCTTCGATATCCTGCCTTCCCAAAAATATTTACGATTCCATGCGGGATGACCGCAATCCTCTGAGAACGCCAGAGGCGGACATTCGTATAGATTGCGCTGCGTTGACACACCCTCACACGGAAGATAGGAGAGCGTCCGAACACAAGAAGTGCCAGAGGCAGTGTTAGCCATGCTCTTGAGCCTCTCGCGTACCTCTCCAGTGCACCCTGTGCACCCCCCAGCTGGAGGCTTGAACGACTGACTTAGCACGGGTACCTCTTGCTTGCGATCTCCAGGCACGCGCCGCAACGTCGCTAGCTGAGACACCGCTCCCAAGCATGCAGCTCCGACGGGCGAGGGAGCAACGCAGCACTCAGCTTTTGCACTAGTTGTTTCTCGATTGCTCCATGGCTTCATGATAAGACACGATACAGCTGCTGAAGGCGCTTTGTCGGTATCACCGCTGCCTGCGTGTGATCAGCGTCAACATCCATTCTGCCTAGAGGGGAAAACACAAACATAAACTGTCGGAGGTCCGCGCGGATTTCTTGGATCTGCGCCGGACCCCCCTCCCTGGCGCGCGGAGCGCGCCAGGGGCGGCGCCGGAGGCGCCGGGGCCCCAGCGCAGATCCAAGATATCCGCGTGGAGCGCCAAAAGTTTATGTGTTTTTCCCTACCTAGGCTATGCCTAGAAGGGTTCTTACCCTGTATGCTTAAGGGGCCGGGCAGTGCTCCCCGCCCCAGGCGGTTCCCCAAGGATCCGCCCCGTGGTTCCCCCAGTTGCGCCTCCTGGGTTCACCCAGCTTAGCTTAGCTAAGCTAAGCTTAGCTTCGCTTAGCTTATCTCATCTTAGTTTAGCCTAGCTCAACTTAGTTTTGCCTAGCCTAGCCTAGCTTAGCTTAGCTTAGTTTTGCTTTGCTTTGCTTAGCATATCTCATCTTAGCTTAGCTTAGCTTAGCTTAGCTTAGCCTGGCTCAGCGTAGCTTAGTTTAGCTTTGCTTAGCCTAGCCTAGCCTAGCCTAGCTTAGCTTAGCTTAGCATAGTATAACTTAGATTAGCTTAGCTTAGCTTAGCCTGGCTGAGCTTAGCTTAGCTTAGCTTAGCCTAGCCTAGCCTAGCCTAGCTTAGCTTAGCTTAGCATAGTTTAGCTTATATTAGCTTAGCTTAGCGCAGCGCAGCATAGCGCAGCGCAGCATTAGCACAGCATAGCATAGCATAGCATATCATAGCAGTTCATAGCATAGCATAGCATAGCATAGCATAGCAAAGCATAGCATAGCATAGCATGGCTCAGCATAGCATAGCATATCATAGCACAGCATAGCATAGCATAGCGCAGCATAGCATAGCATTGCATAGCATTGCTCAGCATAGCACAGCGCAGCATAGCATGGCATAGCACAGCCTAGCACCGCATAACATAGCCTAGCATAGGTGTAGATGTAGATGTTGCTTTCCTAAATGCTCCAACTCCTAGGTAGGGCCGCACTGGGATAATTGCTTTTCCCTTTTGACTACAATAGGAGCATTCACTCTCCGACGGCTCGAGGAGACTGAGGAGCGCGCAATACGCATTTGTGCCAGCAGCCATCCGGCTCTGGGCGAGGACACCCTGCGACCGCCGCGGACGCCCGTGATGGCCCACCGACCCCAGCGAATCGGGAAACCGGATCCGATCGAAACGTGTAACCGAATCGGACCGCATCGGCTCGTAGTCGGGGTAGAATCGAATCGGCGGCGCCAGGATGCACAAGAGCCCCATGCAAACATCGGGCCCTGTGGGAGGAGGAAGAGGAGGAGGAGGAGGAGGAGGAGGAGGAGGAGGAGGAGGATGAGGAGAGGAGGAGGGGGAGGAGGAAGAGGAAGAGGAAGAGGAGGAGGAGGAGGAGGAGGAGGAGGATGCACGAGAGCCCCATGCAAACATCGGGCCGCATCGAATCGCCTGAACATCCGAATCGGATCGGCTCGGGCCGCCCGGTGCCGAGGCCAGATCGGATCGATCGTATCGACATGGACCCTGTGGGAGGAGGAGGAGGAGGAGGAGGAAGAGGGAAGGAGAGGAGGAGGAGGAGGAGGAGGAGGAGGGGGAGGAGGAGGAGGAAGAGGAGGAGGAGGAGGAGGAGGAGGAGGAGGAGGAGGAGGAGGAGGAGAAGGAGGAGGAGGAGGAGGAGCAGGGAGGTCAGGGAGACCAGGCCCTGGGACAGGGCACTTGGAGGGGCAATCGCCCACGGTCCGACCTCCAGAAATGCAACCCTGGGAGCCTGTTGAACAGCATGCATGATTGCCCGCTTCTTGCCCGGAGCGTCGGCACCAATGCCGTCGCTGGACTTAGACGGCAGAACAGAACAGAAGTGGAGGGAGGAGAGACCACCGCAGAGGAAGAGGAGAGAGGGGAGGAGATGGAGGGAGGCGTCGGAGACTTTGAATCTGGGCAGCGGCCGAGCTAGCTGAAACCCCTCTGGCAGATGGTCCCAGAATCAGTGGGGGGGCGCAAGCAAGTTGAAGGCGAGCGCGAGCAAGAGGGAGGAGACGTCGGCGACCTGCAAGAGCACTCGGCAGGCTGAGGGGGGAGGAAGGATTGGGGACACGGCGGAAGATGCGATGGTGATGTTGAAAGGTGCAGCAGGGCCGCGCATGGCGGCGCTGCCGTCGCTCGCCAGCTCCAGCCGTGGCTCGACTGCTCGCGCAGAGGACCCGCAGGGGCAGCTCCTTCAGGGGCCAGCTCCAGCTCCGCGCACAGGCGAGCGACCGAGTACAGTCGGGGGTTTAACCTAAGGAACCCAAAATAAGGAACGAGGCCCCGTTTTGTCCATGAGTTAAACTTCGATTTCCGATCGAAAACATCAGGAACACCTGAGGCAAGCTGCGAAACACTTCAGGAGCGCGGAGCCCCTCCCCAACGAAAAGAGTTCCTTCTTCAGCGCCCCGACTGTAGGAAGAGACGAGCGCAGAAGAGAGGCCATCACCCCCTGCCTAGGCACGCGTGGGCCAAACCCTCCGGGTGAGGACGCCGACGTTACCGAACGCTGCCACGGGCGTCGGGCGCGCGGGCGGAGCCACACCCGAGCAATCCCTGCTACCCTTGGCCGAGGACGGACAGACGGGCGACGATAGCAGGAAAAGGAGGAGGAGGAGGAGGCGGAGGCGGCGGAGGAGGCGGAGGCGGCGAAGTAGGAGGAAGCCTGCTCGACCAGCTTGCCACCAATTCCCTGCCCAAGGGACGGACAGACGGGCGCCGATAGCAGGAAAAGGAGGAGGCGGAGGAGGCGGAGGCGGAGGCCTGCTCGACCAGCCTGCGCGACGGGCGTAGGCCTGACTGCCGCCGCGCACGCGTCGTCCGCTCCGCAGCGCGGCGGCCGCGGGTGAGGGGCGACGGCGGAGGCGGCCGAGTACGGACGGGGCGGAGAGGAGCAACGAGGCCTAGCGCTTAGCGCCTAGCGCCTAGCTTACGTCTGAGCTAAGGGGCCCAGCGCTGGAGAAGACACCCCGCAGGGGGGCGGGGGACAGCACGAGCAGCCAGCAGCGGCGAGCGAGCAGCGAGCAGCCGCGGGAAGGAGGGCAGGGCGGAGGCTGAGGGGCAGGGCGAGCAGGAGGGGAAGGATGAGCAAGGGCAGGAGCAGGAGCAGGGGCAGCAGCAGGAGCAGGAGGACGAGTGGGACGAGGTCCTCGGGCCCTTTCCGGGCCTCCTGAGCGGCATCCCGCTCGCCCCAGCCATACATCCTCAGGGCGAGATCAGCCAGTCAAGGAAAATGCATCTTCGCTCGCCCGTGGCACTCCCCTCGACGGCTCCACTCACGCGCACGGAATCAATCGTACAAGCTGGGATTGGCACGCACAATTCTGAAATGATGACATGTAGGTCGTGAACAAGGGAGAGAACACAAAGAGCACCAAAAGAACACGGAAGAGAACGAGGAGGAGGAGGAGGAGGAGGAGGAGGAGGAGGAGAAGGAGGAGCAGGAGGAGGAGGAGGAGGAGGAGCAGGAGCAGGATCAGGACGAGGAGGAGAGGAGGCGGAGGAGGAGGAGGAGGAGGAGGAGGAGCAGCAGCAGCAGCAGCAGCAGCAGGAGCAGCAGGAGCAGCAGGAGCAGCAGGAGGAGGAGGAGGAGGAGGAGGAGGAGGAGGAGGAGGAGGAGGAGGAGGAGGAGGAGCAGGAGCAGGACAAGGAGGGAGGAGGTCGAGGGGCCAGCGCGCCTCTGGAGTTCGGGCGGTCCGCAGCGGCGCCGGCAGCGACCAGCTCCCCGACGACCGCGGCCAGGGGGGCCCAGCACTGCTCGGGCGGCGGCGCCAGCACCTCGGCCACCGGGGGCCACGAGGGGGCGGCCGGAGAGGGGGCCCAGCATTGCTCGGGCGGCGGCGCCAGCACCTCGGCCACCGCGGCCACGAGGGGGCGGCCGGAGAGGCGGGACCTCGTCCTCGGGAAGGCCGTGCCGTCGGGCCTCGGGGCCCCAGGGGTGGCCACCTGAGCTCGGAGGCTTCGAGGTCGGCACCAACACCAGTCGTCGGCGGCTGCCTCCACCGAGGGAAGGTGATCCTGACCTCGGCGATGGTGGTGATACTCGGGCCTCTTGGGCGGCCGAGAGGTTACCACCAGCGTGAAAGTCCAGGATCACCTCCCCCAGGTGGAGGCCACCCCCTGTGCCGGTGCTGGCGCCAATGTCCAGGCCCCCAAGGGGTCACACCGTATCGCCCGAGGCGCTCCAGAGGGGGCCTCGCCTTTGACGCTGGCCTCGCGCCCCCGGCAGCGCCGGCACCTCGGCCACCGGCGCCAAGGGGGCGCGGCTGGAGGGGAGAGGACCTCGCCCTCCACAGGGCCGCGTGTTCGCCGCGGAGGGCCGCCGGAGCCACCCGACGCGACCTCGCCGCCGAGGCTCGCGTCGCGTCTGCGGCGGAGGCCGCCTGAAGGCCCGCGGAGGCCGGCGGGAGCAGAGCGAGGTCACGAGGGCGGCTCCCTCGGCGGGAGGCCAGCGGAAGGGAAGGCTGGAGGAAGCCGGCGGCAGTGAGACCAGACCCCCAAGGGAGGCCAACGCCGATGTACCAGCGTCTGCAGAAGCGGCCACGAAACTCCGCGTCTGGCCCTTGAGGGGCAGCATTCTGGGGGGGGCCAGCTCACTGGGGAGAAACATTGAGCTTGAATCGGCGATGCATCGCCGATGGATCGGCGACAGGCCCCCGACAGCGAAACTGCGCAATCCTGGGCTGGTTGGGCTATCATGTCCCTATCGGCGATGAATAGGCGATTGGGGGTCGCCCCCCTAAGGTCGCCCACCTACCTTCGGGGCGCCTACCGAACACAATGAGCGAGGCCCCCGTTTTTTCCCATAGGTTGAACCTCCATCTCCCATCGAAAGCCTAAGGAAACCCTAAGGCAAGCTGCGAAACAATCCAGGAGCACGGAGCCCCTCCCCAACGAAGAGGGCTCCTCCTTCCGCGCCCCGACGGCGAGGCCGCCCTCCTTGAGCCCGCTTCCCCCCCCCTCCCGATCGCCCCTGATCTGCACGGCGCGCGACGCGCCATCGCGCGCGTGCGCCCTCGCGCGGACCCGTGCATCCCTCGGGAGAGCAACTCTTCCGCCTGCGCTGCGGAAAACACGTGGAGCAAAAGGATTCGGAAAAAAGCGCCTGCTTCCTATGGAGCGGCTGTCTCTATGCGGTCCAAACACGAACGCATTCATTCGCTTCGATCCCCTCTCGCTCCATGTTCGAGGGGGGGGGGGAGCCGCCGCCGACCCCCAGGGGGCTCCCGAGCCGCCGCGCCGCCACGAGGCGCCGCCCCCCGCGGCGCGCGCGCCCCGCGCGGGCGCCCCCCCGCGGCCGCGGCGCGGCGGGAGGGCCCCCTCGAAGCCCCTGGGGGGCGGGCGGCGGGCCTGCACGGCGCGCGCCGCGCCCGTCGTGGCGCGGGAGGGGAGGAGGGGGGAGGGGAGGAGGAGGAGGAGGGAGGGAGAGAGGAGGAGGAGGAGGAGGGGAGGAGGAGGAGGAGGAGGAGAGGGAGGAGGATCCCCCCCCCCGTGGAGGGTGCCGCCCGTCTGCCCGCGCCCCCCCCCCCCGGCGGCCGCGCGACGCGCGAGGGGGCGGCGGCGGCCCTCGCCGCGGGATCCGCCGGGAGAAGGCGAGGCGGGCCTCGGCCTCCGAGGCCGCGGCGGGGGCCGGCCCAGACCCCCCCCCCTCGAGGGGTGCCACAGGCCACGACGGCAGGTGCCTGGCACTGTGGAGAACCGGTCCCGGGGAAGGGGGTCCCGGGGAATGGGCAGGCTCGTGCGGCACGAGGTACAGGAATGGGCAGGCTCGTGCGGGACGCATTCGAAAATAGAAGCAGAACGACTACCTCACGTAGGAAAAAACTGTATGCCATCATGCTTACATACTGATTTTTATTAAGTAGACCCTGGCAGACACCAAAGCGCCTACATGGTCAGAAATCCCAATCAGGTGGGGTAAGTGTCCAAAGGCAGTCCCTATACTCGTGCGCTGGGGGGGCGAAGCAGAGCCGCGTCGACGGCCAGGCCGCATGAAACAAGTGTTTTGGTTTGCGTCGGCGGCAGGGTCACTGCGCTGGCGAGAGGGCAACATTGAGAAACAGAAGAGCCACGGGCTTGTGGCAGCTTCCCGCACCGTCGTACATCTATTGACCTTAGCCGAATCCTGCCGTTCAACGCCTAGGAGACGTACTGCATCTCGGGTACGACGTGGCTCTTGAAAAATCCATGTCGCATGCCTGCAAGAAGCTTGACGTCGGCCCAATGCCTGCATCAACATCGTACCACACCATTGGAGGATGGGAGGACGCCAATTTCATCACTGCCTTGCGGTCGAAGCCCGCGGTTTCTAGCAAGGTAATGCGCTCCCCGTATCCAAGTCCAGCACTCGAGATAGAAAAACGCCACCTTTACCACTGCCGTGCGGTCGAAGCCCGCCGTCTCCAGCAAGGCAATGCGTTTCTCCACATCGAGGCCAAGCAATGAAGTCACCAAGATGCCATCTTTATCACCACCTTGGGGTCGAAGCCTGCCGCCTCTTTCAAGGCAACGCGCCTCTTGACAGCAAGGCCCAGCACGGAAGTTTTGGACGACACCATCTTCACCACTCTCTTGCGGTCGAGACCCATCTCACTAGCAAAGCGATGCGTCTGTCCACATCCATGCCTTAAAACGACGCGACGATCGGGACAAAATCGGACCGGGATAACTCGAAATCTCTGAGAATCGGCGGGTTTGGAGGATGTATTGGGCGCCGCGGCCGCTCCAGAGCGTTCCGGAACGCTCTGAGAGCGCTCCGGAACGCTCTGGAGCGATTTATCCCGATCCTAGCCCTGTTTTATGCCTAGCACTTGGGGCGGGACTGCGCCATCTTCAGCGCTGCCTTGCGGCCAACGCCCGCCGTCTCTAGCAGGGCGGTTCGGCTCTCCACATCGTAGCGCCCAGCACCGGAGGGTGCCGTTTGCGCCATCTTCACCACTGCCTTGCGGCCGATGCGGCTGCTCGCGTGCAAGCCCTGCATTTGGGGAAAGGACGGCACCATCGTCAGCACTGCCGTGTGGTCGAAGCCCGAGGTCTCTAGCAAGGCGATGCGACCCTCTGCGTTCAGGCCCAGCACTTGAGGGTCAGAGGACGGCATCTGCCTCACTGTCTTGCGGTCGAAGCCCGCGGTTTCTAGCAAGGCCACGCGGCTCTCCGTATCCAAGCCCAACACCTGAGGGTGGGAGGACACCACCTTTACCACTGCCGTGCGGTCGAAGCCCGACAGCTATAGCAAGGCGAGTCGGTGTTTCACATTGATGCCCAACACTTTTGGGAAAGAACGGCAACAGCTTCAGCACTGCCTTGCGGCCGAAGAAGCCCGCCGTCTCTAGCAGGGCGATTCGGTTTTCCACATCGTCGCCAAGCACTTTGGGAACGGACGACACCACCTTCAGAACCACTTCCATTAGCCTCGGCTTGATCCCGCCGTTCAATGAATCGGAGAGGTACCTCGGGTACGACGTGATCATTGGAACGTTCATGCAGTCTGTCCGCAAGAAGCTCGGCTTCGACCCGCTGTGTGTATCAACATCGTACCACATTTCTGGAGGATGGAAGGGCGCCAGTTCCATCACTGCCTTGCGGTCGAAGCCCGCGGGTTCTAGCAAGGTAACGCGGCTGTCCGCATCCAAGCCCAGCACTTGAGAGTGGGAGGACGCCGTCTTTGCCGCTACCTTGCGGTCGCAGCCTGCCGTCTCCAGCAAGGCGATACGACACTCTGCACTACACTGTGCTGGTGCAGTCATGGATCGCATTGGACGCCAACCGACGGACGCCAGAGTTGCAGGAGGATCTCTCGCCGCCGACCACGTGTATCAGATCCTTGCGGGCGGATGCATGCAAGATCGGACCGCGGCCGGCTGCGCGATCTGCTCGGCTCCTGCCGGCAGCATGACCACTGTGGGTCTGCCCCAGCCAGCCGCGCATGGCGGCGGTCCCGAAGCGCAGGCCAACGAACGAGGACGCGAGGGGAAGAATGTGGGCGCCGCACGAAAAGTCGCCGCGTGGCAGGGCGCTCTCATGCAGCAATAAGTGTGCGAAGGAGCACACTGACTCCAGCCTGGGTCGTGTGCCGACTTTAAACACTGTCATTTGGATCGAGATGGCTTGCGCCAGAATCGCGTGAACCAGAACGGCTTGAGCCAAATGGCTACGGATTTCCACTCGGGGCGTCTTTGGTCGTCTCGAGGGCCCCTCTCGCCTAGGCGCATCCCGCACTCCTACCCTCCGCCATCACGACGATGTGCTCATGCTGCTTGCAGCCTGGGTGCTGACAACATCCCGGGGACGCTGCTGGCAGGAGAGGACACTCGGCAAAGACTCTGCCAACTGTGCCCAGAGGTCACTGCGGGCGCAGACTTCCATCCTGGCCGGTTTGTCGTCCCACATCGATGATCGACGGCCCAAGGGCCCAAAACAAGCCCCCAGGCGACGCCGAAGCCAACAAACAAAACCCTCCAGATTCCTCCTCCGCCCCCCCGAATGTAGAACACAGCCGGGGCATGGACACGAGAGCGAGGGGAGGGGGCTGTCCTGCTGGTCCTCCTCCTCATCCTGCAACTCCTCCTCATCCTCCTCTTCCTCCTCCTCCTCTTCCTCATCCTCCTTTCTCATCCCTCGTCTCCACTCCTACTCCTCCTCCTCCTCCTCCTCCTCCTCCTCCTCCTCCTCCTCCTCCTCCTCCTCCCTCCTCCTCCTGCTCCGCCTCCTCCTCCTCCTCCTCCTCCTCCTCCTCCTCCTCCTCCTCCTCCTCCTCCTACGTGGAGATACCCAGCTCGAAGAGCACGCCGAGGTGGAGCGCCCAAAACACGAAGCACACACCCCATCCAAAGCTGCGGCAGGCTCGTGCCGAGACGATCCCAGCGTTGGCTTCTGGTGCCGCGTGGGCAGCCTATCGTTGAACGATCGGCGGCTCTTCGATCCCCAAGTCGTTCCAGATTGCCCAGTTCTGGGCCACTGGCGGCGTTCATCCCTGAGCGCCCGCGAAGGGGGCCCCGCGTCGGCACGGCGCGGAGCGCTCGTAGGGTTGTTATGTTTTAACCCCCCCGCGCCAGCCGCAGTGCTGCAGCGGAAGCGGGCAGCAGCTACGGCGGGCACCCCGAGGTGCAGCCAGCCGTTGCCGTCGTGGTCGGTCCACCCCAGCAGGTCGTCGGGCGGCCAGCGCTCACGCTGCCAGAGCGAGAGCACCTCGCAGGCCTCCTCGTCCTCCCCGCCTGCATCGCCCGTCTCCGCCTCCTCGTCCTGCTCCTCCTCCTCCGCATCCCCTTCCTCGTTGTCCAATGGCTACTCCTCCTCCTCCTCCTCCTTCTCCCCCTCCTCCTCCTCCTCCTCCTCCTCCTCCTCCTCCTCCTCCTCCTCCTCCTCTTCCTCCTCCTCCACCTCTCCTCCTCCCCCTGTTCCTTCTGAGTATGATCCGTATTTCCTCCCCCATCCTTGTTCAAACTCCTCCGCCCTTCTACCACACAAACACATCCCCCTGCCGCACCAACATTCGAGCCGTTGGAGCGGACCGAGCGATGTCGCCTGAGAGTTCCCCACTGTTTACGACATTGAAGCTCGTGGAAGCTTCCAACTGGCACACAAATGTAAAGCGAACTGGTTTGAAGATGGGCTCTCACCTTGGCGCCGCGCGCACTCATGCTAAGAGTGCCGTACACTCGCGCGGATGGGTGGCGACTCTCTCTCAACAGTGGACCCTCGCCTTCGCACCGAGCGCATCGTGTTAGAACGTCCAGCAGCTCAGCGGACGGAGGGCGGCTCGTCTTCACCAAGACGGGGCTCTCGCCTGCGACCTCCTCGGGCTCCCGCGGGCACGCGGACAGGGGGCGGCTCACCTTCCAAACGCGGCTGTGTCTGGGCACCTCCCTGAACCGTGTGGCCCCGCCTTGTCGCCCTGCGTACAGCTCGAAAGGTGGCGGGCCATGTCTCTCAAAAGCGAGCTCCCGCCGGAACTGCGGGCCAATGGCGCGTTCGGCTTCGGGCATTGCACGGAAAACCTTTGCAAGGGCTGACATGGGGGGGGCCCTGGGACGGCAGGGTGAGTTGCGGCATCGTTGGTACATCTTCGGTTTACGCAGGCCCTCCTCCTTCTCCTCCTCCTCCTTCACGTCCTCCTCCCTCTCCCCTTCCTCTTCGTCCAAAGCATTCCTCGTCTTTCTCCGCCTCCCCCTCCTCCTCATCATCCTCTCCCTTCTCCTCCTCCTCCTCCTCCTCTTCCCCCTCCTCCTCCTCCTCCCTCTCCTCCTCCTCCTCCTCCTCCTCCTTCTCCTCCTCCTCCTCCTCCTCCCACCTCCTCCTCATCCTCCTCCTCCTCTTCCTCCTCCTCCTACTTCTCCTCCTCCTCCTCCTTCTCATCCTCATTCTCTTCCTGCTCCTCCTCGTCCTCCTCCTCCTCATCCTCCTCCTTATCCTCTTCCTCCTCCTCCTGCTCCACCTCCTCCTCCTCCACCTCCTCCCTCCTCTTCGTCTCCTCCTCCTCCTGCTCCGCCTCCTCCTCCTTCTCCGCCTCCTCTCCTCCTCCTCCTCCTCCTCCTCCTCCTCCTCCTCCTCACCCTCACCCTCCTCCTCCTCTTCCTCCTCCTCCTCCTCATCCTCCTCCTCCTCCTCCTTCTCCTCCTCCTTCTCTTCCTGCTCCTCCTCGTCCTCCTGCTCATCCTCCTCCTCCTCCTCCTCCTCCTCCTCTCCTCCTCCTCCTCCTCCTCCTCCTCCTCCTCCTCCTCCTCCTTTTCCTCCTTCTCCTCCTCTTCCTCCTCCTCCTCCTCCTCCTCCTCCTACTCCTTCCCTCCCCACCCCTCCCCTCCCCTCCGCTCCCATTCCCACTCCTTTCTTCCGCTCAGTCTCCTCACGTGCCTGCTCCCAGTGCCCCTCCAGGAGGAGGACGAGAACGAGGACGAGGATGAAGATGAGGATGCGGATGTGGAGGATGACGAGGATGAAGACGAGAATGAAGATGAGGATGAAGCGGAGGATAATGGGGCGAGGAGGGCACTTAGGAAGGAGAAGAACAAGTGGGAAAAGGAGAATGAAAAAAGCAGGAGGAAGAGGAGGAGGAGGAGGATGAAAAAAAGCAGGAGGAGGAGGAGGAGGACCTGAAGTGGTATGGCTTAAGGGGTGCCTTAACCCTGTACCACTAGATGTGAGGGTACGTGCCACGGGATACCCCTAGTGGCATTACGTTGCCGCGCCCGCAACGGCAGCATGGCCGAGTTTCGGCCATCTATGCGGAAGGGTTCCTCGGGTGCCTAGTTTAGCCCTCGTTGTGAGGGCAGGATGCCGCAGAGTCCCCTGGAGACAGGAGTGGGCAAGGAGGAAGAGGAGGAGGAGGAGGAGGAGGAGGAGGAGGAGGCCGCACACCTCGCGGCGCCAGGAGGCGGGGGGCAGCAGGGGAGGGGATATGGAGGAGCCAGGCGCTGCCCGCGCCGAGCCCTGGCCCCGAGGGGCGGCCACGGCGCTTCCACTGGGAGGCCCAGGTGGCCCTCGCAGGGCCCAGGGGGGCCCAGCGAGGCGCGACGAGCGCTCGCCATCGCTTGGACGTCCATTCCATGTGTTTTTCTCGGTTTCGTGCGTGGTTTTCGCCAAATGATCAAGGATGCTCCTCGATGGTCCTCGCCGAAGGAAAAATGCACACGTCCGAGCGATGCCAAGAGCGGAGGGCGCCTGGGGCCACCTCGAAGCTTGGTGGTCCCCAAACGTGGTGGTGAGAACACCCGGTGGTGAGTTTTGGGCGATTTGGGTCATGGTTTTCGAGCGTTGGCTGGCCCAGGAGACGCAAAACCTCGTAGCGACCGCGTGTCCCCAAGCCCGGTGGTGACCCAGATTTATGTTTTGGGGGGAATCGGGGACACCACCGGGTGGCTCACCACCTGGTTTGGAGACCACCAAGAAGCAGGCCTCCGAGGGATGCCGCGGCCGAGGAGCGGCCGGGGAGCGGGCGGGGAGCGGGCCGCGCAGGGAGGGGAGCCAGCCGTCAGCCGCTCCCCCTGGGCGAGGCAGGGGGCCGCCGCCCTCCCGGGGATGCCCCCCCAGACTTGGGTCTGGCCTGTCCCCCTACAGGGGGGCTTTCGACGAAAATAAACTCCAAAAATGCTCCAAAAATGCACCAAAATACCCAAAAAGTACCCCCAACAATACCCCAAAAGTACCCCAAATGTACCCCAAAAAATACCCCAAAAGTACCCCCAAAAATACTCCAAACATAGTCTGGGGACTATGTTTCCATGTGTTTTGAACTTTTTGGAGGTATTTTAAAAATATGTGTAATGTTTCGTCGAACATCCCCCTGTATGGGGGACACGCCCGACATAACCGCAGACGGGGTGACGTGACCACACCGTGTGGTGAGTCGGCAGAACTCGGGGTCACCGCACGGTGTTGGGACCTGGGTCGTTCTCCGAGGACGTCTCGGGCGACTGGGGCCTCCAGGGTCCCAAAAGCGTGGGGAGACGGACCCTGCGGTGATGAATCTCTGGGAATAGTTCGAGGTCCCCGCCAGGCCTGGCACCGCACGGTTTGGGGGGCCCCCGATCTACTCCCCTGCCCCCCCCCCTCCGCCCCCTCCCCCAGGCGGGAGCCGCCACAGGGCCACCTCCGCCACGGAGCGACGGGGGGGGCGGAGGAACCCGCTCGAGCCAAGAAGCAAGCACGCACGACGGGAGGCGTTTCGCTGCTTTCGGCCTCTGGGGGCCCTCCCTCCTCCCTCCTCCCTCCTCCCTCCTCCCTCCTCCTTCTCCTCCTCCTCCTCCTCCTCCTCCTCCTCCTCCTCCTCCAAAAAAAAAACGCATGGATGAAACCTAAGACGGCCCCGGGGATTGGGTTCGGTCCGGACTCTTGAGGGGTCGCGCCATGAAAAGATCACGACGTCGGGGGTCTGGGGAGTGCGGGCGGAATCTCGAGGAATCCCGAGGCAAATTCGATTCGGAACGAAGGCAGCGGGCTCCGAGGGAAATGGCTCCCGGACCCAGGGGCTTCCCCGAAGGAACGAAGGAAGAGGGGCCCCGAGGGAAACGGCTCCCGGACCCGGGGGGCTTCCCCGAAGACCAGCTCTCCGCCTTGAGCTGTTGTGTTGACGGCCCCGGAGCACTTGGAAGGCCCCTGGGGACCCGAAACTTGCACAAACAAATTTAACTCAGGGCCCGTCTCCCTGAGGACCCGTTTGCTCCATGGCGACGGGTGAGCAGCGGAGTTCGGCGGAGGCAGGGAGGAGCGCAGCGACGGGGCGGCAAGAGCGATGGCACCGAACGAGCGGGACCACCTCGGCCACGGAGCGGCGGAGTGACGGTTGAAGGAAAGGACTTTGCATTAACAACGCTCCGACGACAAAGAACCGAATTCGCCCCCCCTCCACCCCCCGGCCTTATTGCTGGCATGCATTGCCATCGAGATCTTGGGTTCAGATTTTTTCCGGCCGCTCATCTCCTTTGGACACCCGAAATGGGTACCGAAAGAATGGGTACAATGCCCAACAACAAATGTTGTCCCAAGCCAACAGCGGCCGCTGTTGGGCAGGCGGCCTCCTGTCTCGAATGGACACAGGCCGCGGCGGCGCGGACAGCGAATCCGGTTCAGAATGAACAGGAACTGCTGTTGGGCATCGTACCCATTCTTTCCGTGCCCATCTCGGGCGTCCAGATCTCCGGGACCAACTGCTCAATAGAAAGGCCGGGGGGGGGGCGGGGGGGGGGTGTTCGAAGTGGTCCCCGAACTCTTAATGCACAGTTTTTTTCCTTCAGCGGGAAGGGCGAGGCGAGAGGCCGGAGCGACCCGAACGAGGGCGGGATCTCGAGGACTTCCGCGAGGAGAGCCCGTGGAGCCAAACGGTGCGCGAGAGGCAGGGAGGGATCGGCCCGGCGTGTCCTCCTGCAGGGGGATCTTGGGCGAAAAATCGGAACACCCTGAAAAGATTCAAACATAGCCCAAACCTACTGAACAGACATCGTCCCCCGACCATTCTTGGACTATTTTGACATATATGTTAGTCCCCCTGCAGAGGGACAGGCTCGACCTGCAGGGAGGGGCACGAGCGAGCGACGGGGAGCGACGCAAGGGAGCGAGCGACGAGGGCGAGCGCCAGAGCGAGCGCGGGAGCGGCGGAGGCAGCGAGCGGCGTGGCGCGCGACGGACACACGGCCGCCGCCCCGAGGTCCGACAGTGCAAGCAACAGCAAAAAGCAGAGAGCCAACGCATTGGAAAAAAACACGACGGAGGTTGTTCGCCAGTTTCGGCCTCTCTATACAGTCGAGGCGTTGACCTAAGGAACCCTAAATAAGGAACGAGGCCCCTATTTTCCATAAGTTGAACTTCGATTTCGTATCGAAAACCTGAGGAAAATCCAAGGCAATCTGCGAAACAATTAAGGAACACGGAGCCCCTCCCCAACGAAAAGGGTTCCTTCTTCAGGGCCCCGACTGTAGGGGCCCTCGCCGGGCCCTGGGACCGTCCAAAGACGAACCAGAATGAAGAACCAGTCCTAAGGAATGGGCCGAGACTTCCGGGGGCCCCGCATTGAGAAAATCACGACGTCGCAGAAAATCACGACCGGAGCCCCAGAGCCCATCTGTCTGCGTCATTTCTCGAGCCGCATCGATCTCTGGGAGGGTCCCGGGGGGGCCCGATCGGGCCCCCCCGGGACCCTCCCAGAGATCGATGCCCTCCCGTTGGGTCTCGGTTTCGAAACCGAGCGCCAACGCCCGGCGTGTGAGAAAAACCGACAACGCCAGGATCTCAGGGGAGCGGTGGAGGCAGGGAGGGGCGGAGCGACGGAGCGATGGGAGCGATGGGCCCAGACTGGAATCGGGCGTGTCCCCCTGCAGGGGGATTCTGAGGAAAAATCAAAGATACTATATCTTCAAAAAAAACATCCCAAACTAATCCCCAGACTATGTTCTTACGATTTTTGAATATATCTCCTGTGGAGGGACGGGCCCGACTTCAACCCAGACCCCCTCCGTCCGGATTTGTCCACGACGCGGCCCCCCAAGAGGCCCGGACCCCTCCCCCGTGGTCCCGTCTTCTCCTCCCGCGGGAGTCGTTTTTTGAAGGCCCCGAGGCCCGGGAAGGGCACCAAGATGCCCCGAAAGTACGGTGATTTTTTTTAGCAGTCGAAGCGAAAGTAACGTGGTGACGTGGAGCAAACGAATAGCAGGCATATGCCCAATGCGTTGTGAAACACATTCCGTTAGGAGTTCGTGCTTGTGCAACTTATACGGGAAAAGTGTGCCACACTAGCGTGGACATGGCTGGCTATCATGGCACAGCGCGCCAGAGGTATCTGAGGCCCCGAAAGTACGGTGATGGAATTAGATAAGGAAACCTTCGATGAGGAGTCCAGGGTCTGGAAGCCGGTGGAACTCCACTCGCGGATTGGCCACGGATCTCACCGCCGCCCTCCTCGAATAAGGAACCCTCCAGGGTCTGAAGCCTCCCGCGCACGTTCCTGAACCAATGCCTCCACCGCACTTCAGAATAGCGAAAAACCTCCCGTCGTGATTTTCTCGTTCGAGGAAAAAAACGATGCACATACCCCGATCCTGGCCAGGCCCATCCTGAGCCCAGGATCGGTGCGCACGCCCTCCCACCTCGGCCAGGAAGGCACAATTGTGCACCGATCATATGGGTCGAGGATGGGCCTTGCCGGGGAGGGAGGGGGGGGGGGAGAAGAGAGGAGAGGAGGAGGAGAGGAGAGAGAGGAGGAGGAGGAGAGGAGGAGGAGGGAGGAGGAGGGAGGAGGAGGAGGAGGAGGATAGAGGGAGGAGGAGGAGGAGGGGAGGGAGGAGGACATGTGCATAAGAAGTCTCTTCGCCCGATTCGTGGCCCAAAAAGGCCTGGGGAGCGATGGGAGCAGCGAGAGCGCGCGCTGGCCCACAAAACAAGGGCTCCCAAAGCTTCGCGCTCCGCGCGCTGCGCGAGAGCGCGAAGAGCGCGAGTCACTTCGCGCTCTCGCGCCGCCTCCCAGGGGAGAAGAGGACGATGAGGAGGAATCGGAGCCGAACCGCGAGGGCGCGAAGAACTTCGCGCTTCGCGCTTCGCGCTTCGCGCTGCGCGAAGCGCGAAGTGCGAATCACTTCGCGCTCTCGCGCCGCCTCTCAGGGGAGAGCAGTCCTCAAGAGGCCTAACCGTGTTAATTTGAGGGAGTTTCTGTGGAACTACCGTCATCCTCACCCCCGGCGCGGGGAGCAGAGGAGCCCAGAGCGGCGACAGATCCGCCGACGAATCCCAAACCGGCGCCCTCGCTTGAGACATCCCGGCGCCCTCGCTTGAGACATCCTCACAAAACCGGCCCCGGGGGAGGTGCCCAGAGGAGCCCAGAGCGGCCTCCGGCACCGTTTCCGGACAGATCCGCCGACGAATCCCAAACCGGCGCCCTCGCTTGAGACATCCTCACAAAACCGGCCCCGGGGGAGGTGCCCAGAGGAGCCCAGAGCGGCCTCCGGCACCGTTTCCGGACAGACAGATCCGGTGACGAATCCCAAACCGGCGCCCTCGCTTGAGACATCCTCACAAAACCGGCCCCGGGGGAGGTGCCCAGAGGAGCCCAGAGCGGCCTCCGGCACCGTTTCCCCGGATCCGGTGGATCCGCCGACGAATCCCAAACCGGCGCCCTCGCTTGAGACATCCTCACAAAACCGGCCCCGGGGGAGGTGCCCAGAGGAGCCCAGAGCGGCCTCCGGCACCGTTTCCGGACAGATCCGGTGGATCCGTGACGAATCCCAAACCGGCGCCCTCGCTTGAGACATCCTCACAAAACCGGCCCCGGGGGAGGTGCCCAGAGGAGCCCAGAGCGGCCTCCGGCACCGTTTCCGGACAGATCCGCCGACGAATCCCAAACCGGCGCCCTCGCTTGAGACATCCTCACAAAACCGGCCCCGGGGGAGGTGCCCAGAGGAGCCCAGAGCGGCCTCCGGCACCGTTTCCGGACAGATCCGGTGGATCCGGTGGATCCGCCGACGAATCCCAAACCGGCGCCCTCGCTTGAGACATCCTCACAAAACCGGCCCCAGGGGAGGTGCCCAGAGGAGCCCAGAGCGGCCTCCGGCACCGTTTCCGGACAGATCCGGTGGATCCGGATGACGAATCCCAAACCGGCGCCCTCGCTTGAGACATCCTCACAAAACCGGCCCCGGGGGAGGTGCCCAGAGGAGCCCAGAGCGGCCTCCGGCACCGTTTCCGGACAGATCCGGACAGATCCGGTGGATCCGCGCCCCGGGGGAGGTGCCCAGAGGAGGAATGAGGAGGAGGAGGAGGAGGAGGAGGAGGAGGAGGAGGAGGAGGAGGAGGAGGAGGAGGAGGAGGAGGAGAAGATGATGGAGCTGTGGGGTGGAGGAGGACAGACGGAGGCAAGAGAAGGATGGAGGAGGAGGAGGAGGAGGAGGAGGAGGAGGAGGAGGAGGAGGAGGAGGAACCTCATCCTCACCCTCGCCAACAAGCGCACGCACCTTCTTCTATATACAGAAACTCCCGATCAACCGCAGAGCGGCCGGCTAGTATCTTGTTTAGCCGCTGTCGGCGGCGGCTCCTGCCATTCGGGCCTGCTATCGTGCCTGAATTCGGTCGGCCAGAGCTTGCATTCTAGGGGTGTGGATTGAACCGCCCAGGGGGAGAAGAGGACGATGAGGGGAGAAGATTCCTCCTCATCGTCCTCTTCTCCCGGGGGGGAAGAGGACGATGGGGAGGAATCGGAGCCGAACCGCGAGGGCGCGAAGAACTTCGCGCCCCCCGAGGGCGCCCTTGCAAAAGGCCTGGGGAGCGACGGGAGCAGCGGGAGCGCGCGCCGGGCGCGGCCCGCCTCGCGCACGCGCGCCGGGCAGTGCGCCTCCACCTCGGCGCGGCGCGCCGCGCGCGCGCGCGGGCGGAGAGCCGCGCGGGCGCGGCGCGGCGGCGCGGGCGCGGCCCGGCACGAGGCGGGCAGGGCCCCGAGATCGGGGAGCTGCAGGCCGCAGGCCCAGACACCCCCTCGGGTCACTGGCCATCGCTCGGACGTCCATTCCCTGTGCTTTTTGTTTCGGTTTCGTGCGTGGTTTTTTCGCCAAATGGTCAAGGATGCTCCTGGATGGTCCTCGCCGACAGAAAAATGCCCACGTCCGAGCGATGCCAAGCTCTCGGGTCAGGGAAGAGTCACGGCGGCAGGTTTTCCTCATGATCTGCGGCCTCTGAGGGGGCCCTCGCCGGGCCTCGCGGGGCCGTCAGAAGACGGCTCGGGGTGGAAAAAACGGGTCCCGGGGAGGAGGTCCGGACCTCTGGGGGTCGCGTCGTGAAAAAATATCATGGCGTCGGGGGTCCGGGGAGGAGGCAGCGGGCGCTGCACCCCCGAGATCCTGGCGCTGCACCTCTGCTCGCGACGGGCGCTGCCGCTCCCATTTCGGGCCCCCGGGAGCCTCCCAGATCGATCCGGCTCGAAAAGGGACGCAGAGAGATGGGCTCCAGGGCTCTGGCCATCGCTCGGACGTCCATTCCCTGTGCTTTTTTTGGCTTTGTGAGTGGTTTTTCCGCCAAATGATCAAGGATGCTCCTCGATGGTCCTCGCCGAGGAAAAAATGCACACGTCCGATTTTTTGCTACCCTCCGCCTCGGCATCCCGCCGGCTGTATGCAAGAGCGGCCCCGGGCAAGAGTGACCCCTGGCGCGCGACGCTCGGGGGCCGCGGGGAGGCCGAGCAGGAGCGCACAAGCCGCTGCCATCGCACCGCATCCCGCCAGCTGGGGGCCCCAACGTGCCAACACCAGAGGTCCCTCTGGCGCACTCTCACGTGGCGCCGGTGAGGGGGGCCCAGTGCGGCCCCCCGTGTCATCAAACACTGACCTGGGGGGAAAGAAACTACTCTTAGGTCGGGCCTGTCCTCCTACAGGCGGATTTTGGACGAAAGATACCAACATAGTCCGACAAGTATTCTAAAATAGTTCAAAATGATTCGGAACATCGTTCCTAAACTATTTTTGACTATTCTTGAATACTCCTCTTGTAGAGGGACCGGCCCGATTTAAAACTACCCCCCAAAACAAAAAAGGATCCGGACCTCTGGGGCCCGCGGGTCGGAGCAGATCACGTGGCGGACGCCGGAGACCCTGGGCCGAAAAAAATACTGGCACCTCTTGGGGGCGCATCCTTTACTTCCGCCACCTTCCGCCGCCCCTCCTTTTTTTCCCAACCATCCTGTAGTGTTGGGTCCTCGTTTCGAAGAGACGGTGCCCCGCGTCTCCTCCTCCCGCTGCCCCCTCCCTCCTCCCCCTCATTGACTCTGCTCTCGGCTCACCTCTCACACGTTTCGTAACCTCATGGGGAGCTCCACCGAAGGCCCCAGGGGTTGCTCTCGTATGCGGTTCCCCCACCCAGGGCAGCGCTTCGTGGCCCCATGGGGAGCTCCACCGAAGGCCCCAGTGGCTGCTCCCGCATGCGGTTCCCCTACCCAGGGCAGCGCTTCGTGGCCCCATGGGGAGCTCCACCGAAGGCCCCAGTGGCGCAGTTCGCACGCGGTTCCCCCACCCAGGGCAGCGCTTCGTGGCCCCATGGGGAGCTCCACCGAAGGCCCCAGTGGCTGCTCTCGCATGCGGTTCCCCCACCCAGGGCAGCGCTTCGTGGCCCCATTGGGAGCTCCACCGAAGGCCCCAGTGGCTGCTCTCGCATGCGGTTCCTCCACCCAGGGCAGCGCTTCGTGGACCCATAGGGAGCTCCACTGAAGGCCCCAGCGGCGCAGTTCGTATGCGGTTCCCCCACCCAGGGCAGCGTTTCGTGGCCCCATGGGGAGCTCCATCGAAGGCCCCAGTAGCGCAGTTCGCACGCGGTTCCCCCACCCAGGGCAGCGCTTCGTGGCCCCATGGGGAGCTCCGCCGAACGCCCCAGTGGCAGCTCTCGTATGCGGTTCCCCCACCCAGGGCAGCGCTTCGTGGCCCCATGGGGAGCTCCACCGAAGGCCCCCGTGGCGCAGTTCGCATGCGGTTGCCCCACCCAGGGCAGCGTTTCGTGGCCCCATGGGGAGCTCCACCGAAGGCCCCAATGGCGCAGTTCGCATGCGGTTCCCCCGCCCAGGGCAGCGTTTCGTGGCCCCATGGGGAGCTCCACCGAAGGCCCCAGTGGCTGCTCTCGCATGCGGTTCCTCCACCCAGGGCAGCGTTTCGTGACCCATAGGGAGCCCCACTGAAAGCGGCACCCACAACGCGTTACGAACACTTGCTTATGGTTGGGTCCTTCGCCAGGATAATTTCAACGCGACTCCCATAGCCTAGGAAGTCTAGCGGGGGCTCCAGCAACCACCGAGTAAACGGCGCGGCGCGACCCGGGCCGATCGAGGCCCTGGAAGCGCACGGCGGGCACGGGGCGACAGGCGGCAGGCCGCAGCCCCGCTCCCGCCGCCCCCCCTTGTTCAGTGCGCTGCGCCCAGACACCTTCGGAGGGACGCTCCGTGAGGGGCCAGGGGTAACATCCACCGATCGTCGGCGCACGATGTGTCTATTCATAGCGAGGGCTTGGGCCCTGACGGGAGCGCAGAGGAGGAGGAGGAGGAGGAGGAGGAGGAGGAGGAGGAGGGGGAGGAGGGGGAGGAGGAGGAGGAGGAGCAGGAGGAGCAGGAGGAGGAGGAGGAGGAGGAGGAGGAGGAGGAGGAAGAGGAGGAGGAGGAGGAGGAGGAGGACCTGACGGGAGCGCAGAGGGCAGGGTAGGAGCTGGCTCCCGCCGCCCCTCCGCCGGCGTCCGCCGACCCTCGGCCGCCTCCCGCCGAGGAAGGGGCAGCCGCTCCTGCGTTCCTCGAAGGCGGCGCGCTCTCGGGCACGCCTGATTGGCGTCCTCGGGTGTCCGGGCACCGGTGCTAGCAGTCAGGACGGTCCTGGGCGCAGGATCGGCGCACGGAGAAAGCGGAGGAGGAGGAGGAGGAGGAGGAGGAGGAGGAGGAGGAGGAGGAGGAGAAAAAGGAGGAGGAGAAAAAGGAGGAGGAGAAAAAGGAGGAGAAAAGGAGGAGGAGCAGGAGGAGGAGGAGGAGGAGGAGGAGGAGGAGGAGGAGAAAAAGGAGGAGGAGGAGGAAGGAGGAGGAGAAGAGAGGAGGAGGAGGAGGAGGAGGAGAAGAGAGGAGGGAGGAGGGGGGAGGGGGGAGAAGGGAGGAGGGAGGAGGAGGAAAGGCCTCCCTGGCCGGGCCGGGAGGTGCACGCAGCGATCCTGGGACCAGACTCGGCCAGGTCAGGGATCGGTGGAGCCCCCTGCAAGGCGGTGCGGTACGGTCGGGCTGCTGAAAGACTTAGCGGCGCGCAAGGGGGGGTAGGAGGAGGGGGGAAGGTTTCTTAGAAGCACCCCTGCTTCTTAGAAGGCGCTGGCCTCACGTCTATAGAGAAGGCCAGCGCCTTCTCAGAAGCAGGGGTGCTTCTAAGGAGCCTTCCCCACTCCTCCTACCCCCCTCTGCGCGCGGCCGAAGGAAGGAGCGCCAAATGAGGAGGAGTCCCTTCCGAACCCACAGCGGCCCTTCTATATCTCAGCGCCTTGGCTGCAGACGGAGGCTGGTGGAGATTGCTATGCAGGGCGATGCAGGGTCCCCTGGTCTTGTTTTGAGCAGGGACCGACCGTCCTGGCATCCCTGTAGTCCTACCACGAAATGTTCTTAGAGCCCCAACATGTTCTAAGAACAAAAACAATGTTCTTAGAACATAAACCTGATGTGTTAAAACAAGACAGTCCCAGCCAGACATGTTCTAAGAACACTTCGTGGAAACCACAAAAGGTTCTTAGAACATTGTTTGGTAGGGCTATTATAGGCGAGCCGGGACGCTTCGCCACTGCTTGAAGGGTTCCCTGGTCTGGTTGGCGGAGTCGGACACGCCGGCGAAGGACGGGCGAGGCTCTGGACAGCCACCCCGGGATCTGGGAGCGACGCCCCAGGCAGCTGCAGACCGAGAGGAGCGCAGCTGGAACTGCCTTGCACTGGCGCGGGAATCGGCAGCGTTGGTCACGACCTCCCTGGGCCCTCTTGTGGCCAAGCTGGGCACTCGGGCGAGCGAGCCCAGAATCGAATCGATAAGTCGGATCGGCGATCGGCATGAATCGGATCGGCGGACATCGGCAGCCGAGTCGGGGGAAGTCGAATCGGCGGAAACCGGCCGGCGAGTAGGCCTCCTTTGAGACATCGAAATCCAAGCCGGCATCCATCGACATCGAAGCGGATCGAATCGGAGGACTCGCAATCGGCCCTGCTCGGAGAGGGCCACCTGGGCCCGCCTGGGCTGCCACGGGCCCTCTCGGCCGTCAGGCGCGCTGGTGGGACAGAGGGAGGCGGCCACGCGTGGAAAGGATGCCCAGGTCTGCCCTCGTCCTGCCGCCAGCCGGTTCGCCAGCAAGCGAAGCTGCCCACATCGCGCCAAAAAAAGACGTGTGGATGTCCGGCATTGGCGGTCCCAAGACCCCATGAACGAAGACGCCCAAATCGTGCAGAAAATACGCGTTGATTCAGGGGGGGCAAAAACACACAGACACAATTAATCGTCGAGTCCCAGGAAAATATGGGAAATATGGGAAGGTGGGGGAAGACAAAAAACCTGGAAAATATGGGAAAATATTGGGAATATTTTTATTTGTGTGGATTCACTTGTGTGTCCTGGGGCCCTTTGATTGATGTCCAGCAGTGGCGTCTTGTTGCCCTCTTCGGGGCTTCGAGGTGGCCCCCCCCGGCGGCTTCTGAGGGGGCGTTCTGGCGGCCGCCCGGGACCCCTTGCGGGCCTCGCGGGGCTCCCGCTGCGCTCTCCAGGGCGTCCTGGGCCTGCTGTGGGGGTCGCCTGGGAGCTCTTGAGAGGACACCTCTCGGGGGCCTCGTGGGGCATCCTTGGTGCCTCCAAGGCGCCATTGGAGCCACCTCGGCAAAGGAGGAATACCAACGCCTTCAAAACCAGAACTCAATTGCGCGTTTGACTGCTTCTGCCCGTCCAGAAGTCCCTCCTGAGCAATGCTGAAACTCCGCGCCGTCCGACCTCTCTCCTGCTCCCACCCAGAAGCGCTCCTGCGGGCACGTCCCGCGATGGCTTCAGCACGGCCCCCACGTGCCCCAAAACGGTGATCAGAAGAGGAAGAGGAGGAGGAGGAGGAGGAGGAGGAGGAGGAGGAGGAGGAGGAGGAGGAGGAGAGGAGACGAGGGGAGGAGGAGAGAGGACGGAGGAGGAGGAGGAGGAAGGAGGAGGAAGAGGGAGGAGAGGGAGGAGGAGGAGAAGGAGGAAGGAGGAGAAGGAGGAGGAGGAGGAGGGAGGGAGGAGGAGTACAGGAGGAGGAGGAGGAGGAGGAGGAAGAGGAGGAGAGGAGGCAAGGAGGCCTCAAGCCCCGACCCCCGGCGCTGTGCCGTTCGAGCCACCCTGGACCCTGGCAGGCCTCGGTCCCTCCCCAGACTGGAGGTTACCGTGCCCGGCCTGCGGCGGTGGGACGGTCGCACCGCGGCCGAAGCGCCAAGCGGGCCGCGGAGGCGCGAATTACGCTCTGAAGATCTCCTCCTCTTCCTCCTCCTCCTCCTCCTCCCTCCTCCCTCCTCCTCCTCCTCCTCCTCCTCCTCCTCCTCCTCCTCCCCTCCTCCTCCCCCCTCCCACCTCCTCCTCCTCCTCCTCCTCCTCCTCCTCCTTCTCCTCCTCCTCGAAGGCGCGGAAGAAGGAGAGCTGTTCGGCACACTCCTCACTCGGTTCGCGGTCCCAGGGGCCAGCTCGAGGGGCCAGACCCGTCTGAACCACCCGAGTGGTAGCGTGGGTTCTGTATCCTCATCGCATCGGTCGCAAGACCGTCCAGAACCGCCCAGGGACCCCCCAAGAACTCACCGGGCCCCCGAAAGGGGCCTGCAGAAAGCATGCCACCGCCGCACCGCCGGAAGCCAACCGTCCAACATGACAGACAGAGACCCCCGACAGGCCCACGAGGGGCCCCGAGACGCACCCAAAGGGGCACAAACTCCCCCAGAGCCCCCCCCCCCCAACAAGCCTCCCACGATCCGCCAGCATGCCCCCACGGCCTCTGCAAAGACGCCCCGACGCAGCGTGTCGGGATCGGCCGAGGGCCATTCTAGTGGTTCCGCTCTCGCGCAAAAGCCGCCCGTGCTCGCTCCTGGCCCTCGTACCCCCCTTTCCGCCCCTTGCGCCCAGGCTGCTCATCGCTCAGGGTCGGCGGAACCGGCCGCAGGGCCTCTGCAATAGTCATCAGGCAGTCCGCCGTGTCGGAACGAACGAAACCAAAAAAGGGCAGAGACCGTGACAAGCATCAGAAGTCGTGTCAAAATCTTGGGGCAGACATCGACGTGTGCTTGTGCAGGAAGAAATGCCAACATAGATACAACAAGGTATCATAATGTGTTTGGGCATTTGTTTGCGGCACCCTCGCGGCACCTTCCACCGAACCGTTCAACCCATATCATTTGAATGTGGCACCCTGGCGGATATGGCTTTGGATCCAAGTCGCCATCGATATCGATGGGAGCAAATCGAAATGGGGAAGACAAAAAGTACCGATACCGCTACTCCCTGGACCTCTCCCAGGATACGTTCTGACCGCGATTCCAAAGCGAATCCAGCGGTGGCGACGAGAGCCTCCAGGGAGTCCCAAAAAGGGGAAACAAGGGAAGGCTAGCGGTATAGGTGCCTCTCGACTGCATGCAAGAGTGACCCTGGGTAAGAGTGACCTTTGGTGCGCGGTGTTTGGGGGGCCGCGGGGGGACCAAACACAGGCACGCAAAACTCTACTGCCGTCCCGCGTTCGGCGATCGGGGGACCCCTATGTCGCCCGCACAAGAGGTCACTCCGGCAAAGGGTCACTGTTGCGTCTAGTCGAGCCTCTCCCTCCGACGAATTCTGTGACGGTCGCGATTTTTTCATCCTTCGGTGGAGGAGAGGGCGCGCGAGCGACGAAGACAGCACACACGGCCTCCAAGGCGCGCCGCCGCCTGCCCGAGCGGCGCCTGCCCGAGCGGCGCCCGCGCGGCCAGCACAAGTGCACAGGCCGGCGGCGCGCTCGGGCGAGGGCAGGTCTGGCGCTCCGCCGAGGCGCAGCGCTCGGGCGCAGGGAAGCTACTTGTTCCACTGCTCCTCCCCTGCCTTGCTGCCGCTGCCCCTCCGTCTCCCTCTGCTCAGCTAGCGTGTGGGGAGACACGTGCCCTGAGGGAAACGGGTCCTGCATGAGAGGCTTGTGTCGCCGTTCTCGGGCTCCTGGGGGTCTCCAGGGGCCTCGGGGCTGCCCGAGAACGGCCCAGGATGGGCACGTGGTCCTGGGGAAGGTCCCGGGGCCCAGGACCACCCGCTTGCTCCTCCTGCGTCGCTCTCTGCTATGGCCCCGGGGCCCGTGGAGGGCCCCGGGATGCCCGCAGGCGCCGACAAACACCTCGGGCCCCGTCTCCCCCCCGTGGCGACTTGTTCCCCTCGTGACCTGAGCTCGTGCCCCCCCGGGGCTTCGACGGGGCAGGCGCGAGGAAAAGGGCGCCCCGCCCTCGGCCAGGCTTGCGGCCGAGGGCGGCCCCCGCTGGCGGCGGGGAGGCGTTGCATTTGCGTGATGTGCGCGCGCGCGCGGAGGAGTGGATGGGCATCGTGGAGCGGATCCCTATCCCCACCGGCGTGGCTCTGGCCCCACTGGCACTTGCCCACCCAGACGGGGAGATGCGTCGCTTCCGTCGGCCTTCGCGGGGCCTCGCTCTCCCCGCCTGGGTTGGTGAGCTGGTGGGACTTGCGTGCAGTCGGACCAAGGCCAGAAGAACGCCCCTCAAGAACATGAGACCCTCCGTCGGCCAAGCCAAATCACTTCCCCTGTGACGTACCCAACCCATGTGCATCAAGTGGCACGAGAAGGTGGCCCGAATCTGCCAGGACAGCGACAGTGCAGGCGCCGTCATATGTTGCTCAATATACATGGGATGCGCCCACGTGGCACGATTCACAGGACAACAACAAAAGGACGAGGAGCGAGGGCCCAGGCTTGAGGAGGACAATGGGTGCGGGAACGAAGGGCAGGAGAAGGACGCGTGGGGGGCCGAACCGTCAGCGCGGCAGCAGCAGACGGAAGGTGGCAGGGGGCAGAGGACGACGACGAAAGTAACGGGAGGAGGCCGACTAGTGTTGCTATTGTCGGTAGCACGCTACAGATGCAGCGCTGCCTGCGCCATGTCGCCGCGGCGCTCGAACAAAAACATCAGACCTGCGTATAGTTAGTGCCAGACGCGAGCGAGGCCCAGCTCGGCCGCCAGCTTCTCTGCTTCTCCCCTGACGACCCCGAGATCCGAAACAACCCCCAAGTAACAGAAAACGGCGTCACTCCGCTGGGCCCCAGGGATGGCGAGGTCTCCTGGTGGTCCGCGTAAGAATTCATTCCGCTGGACACCCCAGCAGCCCTCGAAAGTGGCGACAGTTTCGCAGATCGCAGCCCCCCAAGGATGGCGAGGTCGAATCTAAATCTGCGTGGTGCCTCACTCCGCTGTACCCCGCAGCCCTCGAAAGTGGCGAAAGTTTCGCGGATCGCAGCCCCCTGAGGATGGCGAGGTCGATTCTAAATCTGCGTGGTGCTTCACTCCGCTGGACCCCGCAGCAGCCCTCGAAAGTGGCGACGGTTTCGCAGATAGCAGCCCCCCAGGGATGGCGAAGTCTAATCTGAATCTGCGTGGTGCTTCACTCCGCTGGACCCCGCAGCAGCCCTCGAAAGTAGCGACAGTTTCGCAGATCGCAGCCCCCCAGGGATGGCGAGATCTAATCTGAATCTGAGTATGGGTGGTGCCTCACTCCGCTGGACCCCCCAGCAGCCCTCGGAAGTAGCGACAGTTTCGCAGATCGCAGCCCCCCAGGGATGGAAATCTGATCTGAATCTGGGTGGTGCCTCACTCAACTAGAACCCCCAGCAGCCATCGACAGTGGCGAACGTTTTGCTGATCGCAGCCCCCCACGGATGGCTAGGTCTAATCTAAATCGGGGTGATGCCTCACTCCGCTGGACCCCCCAGCAGCTCTCGAACTCGACGACAAATTCGCAGATCACAACTCCACAGGGATGGCGAGGTCTTATCTGAATCTGGGTGGTGCCTCATTCCGCTGGACCCCCAGCAGCCCTCGAAAGTGGCGACTCCGCTGGACCCCCCAGCATCAAAATCTGCGTGGTGCCTCACTCCGCTGGACCCCCCAGCAGCTTTCGAAATTGGCGACAGTTTCGCAGATCGCAACTCCCCAGGGATGGCGAAGTCTAATCTGAATCTGCGTGGTGCTTCACTCCGCTGGACCCCGCAGCAGCCCTCGAAAGTAGCGACGGTTTCGCAGATCACAGCACCACAGGGATGGCGAGGTCTAGTCTGAATATGGGTGGTGCCTCACTCCGCTGGATCCCCCAGCAGCCCTCGAAAGTGGCGACAGGTTCACAGATCGCAGCCTCCCAGGGATGGCGAGGTCTAATCTCAATATGGCTGGTGCCTCACTCGACTAGACCCCCCAGCAGCCCTCGAGAGTGGCGAACGGTATGCAGATTGCAGCCCACTGGGGCTGGCGAGGTCTAATCTGAATCTGCGTGGTGCCTCACTCCGCTGGACCCCCCAGCAGTTCTCGAAAATGGCGACAGTGTCACAGTTCGCAGCCCCCCAGGGATGGCGAGGTCTAATCTGAATCTGGGTAGTGCCTCATTCCGCTGGACCCCCAGCATCCCTCGAAAGTGGCGACAGTTTCACATATCGCAGCCCCCCAGGGATGGCGAGGTCCAAGCTGAATCTGCGTGGTGCTACACTCCGCTGGACCCCCCAGCAGCCCTCGAAAGTGGCGACAGTTTCGCGGATCGCAGCTCCCCAAGGATGGCGGGCGGGGTCTAATCTGAATCTGGATGGTGCCTCACTCCGCTGGACCCCCCAGCAGCCCTCGGAAGTGGCGAACGTTTCGCGGATCGCAGCCCCCTGGGGATGGCGGGGTCTAATCTGAATCTGGGTGGTGCCTCACTCCGCTGGGCCCTCCAGCAGCTGTCGAAAGTGGCGACAGTTTCGCAGAACGCAACCCCACAGGGATGGCGAGGTTTAATCTGAATCTGGGTGGTGCCTCACTCCGCTGTACCCCCAGCAGCCCTCGAAAGTGGCGCCAGTTTCGCAGATCGCAGCCCCGCAGGGATGACCAGGTAGGAGGCAAGCTGGCACGCAAGAAGGAGCGAGGTAAGAGGCAGGTAAGAAAGATGAGAGGAGGAGAGAGGCGGCAAAGAGACGTGCGCGCAGTGCTCTATTTAAAACGAGTACTCAACGCAGGAGGGTTGAGAAAACAAGTAGGAGGAGGAGGAGGAGGAGGAGGAGGAGGAGGAGGAGGAGGAGTAGGAGGAGGAGAAGGAGGGGGCCCTCATCTGGCGGCGAGCTGCGAAAGGTAGAGGGAGGAGGGAAAAGGAGAGGAGGAAGGAGGCGGGAAGGAAGGAAGGAGGTGTGCGACCGCAGTGATCTATTCCAAACGAGTGCCCAACGCAGGAGGGGTGGCAACAGAACGTCCAAGGGCACCCTCCCCAGGATGCACAAGAACGCCCAACAAGCGCGAAGACCACGAGGCGAACGACCCTCCCCGATCCGACCTCGAGATCCTGCGCCTCGGCCCGACGGCGCCGCTTGCCCCGTGGCGAGGGAGGTCGCTTCCACGATGCCGAGTTGGAGGCGGCCGCCTGGCGCGCCCGCGGGGTCCCTCTCTGACTACCCACCAGACCACCCCAACCCAACCCGAAGAACCGAACTTCGGGTTGGGGGGGGTAAGGGTGCCACCTGTTTTTGTTCGACGCTCCCCGACCCCCCCCCCACCGGAAAAATCGAGGGCAACTCTGAGCCTTCGGGTGGGGTCGGGGGTGGTTTGCTGGGTGGTGAATCCCTGCCGCGCTCAGCTCAGCCGACCGCCTGCAGTTGCGCGGGCGCGGCGACGCTGGCGGCCACGGGCGAGGCCGGGCAGCCCGCGCGCGCAGCGGCCTCCCGGGGCCCGCTGGGCCGGCACCTGGCGGCCGCCGGCCGCGCCCGCCCGGCCGGGCGCGCCTGCGGCACGCTGCGCATCGGCACCTGCTGCAGCCGCACGGCCGCGTGGCCGGCGCCCGGCTTGGCGAAGGGGTCCTGCCGGCGCCCCGCCCTCTTACAGGGGCCCCACTATAGCGGGCACCTTTGACGAACGAACAGCACACACCCATACCCATGAGGGGGTCGTTGGGAGGAGGACCGGCTATGGGTATGGGTGCGGGCTGTCGGACCCTAGGGAACGCTCCCGTTCGAGCGGGGACCCCCCTCCGACAACACGCACCCATACCGACCCCCCTATGGGTATGGGTGTGTGTTGTTGGTTCATCAACTTTGGCCAGTGCCCCGGCGAACCCAACCCTCCCCGATGTGGGCAACGCTGCAACATGCCAGAACGAGGCCCTGTAAAGTGGCAACTTAAGTCGGCAAGGTTCCACGAAGTGCCCGTCAGTGCGCACCCATTACAATGCCGCCTTCGGGGATCTCCTGACCCGGGTCAATCCAGACCCGGCTCACTCAGGCCTGTCGAGATCCTGCGAGATCCTGCAGGATCTTGCAGGATCCTGCACCCCAGCCCCGGGTCAGGTGCGACCCTCTGGCCCTGCAGGACCCTCCAGGATCCTGCAAGACCCAGCGCTCTGACTGATCCCCGTTGGCATGGACTCCCATCTCTTGAGCCCCGTCCCCTGAGATCCGACGTAGCGAAAAAATACATCGTGAAAATCTGCGCCCGGAGCCCCAAACCTCATCTTTCTGCGTCATGTTTCGAGCCGCATCCATCTGTGATCGGGTCCCCGGACCCGAAAAGGCGAAAACGCCCAGTTCCCAAAAAAATTGTCGCCAGGATCCCAGGGCCCAAACATGCGACGTCCTGATATTTCTCAGTACGGGGCCCCTGGAAGTCCCGACCCCTTCCCCGGGGCCGGTTTTTCACCCTGCGTCCTTTTCTGCCGACCCCGAGGCCCGGCGAGGGCCCCCCGAGGCCGAAACTGGCCCCAAACATCCCGTTTGTGAACTTTTCGCGACGCGATGCGATGCACGTCTGGGGGGAGGGGGGAGGTCCTTGGGAGGAGCGGCCACCGGGGAGGCCACGCCGCCGTAGAAGCTCCCGCCCTCGCGGCCGAGCAGGAAGCTCCCGCCCTCGCACGCCACCAGGGGGCCGCCGGCACCCCCGGGCGCGGCGCGCACCGCGTGGGCCTCGCGCCGCTCGCACGCGGGGGCCCCGGGCGCGGCCACCACGGAGGGCCCGCGCCTTGTTGGTTGTTTTTTTCTGTATATTTATGTGTGCACATATATATATATATATAAATTGTGTAAATGTACATGCGTACATGTGTATATTTATATGTGTGCATGTGCATGTATGCGTATATATATATAGAGAGAGAGAGAGAGAACAAAAAATGTGTATGCATATATATATATATACGTATATATATATATACGTATACAAGACTGCATTGGCGCTTCGCGCCAATGCGTTCTTGTTCCGGACCATTCTCGGAAGAACAATAAGTCATCGCGTGTTTCCGCAGAGGGGGCGTCGAGGTCTGGGCGGGCGACTGGCGCATGTTTCTGCTATCCCTGGACCTTGCTAACGCTGCGTTCGCCCGATGGGCTTGCACGCCTGTGCGCAGAAGTGGGGATGGAAGGGTTCACGCGCGAATGTGCTGGCACACGGCGAAGCATCAAACGGTTGCGATGGCACCTGTCTTCGGGTGCGAACCACTCGTTTCCATGACAACGACGACGCAGACGACGAAGACGACGACGACGACAACAACGACGACAACGACACGCCGTCATATTTTACAACAGGGGCAGAATAAGCGGTGGAACATGTATGCGGCTGGAGGGCAGCCCACTTCTTCCTCTTCCTCTTCTTCCTCCTCTTCCTGCTCCTCCTCCTTTTCCTCCGCTTTCTCCTGCTCCTCCTCTCGGGCAGGCCGCGGGAGCGAGCGTTGGGGGCGTCAGTAAGCGGGCTACGCAGCAATGAGGCGGCAGCCCGCGATGACAGGTCGAGACCTCCTGCTCCTCTGTAGGACGACGAAGACGACGACGACGACGACGACGACGACGACGACGACGACGACGACGGCGGCGGCGACGACGATTGGTCGCTTCCTGAATGCCTGGAGGGGTCCTGGACGCTTGAGGGGCTTCTGAGGTCCTTTCGAACCACCGTCCTGCTAACTACGGCATCGTGGAGTGTAAGAGAACTGCTGGTAGCTATATTGGCACGGTGTGGGCTCGCGTTTGAGATCCTGGTGACTCTCCGGACCAAAGAACTCCTGGGGGCTGTTTTGGGCCGTCTTGGAGACCTCTTGGGCCGTCCCGGAACCCTCTTGTGGCCGTTTTTGGAAGCCGGACCGGCCAGGGGCTTTTCGGAGGCCCTCTTGGGGCACTCTTGGGGGCCTCCTGTGGCTCTCTTGGGGCTCTCTTGGGAGTTTTCGTGGCCCTCTGGGGTCCCTCTTGGGCCGCCTTGGGCTTCTCTCGATCCGTCTTGGAGCCCTTTTGGGCCGCCTTGGGCCGCTCATAGAGGCCTCGGAGGCCGTCCTGAGGCGATCTTGAGAGTCTCTGGGGATGCCGTGGACGCTGCGAAAGCGGAAAAAACTAATAGATTCAAAAGCGTACGTTTCCTCAGGGAATGGGGCGATATTTGGCTCTTGAGGGTCCCTTTTGGGCCGTCTGGGACAATCTTGGGGGCCCCGTGGGCCGTCTTGAAACCATATTGGGTCCTTTTTGAGCGCTGATGGGCCGTCTTGGGGCCCGTTTTGGACCCGTGGGCTCCGATCGGCAGGGGCGTCGAACTGCCCAGAAGATCGCCGGGACTCCGAAAGGGCGTCCAGGGCGCTCGTCGGGTGGAGGGCAGGGGCGTCTAGGGTGTCCTTGGGGGGGGTCCAGTTTAGAGGGGGGTGGTCCGGGTAATCAAAATATAAGAATAGGAAAATGTATAGAGAGAGAGGGAGACATACATACATACATACATACATACATACATACATACGTACGTACGTACGTACATACGTACGTACATACATACATACATACATGCAAGCAATCATACATGCATACATACACATACACATACACATACAGATCTGCATACATGCAACTACATTTGTGTGTACATAACACACGACTTCATGGACTTGTGCATACATGTACACAACATAGGCACATCTAGATCTGTATACATATACATGTACACAAACATATACACATAGACAAACACATGCATATACATATACATACATAGGTACACGTAAACCTATACGTTAACTAGTACTAGCATGGATGGTAATAACAGTAAAAAGTGATAAAACGAATTATATTGATGATAGTACTGCAAGAAGACGAATGGTAATAACCAAAAATAAGCATGATGACAAGATTACTAGTACGAGCGACAATAACAATAAGAGTACGCATACTGATAATAATACGATTACTAGAATAGATGTATGTACTACTACGACTCAAAAACAAAAATAGGGGAGAATAATTAGAATACGAATAATGCAAGTGGTAAATGAATAGTAGCAGTTTTTTAAGGAACCCACTAGCAGTAATAATCATTACAACGAACATGCGAATTGCAAAATGCGATAACAATAGTACGAATCCTGAAAAAAACAGATGCTAGTACTAAGAGTACATATCAGCACATTCATACGAATATCACCGATCCCAACAGTAGCATATATATATATAATACGAATATGGTAACATAGATCGCAACACATATGCCTACTCAAGGTATAAGAACATCTGAATATGAACACCAATGGTACATTGCAAAATAACGATCATAACACATGCAAATCACAACATATATACTGAGAAGAGCAAGATAATTAATAATACGTGTAACAATGAAAAGTATACGAATACGAACAGTAGAAGGAACACATAACATGAATAATATTCCGAACACCAATCTTAAGAATGGTGTTGGTATAAATGCATATCTATACATATATGTAGAATCTGATAACACCAAAAATACGAATGACGACACACGTGATACATACATAGATTGCGAATTACGATAATAATACAAGTCCAAAATAAATAATAATAGTTATGCTAGAAATGGTAAAAACGAGATGATGCTGATAGCGATAGCAGCGATAACAAGAATAATCATACCAAGAATACGAAGAACAATCGACCAATGATACGAGTACGCATCACAAGGCTATGACTAGCAATAATGAATAGCATAACATCAATGACAATGCCAACATGGCTATATAGACGAATCTACACATATAGTTATATAAATAAATAAATAAATAAATACATAAATAAATAACACGCGTGGGTGTGTGCTTCAGTAACATTATTTGTCCACGCAGGGCCCGCGCCTCAGGGCCGCGGCCGCCTCGCGGGCGTTGGCGGCGCCGGAGGCCCGCTGTAGCAGGCCGAGGAGCGGCTCGCCCGGGCCGAGGGCCTCGTCGGCCCCCGCGGCCCCGCGGCCGAGCTGGAAGGCCAGCGGCTCGCCGTCCCGGAAGCCGACCTACAGGGCAGTTTTCTGATACACAGGATGTTTTTTTTTTTCTTGTTTCTTGTTTGTCTTTTTTCTTTAAAAAAAGAAAAAAGATTTGGAATACATGATTATGTTATCAATAACTGTATGCATGAACTCGTCGTTGCTCGTAATACGAAATCCCTGCATTTTTTAAATACATGATCCGCACGCGGAGCATGTATTCAAAAACGGCACTGTGCAGTCGGGGCGCTGACTCAAGGAACCCTGCATGAGGAACGATGCCCCTTTTTTCTTACACGTAACCCTTCGATTCTCCATCGAAAAACTAGGCGAACTATGAAACAACTGAGGAACACTGAGCCCCTTTCCGAAGGAAAGAGGTTCCTTTTTCAGACCCCCGACTGTATCAGATACACTGTTCTTCTCAGGGTCAAGCTATGAAGAAAATCCTAGAGGCCTTGCGCGGCAACTTGAGACCCGACTTACGTCGGATCCACGTCGGATTTACGTCGGGCTCACGTTGAACAACGTTGGATTCACGTCGGATTTACGTCGGGCGGACTCGGGAGCTTACGGAGCTGACGTGTGGACTAGGTAATACTACTATTACGCGCCGCGCGAGGCCTCCAGGATTTTTCTCAGGGTCAAGGCTACAAGTACGATGGATGCGACGCACGCCGCGCGAGGCGGCTCAGGGGGCAGAGTGCTTACGGTTCGGGTGCACGCTGCGTGGACGCTTCCCCTCACCATGCACTGCTGACTACGAATCTGGTTGCTACAATGACATAAGCATAAAGACTGGGAGGTCCGCGCGGATTTCTCGGATCCGCGCTGGGGGCCCCTGGCGGCGCCTGCGGCGCCGCCCCTGGCGCGCTCCGCGCGCCAGGGAGGGGGGTCCAGAGCGGATCCGAGAAATCCGCGCGGACCTCCGAGTTGCTATGTTTATGTCATTTTTCGCTCCCCTAGACCTGCACGCGGTAGCCGTCCACCTCGTACTCGTTGGCGCCCAGCTTCCGCACGAGGACGTTGGCGTTCGCGACCTGCCTGAGGCACCCCTCCACGATCTGGTCGGTGTTGTTCTCTACGGCGGGCTGCCAGAGGCCTGACGCGCCCCGCGTCATGCAGGGCGTCACCTTCGGTGGCAACTCACGGGAGCCTCTCGTACCATCTTGTCGGCTCGTGCGCATCGACGCGAATCGACGCTAGTCGACGCTACCCGACGCTAGATCGACGCTAATCGGCGCTGACCGGCGCGAAATCGGCGCCATGCCATCGGCTCCAAGACGCGAATCGACGCTAGTCGACGCTAAAGACGGAATCAAGAGGGCATACCAGGCGCCCATGGTTTGCTACCGAACGTCACCGGGGTGGACGGCGACTGCGGCGGCGACGTCTCCCTGAGGTGGGTGCGCGGCGGCGTCGTCGCCCTGGGCACGGGCGCCGACGCCCTCGGTGACCGAGCCGCCCGAGGGTTGGTGGCAGTCCTCCTGGACCGCCTGCCGAGGCCCGGCTGCATGGGCAGAACAAGAAAAACTGCAGAATCATAAACCTTCGGTCCCGCTCCTGCTCCCGCTCCCGCTCCCGCGCCTGCTCCCGCTCCTGCTCCTGCTGCTGCTCTCCTCCTCCTCCTCCTCCTCCTCCTCCTCCGCCTCCTCCTCCTCCTTTTCCGAGTTAGCTGTCCTGATGCGCAACACGCAATCCGGAGCATGTTGGCACGGAGCTCCACACGTAGGCTGAAAATGTAGGCCTGGCAAGACACGGGCGCCAAAACATGGCCCAAAACGTGCCGAGCCAACATGCACAGTGCTCAACCTGGAGGTTTTGGACACGGTACAGTGGAGGCCAGAAGCCCAACCCCGAGACCCAGGGACGTGCATCGATGCTTGGTGTGGGAGCGCCTCGCTTCCCACGGCAAAACCATCGAGACCCAGGGCACCCTGGAGGCAGGCAGGGTGCTTCTTGGCATGGGCCCCCGTGCACGTGCTGCGTCTCCGCCGGGGCGCATCCCGGGCAGCTGCAAAAGCTTTCGGAGCTGCTCCGCGCGCGGACGTCCGCGAGCGGCGCCACGGACCCCCCCCCCCTCCCTGGCGCGCGGAGGGCGCCAGAGGCGCCGCGCCGGAGGCGCCGCGCCGCCAGGAGGGGGGGCCCGGCGCCGAGGCACGAAAGCCGTGCGGAGCTCCGACGGTGTAGACCAGCGCGTCCCACGACTCGCACAGTGACCACTTGTCGGGGAGCGGCCAAGAGGGGGGTGTCCAAGAGGGGGGGGGGCAGATCATGACCGGCGGCAGGTGCGCGGCCCAGCGGGGGGGCCAGGGACGTAATGAAACAAGAAGAGGCGCCATGAAATCTGGGGAAAATCATGGCCCGCGCCATGATATCCACCCCCCCCTAGTCATCACCCCCCTCTTTTCCGCCCCCGAACTTGCAAATGGCCTGGATCCACCATGGGGAATTTACGATACCTTACATCGCTGCAGACATGCTATTTTTTCTGACGTTTGCGAGTAGGCCCTTTGCGAGTAGTGGAACGCGCTCGGTGAAGGTTTGTGCTCGGACAGTTCCTTCTTCTTCGGATGGAAACGTACAGCCCCTGCCCAGGCATCAGCTCGCCCCCCTGGGCGAGGGCCGCGCCCGAGCAGGCCATGGCGCCGCCCATGGCGACCTCTCGGAACGACGCCCTGGAGACGGGGCTGCCCAGCCGGACCGGGGATCGCATACCGCTGGCCTGTCGGGTGTCGCTCCCTGCGGCGTGCCGGGCATCCCACGGCACCGCCAAGGAGTGCTGGACAACGACCTCGCGCTGCTGCTGCGGCCGGGTGGAGGAGATCACCTCGCCGGGCCGGACGCCGTCGCGGGAGCTCAGTCTCGGGGAGTCGCCCGAGCTGCAGAGGAAGTTCTCCCTCATGAACTCGAGCATCTCGCCGCGACGGGACGCTGTCACAGCCCGGGCCGCCCCTCTCGCGGGGCCTGAGCCGGGTTGGCTGCGGATTGACGCTCGATCTGCATGTTGCTGAAATTCGATGTGTTGGCTTGGTATGTGCTGCCCACGTGTTGCCACAGCCACAAAGACGATCAAGACGAGTCTAGTTTCAGACGTCTGGGCCAGTTTCTCAAAAGTTATTTAAACAAACCTGGGCCAATGTCTGCTGCTCCTGCTGGAGGGCGAACGAGCTCAAACAACTGCACCAGCTCTCCGGCAACCTGGTCAAGAAACACTTGCCCAGCTGTTCGGGGTTAATCCTCTTAATCAAATTCTCGACTGTATTTGGGCCTCCGCTTGCGCAAAAAAAGACTGGTGAACGGCCTGAGCCTGTTCGTGTAAAGGCCCCCACAGTCTGAAAACTGTCAAAAAACTGCTCGATGGAGAGAGCTCCCAAATATTATCTCAAGAGCCCTCCCTCGAGCACCAGGGCTGCCCCAGACCCAAGGCAAACCGCGAGCAGGTCGAGGATCGGGATGATGATGATGATGATGATGATGATGATGATGATGATGATGATGATGACGATGATGATGATGATGATGATGATGGAACTGCTGAGGTTGGTGATGATGATGATGCTGATGATGATGATGATGATGATGATGATGATCATGGTGGTGGTGATGATGGTGGTGATGATAACGATTATGATGATGACGATGGTGGTGATGATGATGATAACGATGACGACGACGACGACGATGATGATGGGAATGATGATCCACGCGTCTACAGGGGTCAAGAGCTCCCCGCTCAAACTGCCCCTCGGTTAAGGGGGATGGTGATGATCAAGATGATGGTGGTGGTGACTGTGATGGTCAACATGATCGTGCTGTTGTTGATGACGATGATAATACTGACGCTGATGATGATGATGGTTACGGTGATGACGATGATGATTGTGGTGATGGTAATGGCGATGGTGAATGTGATCATGCTGATGGCGATGCTGTTGCTTTCGCTGGTGACGATGATGGGTGGTGATGATTGATGATGATGGTGCTGATGATGGTGGTGGACAGAATATAGTGACGATGATGATGGTGAGGATGATGTTGCCGGGTATGATGATGGTGGTGGGAATGATGCCGATGGTGGCGATGGTGAATATGATCCTGCTAATTGTGATGCTGATGCTGACGCTGGTGATAGTGGTGATGATGATGCTGGCGGTGGTGAAGATGATGATGGCGATGATGGTGGTGATGGTGATGGTGGTGATGAATATGAGCATGCTGCTGGTGATGCTGCTGACCCTGGTAATGGAGACGAAGATAAAGGTGATGATGATACTGATGAAAGTGATGATGATGATGATGATGATGATGATGATGATGATGGTGGTGATGGTGGAAAGGATCATGGTGATGGTGATTATTATCATGATGATGGTGGTAATGGTGATGAAGATGCAGATGATGATGCTGCTGATGATGATGGCGACGACGATGATGATGAGTATGATACAGATGAAGATGCAGATGATTATTATGACGACAACGATGCTGATGGTGGCGATGACAATCATTATCATCTGATTCATCTTCATCTTCATCTTCAGCAGCAGCAACACCATCAGCATCATCATGATAATCATCATCACAGTCCTCAGCATCTGCATCGGCATCTGCATCATAAGCAGCATCATCACCTGCATCAGCATCATCATCATGCTCACCATCGTCATCATCTTCACCATCACCATCACCAGTACCATCATTACCGGCATTACCACCAGCAGCAGACACATCATTATCATCACCACCATCATCATCACCATCACCGCCATCATCATTATTACCATCACAATCACCATCATCATCATAGCCATCGTCATCAGCATCACCTCACCATCACCAGTATCATCACCATCATCATAATTATCATCATCACCATCATCAGCCGCAGCATCATCATCAGCATCATCATCGTCACCATCATCCAGACTCCGCTCACGACGCGCTCGCAACACTGCTGCGGGCCCCTTGCCACACAAGCCGCGATCCAGGAAGCCCCCGCACACCAGAGAGGCCTCCGGAGGCCCAGGACGAGTACCCCATTCTTGATTGTCATGTTCTCCTTCTTCTGAGCTGGCCCATGAGTCTTCTTGTTCTTAATGATCATGCTCTTCTTGTTCTTCTTGCTCTGGATTGTCATGCTCGTCTTGTTCTCAATTCTCGTGCTCTTCTTCCTCTGAGCTGGCCCATGGCTCGGACGTCGTCTGCGTGTCATCAACGCGCGGGCCCCCTGAGCGCTCTCGAGCCCTGGCTTTCTGTCGGGCGTGTCCCCCTACAGGGGGATTTTCGATGCAAAATCAAAAATACCTCCAAAAATACCCCAAAAAGGTCAAACAAATACTGAAAAATGGTCCCAAGACTATGTTTCGACTATTTTTAAATTATTTTTGGGGTACTTTTACTGTTTTTAATCGAAAATCCCCCTGAAAGGGGGACAGGCCCGACTTAGCCCTGCCCCCCGGGGGCCGGGACTGCCGCCTCGGGATCGCTCCGCGACGGCCCCCATGGGGGGGGGGGGGCCCCCCGGCGACTGCTCCCCGGGAGGCCGCAGCCTGCGAGGAGGGCCGCCCGCCGCGCCCCTCTCCCGCGGAGGCCCGGAGGCCCGGGGAAGCGCGGGGGGAGGAGGGGGAGGAAGAGGAGAGGAAGAGGAGACGACGAGGAGGAGGAGGAGCAAAAGAGGAGGAGGAGGAGGAGGAGGAGGGCGCCGACGGCGCAGGCGGTCCGAACGCTGTTCGGAGCCACCTTGGTTCGACTCTGCTTAGAAGTTGCTTCACCGTTTTCGGCCTCTCGCGGCCTTCGTTCTCGAGACTTGGCATTGATTTGAGCAGGTGTGCTCGTTTGCGCTGCTTCGGTCTTCGGACCAGTTGGCCTCGCCTTCGGGCGTCGCAGGGGCCGCGCGAGGGCCGCCTCTTGTTTGCTGTGTGTAGTTCTTGGTACACCTTATGGGTTATCATGGGGATTCCTGCGGATTTCTGTGGGGGGCCGTACGGATTCCTCTGAGGATTCCTATGGATTCCTATTGGGGTCCTACGGATTCCTGTGGGGATTCCTCATAGGCTTCCTCTGGATACCAGAGGCTGGTCGGCGCTCTCAGAGCGCCGACCGGCCTCTCCTGGCTCGTCCTCCGCGTCGGGCGTTCGCCTGTTCGCTGTCCGGGGGGAGGGGGGCGGGGAGCCCCATGGCCTGGGGGTGCAGGATCGTGCGCGCGTCGCGCACCTTGTGGGCCCGCGGCTGCGGCTTTGGGGCTCGCTCGGGCATGTCCTCCTGCAGGCGGATGTCGGCGGACAGTTATTTACAAATGACAAAAAATAAAGTTACATCACAAAAAAAGAATATGAAAAATGGTCCCTTGGCTATCTTGTCACCGTTCTCGAAGATTCCCCCTGTAGATGGGGCATGCCCGACTTACCTTTAGGGGCCGCTGGAGGCCCCGCGTTGGGGCCACCTTCCTGCGTTCCCCGTTCCCCCCCCCCCCCCACACACACACACACACACACACACACACACACACACACACACACACACAATGTACAGTACGGTAGAGGGAAAGAATTACTGAACACTCCCCCTCCCCCCCAAACTCAATGTTGGCACGCGCGGGGGAGACTGCGGTCGAAGTGCATCTCATCAGACCCACCGCCAGCTTTTGAACATTGGGGGCAGGGGAGGCGTTGACGGATGAATGTGGCATGTGTTCGCTAATTTGCTCCGAGGCCTGTATCACCCTCCCCTCAACCGGCCAGACGCAAGACCCAAGCCTGGGGGCTCGGGTTGGCCTGCCACGGGGCCGTCAGGAACATGACGCGACCCGGTCTGAAAGGCGGCGCGAGCCCCCGCCGCGGACGTCCCGCGAGCACGGGACCGTCCAAACCCACGACGGGCCCGCCCAAAAACGCCGGCATTTCCGAGTCCCGTCGGACTCGAGTCTCACGGCGGGGAACTTTTGGGCAGCGTGTGGCCCTGGCGGCCCCCGCGGCACGCTCTGACTTGCGAGCGGCTGGCGCGTCTCTCCGCTCAGAGGGGCGCTGCCGCTGGGGGGCCAGGAATGAAAGGGGCCCTGGCACACGCAAGTGAATATACACAAACAATTAACAGGATTCCCCACATGTTCCATATTTTCTGGGATTCTGCCTTCCACCCACTTCCCCTATTTTTTCCCATATCTTCTGGGGGATCGACGATTCATTCTCTGTCTGTGCGCGTTTGTTCCCTCCCGAAGGAAGCGGATCGCGCGTCGCACACCGAAGCGTGCTGGGCCAGAGCCTGCGGCGCGACACGCCGGCCCAGAGTTCCCGACCGCACTGTGGACAAGCGCGTGCCGCCGCTCGCCAGGGAACCGCTCGCCAGTGGCCCGGATCCGCCGCGGGGGATGGACGATCCGTGGCACCGAGGCGAGGCTGAGTTTCGTCGAACGTTTGCGAGTTTGTCGAACGTTTCTGTCGAGAATGATTTTTGTCGAATGATTTTTGCGAACGGTTGTCCAGAGTTCCCGACCGTACTGGACAAGCGCGCTCCGCCGCTCGCCAGGGAACTGCTCGCCAGTGGCCCGGAGCCGCCGCGGGGGATTGACGATCCGTGGCATCGAGGCGAGAATAATCCGACCAGCCATAACTGGGGGAGCTGTGGTCCTTACCCCCCTGGGGGAACCCATCGCATCGATGATCTCTCGAGGGGGGTGTCGAAATCGATGGGCCCCCCAGGGGGGTATGGACCACGGCTCCCCCATTTGTGGCTGGCCTGATAATATTTGTCGAACGTTTGCGAGTAAACACTTTGCGAGTGGTGGAGCGCGCTCGGTGACGTACGTCTCCCCGACTCTGGCGAACGCCCGACCGCTCACTGCACCGACCTTGCAGACGTGCTGAAGCGAGTTTGCGCGTGGATTTCTGCCAATGCAAAACCCCGAAACGGTGAGCGAAAAACGATGAACATTTCACGTGGATCTATTTGAGTCCTCATTCCTGGCCCCAAAAATCCGCACGACAATTCGGAACGAGATTCTCCAGGACACTGCGGGCCCATCCTATATTGTTCTCCGAACGAAATCCGCTCTGCGATGTTGGCGCCATGGGACCGCGGCTGCCGGGAGGCAGGCTGGAGCAGGGAGGCGCTCGTGGACATGTCGCAGAGGCTCCCCGGCCACCACCGTGTCAGTGTTGAGCTACACTGTCAATGCCTCGCTCCCCTGGGGCCTTGCCGCGCCCCTGCTCGTTGACACGTGCCACGTGTGCGGAGCGACACCTTCAGTGCCGCGCTCTCCTGTGGCTCTGCTGCGCTCCTGCGCGCAGCGCACACCGCCAGAGGCGGCGGAGAGCCTGCGAGCTCCACCTGTAGGGGGCCACATGCGACCCCTACCCCTACCCCCCACCATTTCGGAGGGGGAGGGCGGGGTTCACTTCGCGAACGAGGTGAACCCCACCCTCCCCCTGAGAAATCGTGAGGGGTAGGGGTAGGGCTCGCATGTGGCCCCCCCAACCTGCCGAACGTGCGCCCCCGCTCCCGACGGTGATCCTGCAGGGCCCGCGGGGCCGCACCGTGGCTCCCGCCTCCCGCGGCCGCCGCCGCAGCCGCCGCCGCTCGCCGACGCCGCCGGCTCGCGCCGCCACGGCTCGCCGAGGAGAGAGGCAGGATTAGTCCGCACCTAAGCGAGGAGGAGGAGGAGGAGGAGGAGGAGGAGGAGGAGGAGGAGGAGGAGGAGGGTGAGGAGGAGGAGGAGGAGGAGGAGGAGGAGGGGAGGAGGAGGAGGAGGAGGGGGGGGGGGGGGAAACGGGTCACCCGGGTCGGAACGCGCCTCGAATCGGACCGCATCGGCACAGGGCCGGAGCCGGAATCGGACCGGATGGGCTGCGCCAGGATGCACAGCGGCGCCAGGCAGGCATCAGGCCGCATCGGATCGCCGGAAGATCGGCATCGAGTCGGATGGGGCCTGCCAGAGTCGGCATCGAATCGGATCCCATCGGATCGAAGTGGACCCTGGGAGGGCCCCCCACTGGGTGCCCGAGCGGGCACGCAGAAGGCGCCTGCGCAGCACACGGCATCCACGAGCCTCCTGCCCGGCTGGGGCCAGCCTGCGCCCCGGCGTGGTTGTAGACGCCCTCTGGGCCGAGGCTGGGATCAGGTCGGGCATGTCCTCCTCCAGGCGGGTTTTGGACGAAAAATAAAAAAATATTCACAGCATATTCGAACATTCAAAAAAATCGAAAAAGTCGCCTCCGTACCTTAAAAAAATAACTGTGTTTGAACATTCTTCTCCATTAGAGGGACATGCCCGACTCAAGGCTGAGAGGATCTGTGCGCCCTGCCAGGGCCCAGAGGGTGGCCCTGGATGGCGGCGGTGCTCACACATCAAACGGACGAATAAGGCATGAGATGAACTTGGAGGAGGAGGTGGTGGAGGAGGAGGAGGATTCCTCCGCCTTCTCCCTCTCCTCCTCCTCCTCCGCTGCTTCCTCCTCCTCCGCCATCGGAAAGGCCTGTCCCAGGGCGGCTGGAGCGTGTGTTACCCCGACGTGCCACCGTAGGGGTATACACTTTCCAGCCGCCATGAGACAGTGGAGGCATCCCAGTTGGGGTCCGAAGAAGTCGGGTCAGAGGATCGCGCCGCATCGCCGACACATCGGCGATGCATCGCCGATGCACCAGCGATGCATCGGCGACGTCGGCTATGCATCGGCGCCGTCGGCGTGGAGAAGATCGGGCTCCACATCGAGCCGCATCGCCGACGCACTGGCGATGCGGTGCGATCCTCCGACCCCACCTGCTCGAACCCCCTCTGGGAGGCCTGAAATTAGGTCGGGCATGTCGTCCTACAGGCGGACCTTGGACGAAACATAGGAATAGAACAACAACCAAAAACTAGACCCGGAATGATCAAACAAATCATCGAACCATCGCCCCCATACTACATATTGCTCAACATTACTGTTTGCACACTCCTCCTGCAGAGGGACATGCCCGACGCAAGCCTGGGCGTCCCCGCTGGCGGAACAGAGTCTCCTGTGCCGTCCTTCGCCCGCTGTCTCCTGCGGCTCCCGGCCGGGAGGCGGCGGCAGAGCGGCCCCGGATCCGGGGCCGCTCTGCCGCTCCCCAGCGGCTCGCGGCGCACGCAGACGAGCTGGGCCGCGCCGACTTCGAGAGAGAGAGAGAGAGAGCGGCCGGCGCGGGGTCCACCCGGACGGCCGCTCGCCAGCGGCTCGCTCCGTGCCGGCCCCGCGCAAGGCCCGAACCCGGGCCGCTCCGGAGGCCGACCAGGGCCCCCGGATGCGGCATCGGAGACCGCGAGGCGCGTCGGCGAGGCTGGAGCGACGAGAGCACCCCTGCAAGCCGCTCCTTTCTCGTCGTGCTCCTTTCTGCTCGTGCTCGTTTCGGATTGTTCCTGGCCCCCTGGTGGCCAGGAAGTGGCCCAGGATAGAAGAATCAGAAATGAAAGGATCTTGGCCCCCAAGAAAATCATAGAACTTTCGAATAGTCAGAAATGAACCATGAGTAGGTCGGAAGGCGTATCTTGAAACATACAGCAGGAAGGCGTTGACAACAGATGGGGTTCCATCCGCCCCCTTGGGGGGACGGAAAACGTGAAGCCACTCGATCATGGAAGTAGGAAGGCGCTTAAAGTAGATTGCAATCAGGGAGTCCAACCGATGGGTAAGCGGTCGTTACGCGAGATGGCACAGCGACCTTACGCGGTGGCTTGCGCAGGCCGCCAGCGCGAAACGCTACAGTGGAGACGAGGGCGCTTGCGCACGACCTCACGCGGGCAGCTTGCGCGCCACTGTCGGCGCAAACGACCCCGCTCTCGCTGCGCCGCTCCTCTGTTGGCAACGTCGACTCCCACAGGAGATCTCGACCGCCTTCCCTGGGGCTGGCATTTCATCCTGACACGTTTCTAGAAGACGGCCCCAGGGTCTCAAGCTTCCCCGATACGCAACACTCAACACGCAGCGTCTCAACACGGGGCTCAACACGTAGACCGACCACGTAGGTCTGACGCGATACGCTCGCCAAAACGTGGGCCAATACGTTGAGCCAACACGCAACGTATTGGCACGGACGTTTTGAGCACGGTGCGTGTTGCGTATCAAATCGGGGGTATTGGGGCAGCTAAGCTAGGGTCCAATGAGAGCCCCCAAAGACGGAGATCGTCAAAAACCGTCAGTCGCGATCCCTATCCACGACGCGCGGGGGCCTCACATCCTGTGGGGATCGAGGAAGCACCTCTGGTGCGAAGCGCCGACTTCGTCTTCGTCGTCGTCGGCGTCGTCGTCTTCGTCCTCGTCCCTCGTCCGTCGTCCGTCGTCCGTCGTCGTTCTTCCGTCGGCCGTCGTCCGACGTCCGTCGTCCGTCATCCGTAGTTGTCGTCGTCGTCGGCGTCGTCGCCGGCGTCGTCGTCGTCGTGGTGGTCGCCGTCGTCGTCGTTGGAGTAGCCATCGTTGGCGTAATCGTCGTCGTCGGCCTCGGCATCGGCGTCGGCGTCGCCATCGTCGGCGTCGTCCTCGGCGTCGGCGTCGGCGTCGGCATCGGCGTCGGCGTCGTCGCTGGCGTCGGCGTCGACGCCGGCGTCGTCGTCGTCCTCGCCATCGTCGTCGTCGTCCTCCTCCTCCTCGCCGCCGCCGCCGCCCGCAACCTCGTCGGCGTCGTCGTCGACCTTCGCCAGGTGCCATCCTGCGCAGAGCGCGGCGCCGCCAGCGGGCCGAGCCCCCCGCCGCGCGCAGCATCGCCTCGACGCAGCGGCGCCGCGACCACGCCGCGCCGCCCGGTGGCCCGGCGCCGGCGGCCTGCGCGCAGGCCTCGGGCGCGGAGGCCCCGGCCGCGAGCTCCTGCGCCGACGACAACGACGACGCCGAAAACGACGACGACGACGACGACGACGACCACAACGACGACGACGACGACGACGACGACGACGACGACGACGACGACGGAAAAGACGACGACGACGACGACGACGACGACGACGACGACGACGACGACGACGACGACGACGGCGACGGAAAAGACGACGACGGCGACGGCGACGGCGACGCCGATGACGACGCCGACGGTGGCGACAGCCGAGGGCAGCAGGCAGACCTCCCTCGCGCCGGCGCGGCCCAGGGGGCCCAGGTTTCCGGCGCCGTGGCTCGTCTCGACTCCCACGCCTTGTCCACGGCTTCGGCATCCAGTGGCCAGGTCCCCCCAGGGCCCCGGGGCCACGAGGGGACGACGAGCTGCCCCCCATGGGGAGGTCGCGGGGAGCCCTGGGCTCTGGGACCGCGGAGTGACTCTTCCAGGACGACCGAGGAACAGTACCCCTGGGATGCCCAGGAAACGCCTGGCGACTGAGGCCCTCTCCACCCCAGGGGGTTCGAGGACGGAGGCTGCCGATGGGCTCGGGAGACGTGCTCCAAGACCGCCCGGGCCGCCGCGGAAACCTGGACAAAACTGCACCTGTTGGGGGACCAGTGCGAAACCTGGACGAAACCTCGGAGACCCTATTGGGGGGGCACCGCCTCGTGCAGATCTTGTCGTGCCAAGCCTGGACAAAGCCTCGGAGAGACCCTCCTGGGCAGAACTGCGCCTATGGGGGGCGCCCGGGGGTCCACGCTCTGCCTCCGCCCGCCCTCCGCCAGCCTGCCGCCGAGGAGGAGAGAGGCGCCAGCCTCTCGCTAACCCCCGAGGGCGCAGGGGCCGCTGTGGGAGCGCCCCTTCGCGCTCGGGAGCGCAGCCGAGGTCCACCCGGGCACCCCGCGACCCAAGTCAGCTCGACATCGCCTCCTTTAGGGACCCCTCCCGGCGGGTCCATCCCAGCAGCACCTCTTTCCAGCTGCGTGCAGCCGCGGGGGGGCGAGACCCCCCCAGATTTCCTGGACACCCACATCCATCAGAAACAGCAGTGCCACCTCGATCGGAGCTGTCCGAATCAGCTCCGACCTCTCCCTCCGAAAGCCTGGAGACCTCCGCCAGCAGGCGAGAGGGCAAGCTTGTGGGCACAGCGAGAGCTTCCCGAGAGGCGACGGCGACGTCGTCGTCGTCGGCGCCGTCTCCGCACAGAAGTCGGGTCGCGCCCCCCGACGATGCGGCGGGGGCTCCTGGGCAAGCCGCTCGGCCCTGGCCGGGTCGGCGGAGCAGAGCGCCTTGCCGCGGCGGAAGCCCACGGTAGAGGATGGGATGATGAGAAGGAGGAGGAGGAGGAGGAGGAGGAGGAGGAGGAGGAGGAGGGAGGAAGCATCGAGGAGGGAGAGGAGGAGGAGGAGGAGGAGGAGGAGGAGGAGGAGGAGGAGGAGGAGGAGGAGGGGAGGCAGCATCGCGGAGGAAGAGGAGGAGGAGAAGGAAGAGGAGGAGGAGGAGGAGGGGAGGAGGAGGAGGAGGAGGAGGAGGCATCGAGGAGGGACTGGAAGACGTGGAGGAGGAGGAGGAGGAGGAGGAGGAGGAGGAGGAGGAGGAGGAGGAGGAGGAGGCATCGGGAGGGACAATGGAAGACGTGGAGGAGGAGGAGGAGGAGGAGGAGGAGGAGGAGGAGGAGGAGGAGGAGACGAGGGAGAATGGAGGACGTGGAGGCCCAGCTCCTCGCGCCGCTTTGGACCCCCATGGGGCCCTCCGGGCCTCGCGACGGGTGCCCCGGAGGCCATCTGGGCCTCCATGGAAGTCCTGGGGACACCTCTTTGGGCCAGGGGCACCTTAGGCAACACCCTGCGGTTGGCATGAATCGGCGGTGGGTAGGAGAAGGCCTTCTCCGAAGGCGGCGGGACTTCTCGGAAGCCCTCGCGCCCCCTGAGAAGTTTCTGCGTCTTCGAGGAAGGCCTGGAAAACTCCTCAGAAGGGGGCTTCCGAGCCTTCCTTCTGAGCAGGCCTTCTGAGGAGGAGGAGGAGGAGGAGGAGGAGGAGGAGGGAGGACGAGGAGGAGGAGGAGGAGGAGGGGGGGAGGAGGAAGCATCGAGGGGGAGAGAGGAGGAGGAAAGAGGAGGAGGAAGAGGAGGAGGAGGAGGTCTCACTTCCCCCCCCGGGCTCGCTGCCGAATGGAGGCAGGGGGTCCCGAGGGGAACGGGCCCTGGACCTGCGGGGCCGTCCCCTGGGGACCAGCCTTCGGCTCATCCCGAGCCGCTCTTTGACGCTCTCGGCGTCATCTTAAGCAGTGCCCCCCCCCCCCCCCCAGGAGGCCAAAATGTGGCCAAAACCATGATAAAATCAATGATTGTGGCATTATCGCCGAGGCCTCTTGGAGCGTCTTGTGTGCCTTTGGGGGGCCTCTTGGGGCCTCTCAAGGGTCTCTTGGGGGCCCAGGGAGCCAGAAAACGGCAAACAAAACTCTCTGCATCCAGGTGCGCCGCGTACGACTTCCGCCACCGCGTGGACACAGAAGTCCAGAGGCGGGTGGCGCCTCCGACAGTGCCTGAAAGGGTAGGGCCTGGCCAAAACGTCCTGGCGACGTGCAGCTGCATTGGAAGAGCCGCGGCGGTGATAGAGACGTGCGCAGCCGGGCGAAAGAAAGGAGGAGGAGAGGAGGAGGAGGAGGAGGAGGAGGAGGAGGAGGACGAGGAGGAGGAAGAGGAGGAGGAGGAGGAAGAAGGAGAGAGGAGGAGGAGGAGGAGGAGGAGGAGGAGGAGGCGGAGGAGGAGGAGCAGGAGAAGGAGGAGGAGCAGGAGGAGGAGGGGAGGAGGAGGAGGAGGAGGAGGAGGAGGAGTCGGCCAGTTTCCCTCCGGACCCGCTCCCCTCACGGCGACCAGGGCGCGCCGGGGCGAGCCAGACCGGCGGCCACCGGCCCAACCGGCGGAGCAGATCGCCTCGCCGCGGGGGAGTCATGCCTGGAATAGGAAGGCACCAACTATACACCAACACCGATCCTGGCCAGGATCACCCTGGGCCCAGGATCGGTGTATACGCCCTCCTGCCTTGGGCAAGAAGGCATATACACCGATCCTGGGCCCAGGGTGATCCTGGGCCAGGATCGGTGTTGGTGTATAGTTGGTGCCCTCCGATGGAAGGGCTTGCGGCTGGCAGCCGGGCCCTGTCACGCCAGCAGAAGTTGTGCCAAGACCAAGTGCGGCCGCTGCTGGGCAGGCGACGCTCTGTCTCGAGTGGGCAACGTCCGCGGCGACACCGACAGGGACTGCAGTTGGTCCCCATTTCGGTCCCCCCGAGGCAGGAGGCGCCCAGAATCGAATCGAGAAGTCGGGTCGGCGATCGAAGTGAATCGGATCGGCGGAAACCGGCAGCCGAGTCGGGAAAAGTCAAATCGGCGACAATCGGCAGGCCAGTGTGCCTCCAAAAAGAAATCGGAACCCACATCGGAATCCCAAGCGAATCGAATCGGAATCGGCAGCCCTCGAAGCCGAATCGAATCGAATCGGAGGAAGCGAAACGAGCCCTGCGTGGGGCAGGGGCTCAGGGTCTCCTCCGCGCTCCGCAGAAAAGCGCGGGGAGTGCCCGAGATGCCAAAATCAAAAATTCCCGCTTGATGCTTCGTTCGCGCCTTTTCAGGCTGTCGACGCTCCAAGACGGCCAGAGGCCCCCCAAATCGCCCCAAGACGACCCAAGAGGCCTCCAAAACGGCCCTCAAACGGCCCAAGAGGGCACCAACACGGTCCAAGAGTATCACTGGCCCAGGGTGTCCCAGCTTCCAGGCCATTCTGAAGCCCCGGGCGCCCTTCTCGACTGGGGCCATTAATTATAGGGGCCGCGGGGGGCTCAGCGGCAGCCCTTGGGACACCTCGGGCCATGGCCACCTGTCAACACCCGAAGCCAGTTCGAGGCTCGAGGTTCAGGACTGTGTGATCAGAAAGTCATGGCAGAGGTCAGGACTCAGGGTCCTGGGTCCAGGTTCTGGGGCCCAGGCTGCAGAGCCCACAGTCCCTGGACGGTGCTCCAGATTCGGAGATCGGGTGTTTGAGGGTCGGGGATCCGAGTTCGCCCCACTGCGGCGCCAGAACGGGAAGGTGGCAGCGTCAGGGCTGGTACTCCAGAATGCAGCGCGATTGATTGCCCTCGGTCTCCTCCTCCTCCTCCTCCTCCTCCTCCTCCTCCTCCTCCTCCTCCTCCTCCTCTCCTCCTCCTCCTCCTCCTCCTCCTGCTCCTCCTCAACTCCTCAACCTCCTCCTCCTGCTCGTCCCCCCCCCCGCTCCTCCACAAGCCCCTCTGGGCCACACGCCTCCAGGCCTCCACCTGCGCTTTCCTTGACACCATCCTCTCCTCCTCATCCCATCCTCCTCCTCCTCCTCCTCCTCCTCCTCCTCCTTCTCCCCCTCCTTCTGCTGATCCTCCTCCTCCTCCTCCTCCTCCTTCTCCTCCTCCTCCTTCTCCTCCTCCTCCTGATCCTCCTCCGATTGAGGGCGGGCCGTTGTCAGAATGCGGCTCTCGCCGTAGCGCCGCGCACATTCGTTCAACAAAAACTGCAAGAGCTTCACGGATTGAGGGCGGGCCGTTTTCAAAATGTGGCTCTCGCCTGAGCGCCGCGCACGCTCGTTTTAAGAATGTGCAAGGGCTTCACGGAGTAAGAGCAGGTGGTTTTCAAACTGTGGCTCTCGCCTGGCGCCCCGTACATCCGATGTACACCTGTGCAAGAGTTTCACGGATTGAGGGCGGCTGGTCTTCACGATGTGGCTCTCGCCTGAGCGCCGCGCACTTTGTTTCGTCGCCGGCGGCAAGGCAGAGCTGGCTGCACCAGCGAAGAGCTGGACGGGGATGCAGCAAAGCGCATCGGCCAGCGTGCACGAGGGGGAAACCGGGATTAGCGCCGCGCGCATTCGTTTTACTTGTTTGCAAGAGCTTCATGGGCGCCCGCGATCAGCGCACCAGAAATAGGATCTGGAGCGATTCACGGTTGCCGGGGCGCAACAGTTACGCCGATCGCGGTGCCGAAGTCCCAAGAACGGTGTTCTGGCGCGATGCAGGATCGCCAAGGCGTACCTACCCCATTCAGGTTAACCTGTGGCGCTGGATTCCGAAGAATTGTGTTGGGCACGCTTCAAGATGCTCACACGGTTGTGCCCCTACGGGGTAATTTCCCTAGTGGAAATGAACACTTGCAGGGGCCTATGAAGAGGGAGCGTTGGAAGGAGGGTGGATTCCAACATCGTTGGTGAGTCTTGGAATTACACTGGTCCTCTTCCTCCTCCTCCTCTTTTTCCTCCTCCTCCTCCTCATCCTCACCATCACCATCAACATCGTCATCACCATCATCAGCATCATCAGCAGCAGCAGCATCATCAGCCTCAGCCTCAGCATCAGCATCATCAGCAGCATCATCATCATCACCATCACCATCGCCAGCATCATCATCATCATCATACGCATCATCAGCAGCAGCATCAGCATCAGCATCATCATCATCAACCTCATTCGTGTTCTCCTCCTCATCCTGCTCCTCTTCCCCCTCCTCTTCCTCCTACTTCGTCCACGTCCTCGTCTGCCACGTCCTCGTCCTCCACGTTCTCATCCACCGCGTCCTCGTCCTCCACGTCCACCCGTGCGGCGGGCCCCTACGGCGCCTCGAAGGCCGTCTCGCCAGCTGGCCCGCCGCGAAGGAAGGCGTCCGCGCCGCGACTGAGGAGGGTGTCGACGGCGGCCGCCGCGCGGCAACGTATGGCCTCCGCCGAGGAAGCTCGCCAGAAGGTTTGCTCACTTCTTCTGGCGAGGGAAGATGGGCGGCTGAGGTATCTCGGCGAGTCACGGTGCTGCTCTGAGGTGGGGGTCCTCCTCCTCCTGCTCCTGCTCCTCCTCCTCCTCCTGCTCCTCCTCCTCCTCCCTCCTCCTCCTCCTCCTCCTCCTCCTCCTCCTCCCTCCTCCTCTCCTCTTCTCTCCTCTCCTCCTCCCTCTCCCTCTCCCTCTCCCTCTCCTCTCCCTCTCCCTCTCCCTCTCCTCCTCTCCCTCTCCTCACCTCCTCCTCCTCCCTCCTCCTCCTCCTCCTCCTCCTCTCTCCTCCTCCTCCTCCTCCTCTCCCTCCTCTTCCTCCTCCTCCTCCTCGTCCTGCTCCTCCTCCTCTTCCTCCTCCTCCTCCTCCTCCTCCTCCTCCTCCTCCCAGATGCCCGGCGAAGAACGAGCAAAGCCAAGTGGGCACCTGGGTGCCCAAGCCCCGCCCCATACGCGCCCTCCCAGCAGGCGGACAGCTCGGTCAGGGAAGCCCCTCCCCTCCCCTGGGGAGGGTGGGAACCACCGCCTCCCCGCCAGATTGTAAAGCACTCCTCCCCCAGCCGTGCGAGGAAAACCGGCAAGCCACCCTCGACAACGGCAAGTAGGGCAGGACGCGCAGGCAAGATACAAGTGCCACCAGCTGACGCGTGGGCCTCCCAGGGCTACGAACGACCGGACAAGACAACTTCAGAGGGGCGCGGGATCCTCTGGCAGGATGCACACGCAGAATGCCCGAAACATCCAGGGCCACCGCGGAGCAGAACGACCGAACGCACATCGTGAGAGGGCGCTGCAGGGACGGGGACGGGGACGGGGCGAGGGGGGAACGGGGCGGCCAGGGAGGCAGAGGGGGCGCAGGCGCAGCAGCGAAGGCCTCGGGGGGGGAAACAAATTACGCTACCGAGGAACCCCACATACTCACATTATGGCTGGAGTGATGAGAGCTGAAGTGAAGCATGTTAGAATGATGTTGGTGGCCGTTGCCCCGCCGATACCGCTGTGCCATGGGCGACCAACACGGATAGCGGCCGCGGTGAGAGACCACCCCCTGCGCACCCCCTTATGGTGTCGAGAATATGCCGTGCCTGCTGTGCATGGGCGACCGTCACGGATAGCGGCCGCGGTGAGAGACCAGCCCCTGCGCACCCCCAATGGTGTCGAGAAAGTGCCACGCCTGCGATGCCTGAACGACTGGGGCGTGCTGTGCGGAGGGAGAGAAGGAGGAGGAGGAGGAGGAGGAGGAGGAGGAGGAGGAGGAGGAGGAGGAGGAGGAGGAGGAGGAGGTGAGACGCGGGTGCGGCGCAGCAGGGAAAAAACCATAACCCCACGAAACATGTGGGGAAAAACTCGGAAGGCCGCCGACGAAGCACCTGAGGGCTCGCCCCTGGTGCTCCCGAGCGTGCCATCGGAATGTTCGCTTATGCACGCCGGCGTCCGCCGCCCCTCCAGAGGCTTCCGCCGAGGGCGAGACGCCAGCTGCTCCTCAGAACCTCGCGCAGCTGGCCTCGCGCTGCGCGACGCGCGTCTACCTTTCGCGCCCTCGTGCCCTCGCGCCCCCGGCAAAGGAGGAGAAGGCGAGCGCAGGCAGCTCAGGGAGGACGAGAAGGCACGGAGGAGGACGAGAATAGAGGAGAGGGGGTCAGGATGAGAGGGAGCGCTGCTGATTGAGTCCATGATCCCAGCGAGAGAAAGAGCAGAGGGGCAGAGGGAGGAGACGGAGGAGAACGGCGTTCAGGAGGAGAGGGATGTGGGAAAAGATAGACGAGGAGGAGGCTGGTCAGAAGATGGAGGAGGAGTGCGTAGGAGGAGATGGTGGGATTTGGGCGAGGTGGTGATTAGACGAGGGTGAGGGAGAGAGGCAGCAGAATCTGCGAAAGTATCAAATGCAGCAGCAGCAAGAGCAGGGACAGCCAAGGAGGAGAGAACCTCTAATAATATCAAAAGGAGGATGCGATCTAGTCTTGGTTTGGGCTTCCCTCGAGGGGAAAGATCCCTGAGCAACCCTTCGAAACTCCTCACTTGCTTTTTCTGGTTGGCCCATCCCGCAAACAACAGACTGCTTGCAGTCAAGCTGCGCATTCTTCCTGGGTGAATTGATTACCCGTAGTCCCAACTCCTCATCATTATCATCATCATCATCATCAGCATCATCATCATCATCAGCATCATCATCATCATCATCATCATCATCAGCATCATCAGCATCATCATCATCATCATCATCATCATCATCATCATCATCATCATCATCATCATCCTCGCCCTCCTCCTTCTCCTCCTCATCATCCTCATCCTCCTCCCCCATACACTTCCTCATCATCCGCATCTGCCTCCTCCACACCATCCTCCGTGTCCCAGGCCACTCATCTGAGCTAGACGCGCTAGAATGGTCGGCAATGATTGCAACGGATGCTGGTAGAGTTTGGGCACACGGAGCGGCCTCCATCAACGGCGTCACTCGGGTGAGGTCGGCCAGGTTGGGGTCTGCCTGGCTTGCAGCAGCATCACGCGGCATCTGCACGCAGAAAGGACTGCAGCACTATGGCAGACCCCAGTAGACTTCCTCCCTACGAAGCTCTCAATTCAGGCCCTGTCGATGTCGGCGGGGAAGCATTCCAATCAGGGGCCCAGAGCGCCACCGAAACCCCCTTGACTAACAAACCCTGTCTGTTGAAAGGCGTCCCCCACGTGCTCTGGCAGGAGCTCTGGCGTGACCCGGTGGTCCAGCAGCAGGTTCAGGAGCTGCACGCAGTTCTCCGAGCTCGACCTGGCTCGGCGCGGGGACAGCACGCTCCCTGCGTGTTTGTCGAGCACCAAGCCGGAGCTACAAAGAGGACGTGGGGGCGCGGAAGCAGAGCTGGATCAAGGCACGCGCACACGCACACGCATGCGACAGGCAAGCAGCAAGCCCGCGCACGGAGCAGAAGCTCGGGAGAACAGGCAAAGGCGTGCTTGGCCCATCCCCCGCGGCCCGACGAGCCGCATCAACGCCAGCACGCTGCAGTGGGGCGGGGGGGGCGGGGAAAGAGAAGACTCCCCAAACAGCGCTTGCACACTTAAGGGGGTCTTACTTCTCTTCTGAAGAAATGGGCCCTGTCTGCTGCTCTGGCGGCCATGTGGCCGCCCTCGCCGCCCCGTCGCCGCCTCGTCGCGGCCCGTCGTCTGCCTGGCGCTCTGGCGGCTGTGGGGCCCCCCTCGCCGCCCCGTCGCCGCCTCGTCGCGGCCCGTCCTCTGTGCCTGTGTGTCGGTACAGCGGCTGTGTGACCGCCGTCGCCGCCCCGTCGCCGCCTCGTCGCTTTCCTGTCGCCGCCACATCGGTGGCGCAACATAGATTCTCCTGTCTGGAAAGAGAATAGACTCCACCCCCCCCCCCTGGCGTTATCGGCCCCCCTTTCGAATACGTAGATCATATATGATCATGACCAGATAGATGTCCTTCCGAAATATGGAATTACACTATCCCAGATGGGCCGGTATCGGTTCCCCTGAGGTTCCCTTTTGAAAAAACACTACGCGGGGACATTTTTGCTCTAACATAAAACTTGTTCGCGAATCCCTTGCAAAAAAAAGACGAAGTGCACACGCGCGCGTCGTCGCGCGCGCACGCCGAAATCCTTCAAAAACCTTCGGTGACGGAAGGATTTCGCAATCGAGATTCCCAAAAACCTACATAAACACAGGGGTTCGCAACACTGATTTGTTAAAAAAAGCGTACGCGCGAGCTCTTACGAAATCTTAAGAAAACCATTGGTTTTTCAAGATGTTCACAAAATGCTACCAAACGGGCTTCGCGCGCGCACATGTCGAAATCTGTCGAACGCCCTTGCGCGTGTGCCGTCGCGAGAATCCTCTGCAAAAAATGGGACGAAGTGCAGACGCGCGCGTCGTCGCGCGCGTATACCGAAATCCTTCAAAACTCATCGGCTTCAGAAGGATTTCAACATCGCGTGTCCAAAAAACCTACAAAAACACAAGGTTTCGGAACACGGATTTTCAACAAAAGCGTGCGCGCGCGCTCTTGCGTCGTCGTCGTCGTCGACGTCGCCGTCCTCCCTCCTGCCGCGTCGTCGTCGTCGCCTACGTCGTCCTCTGTCTTTCCTCGTGTTCGTCGTCGTCCTCTTTGGCGTCGTGGTCGTTTCCGTCGTCGTTGTCGCCGTGGTCGTCCTTCATCCTCCCTCGTCGTCGTCGTCGTCCGTCGTCGGCGTCTCGTCGTCGTCCCTTCTATTTCGTCGCCGCCGTCGTCGTCGTCGTTGTCGTCGTCGTCTTCCCTCCTCCCTCGTCGTTGTCGTCGTCGGCGTCGCCGTCCTTCCTCCTTTTTTGTCGTTCGCGTCGTCGTCGTCCTCCGTCCTCCCTCGTCGTTGTCGTCGTTGCCGTCGTTGTCGCCGTCGTCGTCCTCCCTCCTCCCTCGTCGTCGTCTTCGTTGGCGACGTCGTCGTCGTCGACGTTGTCTTCGTCGTCGTCGTCGGCGTCGGCGTCGTCGTCGTCGTCGTCGACGTCGGCGTCATCGTCGTCGCCGCCGTCGTCGTCGTCGTCGTCGTCGTCGTCGGCGTCGTTGACGTCGTCGTCGTCGTCGGTGTCGTCGTTGTCGCCGTCGTCGGCGTCGTCATCGTCGTGGTTGTCATCGTCGTCGTCGTCGTCGGCGGCGTCGGCGTGGTCGTCGTCGTCGTCGGTGTCGTCGTCGTCGTCGCTGTCGGCGTCGTCGAAGTCGTTGGGGACGTCGTCGGTGTCGTCGTAGTCGTTGTCGGCGGCGTCGTCGTCGTCGTTGTCGCTGTCGTCGTCGGCATCGCTGCCGTTGCCTAGTGCCATTTGGTACCCACCGTCACGGTCTTAAGAGATTTTGCAAGCCAAGTTGCGGGTGGGTGGGTGGGATGTTTGCGCGAGCAGTGGAGTGGACAACTCACTGTGAACAGAAATTAATTGCACCACATAGACTACACCACACCTATTGCACCACATGTATTGCATCACAAAGACTGCACCACAAATATTGCACAACCTAGATTGCACAACATAGATTGCACCACATAGGTTGCACAACATGAACATATACATCCATACACATATACAAGCATATATACATGTATAGCTATGTGTATACAAATGTGTGTGTATGTATATTGCTTAGTATAGATTGCACAGCGTTGATTTCACCGCATCTACTGCACCACGCAGGGTGCTCCACCTAGATTGCACCACACTGCTTACACTTATACAGCACTAAATGGAATGAGCCAGATAGATTACACCACCTATGTTGCACCACATAGATCGCACTGCAAACACATGCACACCAATGATTGCAGACCATATGTTGCAAAACATATGTTGCACAACATGGACTGCACCACAAATATTGCACACCAGAGATTGCCGAACAGACATTGCACAACACACATTGCACAACATAAAGTGCACAACATGTAATGCACAACGCTGAGTGCACGACATATACTGCACACCACAGATCGGGCCACATATATTGCACAATACCGTCACATGGAGTGTACCGTATAGATTGCACCATTCCACATAGCTTGTACACCATATTTGCACCGCACAGATTGCACAACATAAAGTTCACCGCATAGGCTGCACAGCATGTATTGCACAACATACATGTTATAACCTAGGTTGAACCACATAGATTACATGACACATATTGCTCCACGTACATTGCACCACATACATTGCGCACAATAGATTGCACAACACCCGCCACCGTGCCGCTGGGCACGGAGTGGGCGTGTCCTCAGGTCCTTTGCCCAAGCCCCTGAGCATCAGTCATTGATCCCCAAGATTCTTGTTAAGGGTCCTGGACCCCCCTCCACCGCCCGGCCTTCACATTAGAACGCATTGCGATCGAGATCTTGGGTTCAGGACTTTTTCCAGCCACTCATCTCCG
>CAUYUJ010015954.1:249286-278962 GCA_963575745.1 Prorocentrum cordatum
CTTTCTGCCCTCCGCCCCCCCCGGGGGCTGGGGGCCGGGGGAACGGCGGCACCAGGGGGGGGCGTTGGACGAGGAGGAAGAGGAGGAGGAGGAGGAGGAGGAGGAGGAGGAGGAGGAGGGGGAGGAGGAAGAACGATACGAAGAAGGGGGATGAGAAAGAGGACAAGGAAATGGAGGAGGAGGAGGAGAAGGAGGAGGAGGAGGAGGAGAAGGAGGAGGAAAGGGGGGGGATTGGGGGGGGGGATTGGGCGGGGGAGATATCGACACCCCTCGCGCGGGCCGCCCCCACAGATCTCGAGCACGTCGTGCACGAAGCAGCCGCCTTGCCGGAGGGCGGCGGCGGCGTCGTCGCGCGGGCAGGCGTCGACATCATGAGGGGCGAGGGGGCGGGGTCTCCCTCTCTTCCTCCGTCCTCTCTTCTTCTTCCACCTCCTCATCCTCATCCATTTGCCCTACCTAGGCTCTGCCTAGAAGGGTTCTTACTTTATAACCTTAAAAGGCCGCGCAGTGTTCCACGCGCCAGGCGGTTCCCCCAGGGTCCGCCCCGCGGTTCCCCCAGCGACGCTCCCTTAGCCTAGCGTAGCGTTGCGTATCTCATCTTAGCTTAGCTTGGAGTCTACCTTAGCTTAGCGTTGCTTATCTCATATTAGCTTAGCGTAGCTTAGCTCAGCTTAGCTTCATCTTAGCTTCGCTTAGCTGTAGCTTAGCTGAGCTTAGATTAGCTTAGCTTAGCTCAGCTTTCGCTTCTATTTAGTTTAGCTGTGGCTTAGCTGCAGCTTAGCATTAGCTTTACTTTAGCTGAAAGTTAGCTTAGCTTTAGCTTAGCGTTAGCTTAGCTTTAGCTTAGTTTAGCTTCGCTGTAGCTTCGCTTCAACTTAGCTATATATTGGCTACAGCTTAGCTTTAGCTGAGCTTCAGCTTAGCTTCAGCTTATCTTCAGCTTAGCTTTCGCTTAGTTTGAGCTTAGCGTTAGCTTAGCTTTAGCGTAGCTTTAGCTAAGCTTCAGCTAAGCTTTAGCTTAGCATTAGCTAACCGTTAGCTAAGCTTTAGCTTAGCATTAGCTTACCTTTAGCGTTACTACTAATGCTGCTTTCCTAAAGGCTCCAACTCCTAGGTCGGGTCGCACTGGGATAATGTGTATTGTCTGCCAGCTCGATGCCGCCAGGAGTCGCTTGGCCCGGGCTGCTGTCTCGCTGCGGGACGAGAGGAGAGGGCGAAGGGACGATCAGCGCAAGATCGCCTCGCTGGAGGAGCAGGTTGCGCTGCTCAAAGAGCAATGCATCGTTCCGTGGAGTAATCGTGCAGTCGCGTACTCCAAGATTCCAGTGTTTCGCGGCGTCCACCTTGCTTTGCGCCGAACTCTGGCCAGCATATCTGCATCCAGGGTTGGCTTGATGTTGGGCGTGGACACGCACCACTCTTCTGTTTGCACCTGGGAGATTAAGACATGCGCGTCGCTGCAGGCGGCATGTCGGCTGGCCCATCAAGACGCGACGGACAGACTTCAATTACATGCGGCGCCTGGCCTGTTCAATTCGGTTTTCGCTGGTTTCAGGACCACGTTGTTCAGGTGCGATGGCACGAACACGGCGCTGTGGCAACGCAAGATGAAACTCCATGGATTGTCGGCGAAAACATCTATCAGATACCACGGTCGCCTCGACGTTCGCACCACTATGACATGGCATGCCGACGTGCTTCCCATTGTCTCTAACAGTCCAGAGGCCATCATGCTCCTGATCAAAAAGCAGTTGAAGAACGTCGGAGTGCCGCATTGGGACGAACTCTCGTCGCCGACGTGCCCGCATGCGCACTTATCATGCACTGACGCGGGCGGTGACATCAAGGCCGCGCGGGCCAACATCGCATCAGACGTTTCCGTGCTGAACCCCATGATTATGTTCTTGGATATAGATTGCTTGATGCACCAGTCGTCGCTGGGCACCGTCGACTCCTTGAAGGTGGCAGACTCTGTGCTGTCAAGGCTGACTGCGAAGCAGGCTTCCCTGGCGGCCATGGCCGACGTCGACCCCGCCGAATTTCCGCAGACGTACAGCTCCAGTCTAATGAAAGTGATGAACACTTGGCGGGAGCACGCGGCCACCTTATACTTCATATGGAAGGATATTGACTGCAGGTCCTGTCATATGGTGGAGACTATGCCCCCGCGGATGATCCCAACGCGATGGGGAACTAAGGACGCCTGTGAGGAGCTCATCCTGTCTTTGCCCAGGGACACCTTCATCGAGTCGCTGCGCCTCACGCTTGACAAGCGTACCAGGACTGCGGGTGCAGATCGCATAGCATCCTTGAGCCCTCCTCCTCCTCCTCCTCCTTCTCCCTCCCCGCCTCCTCCCCCTCCTCTTCCTCCCCCGTGCTCCTCCTCCTCCTGTCCCTCCTTCTCTCCTTCTCCTCCTCCCCCGAAATCGCTGAAAAGATGGCTGGGCGAATTTTCAAAATTCGCCTGATCATCTTTTGACGTGTTTTCTCATGGTTCTACTCCTCATCCAAAGGGCCCTGCGCGCTGCTCTTTTTCAGGGAAACTGCCCCGGGGACCCAGTGGGCTGGGGGAGGAGGAGCGGGGGGAGAGGCGGGAACTGGCTGAGGGCTGAGGGGAGGAAGCTGAGGAGATGAGAGCAGAGGAGTTTTTTTGGATACGAAAGGGTCCGAGAGGGGTGATCAGTGTTTTTTGATGTCCTGAGGGCGGCTGCCAACAAACGCAAGCGTCCGAAGGGCGAGAAGGACTTGTCGGCGCATCTTGAGTGGCTGATGGCAGTTGATGAGGCCAACATGGGCGGATCCTCTCAGTATTCAGCAACCATGAGCAGATGGGCTGTAGATACGATGCGCGCTGTGGAGTCGCAGGCTTGGTGGGCTGTTGCTGCGATCTCCCACGCCGTGTGCAGTCCGTGGCGAGAGCTGCGGGCGTTCCTCCAGAGGCACGATCGGCTTGTCCAGGAGAAGGGCATCGGAGCACTAGCGGCCCTTGCATGGGGCGAGGCCCAAACTATGTACGACAACACGCTCCTGATGACCGAGATGATGTACTGGGAGGACCTCCTGGATCAGACTCACGATGACTTGCTCTATGAAGTGGCCGCTGCGTGCCGCGAGTTGAGCATGATCGACGCAGTTAATTTCAAGATGAGGATTCTCGATCGTCTCTCCACCTACCCAGTCAAACTCCTTCTGCTTGCCAAAGGCCAACCTGCAGATGTGAACGAGAACAGGGCCGCCATCGCCCGGGAGATCCTAGACGATTCCACGACGGAGATGAACGTAGTCAAGTTGAAGGCTATCGCCCGGCGAGAGTTGGAGGAGTGCGCTGTCATGGGCCAGTTGGACCCAGACATGTGGATGCGGTTGCGCAACATATGTTCCCTGTGGCAAGGGGATACAGAACGCATGGAGTCTTTCAACAAGGTGGTCAAGGAGGAGGTCGTCCGGGCGCCTCACAGTAGCCAGGCGCTCATCGCGGCGCGCGCAGTGAACAAGACATTCGCGCACCAGGTTTGTTCGAAGGCAATGGCTGCGGCTGGCCAGAGCAAGAAGAAGTCGAGAGTGAAATGGTCAATGGTTCAGGATTCCTTCATGTATTTGGTCGAGCGAGCATCGAACAACTACAACGGGGGGCTGGAGATCATGGCCGATGCGCTGCGGTACGACGTCTCCTACATCAAGGATGCCTCCAAAACTTTTGCGCTGATGAGAGAGGCCGCCGCAGCAGATGCCGCGCTTCCTCTTCCGCGCCCAGATGGCCATCCAGCCGTCGAGGGCGTTGCAGCTGCAGCGCCGATGCCAGCCATTCTCCCAGGTGCAGGTCCAGCTGCGCTCTTCGAGGTCATGGTGGAGGCAGCGATGGCTGGCGACGACCGCGCCGTTGTTGACGCTCCTGCTGGGCACCCGGACGTCGGTGAAGGCGCCCCTGGTGGCGCGCCAGAAGTTGCACCTGCTGATCCTGATCTGGAGGACTAGTGACCCCCCCGCAAGTCAGATCGTCGTGGCCTTCCACCCATCCCCCTGTCCCCTGTCCCGCTTCCTGCGCTGCAAAAATGAGGGGGTGGCATTTGGAATTCCATCCGAGGGGCCACGGAGTGGCGCAGGGCTGGGGGGTAGGGGCCGAGAGGGCACGGAGGGCCGACGGTTCATTTGCAGGGGGGTGGGCGGGTTGATATTCTCCTTCCCCACCCTCCCTCCCGGAGGAGGAGGGGGTCGGGGTCGGGCTCCAGTTGCAGCGTGCAGGACGACATCGACAGACAGTTGCACGCGAGATTCTTTCGCGAATGGAGTGCTCAGTCCAAGACAGAGGGCATGAAGGGGCTTCGGTCTGCAATGTGCATGGGGTTTGTTGGCGAGATAGGAACGTGGCGGTGTTTCGGCAAGCACGGTCACAACTTGTATTTGGTGAAATGCGACAGCGGCACGCCAAACGCTGAGCCTCTGGTGCCTGTGGAGATCGTTTGCTCACGAGACCTGATTAAATCAGTCAGGCAACGGCAAGGCATGCTGGAATACGAGATGTGGAAGCGTGAGTTCCTGAGTTTCGGCCTCCTTGGGACTATCGTATTTGGTGAACAGGAACAGTGGTATCACTGCAAATACAACAAGAAACCTAAACGTGAGCCGAAACCCAAACGGATTGAAGATGATGACTCTGATGACGACTCCAGTGACGACTCTGACTCAAGCGACGACGACGGAGGTGGTGGAGGTGAAGACGACGAGCGCGAAGACGACGAAATCACCAGAGACGAAACGTTGGACATTGAGGGGGTTGACGCAGCTGCAGCAGAGCAAATGAATCTCGTAGATAAAGATAAGGCTAAAAAAACACGCCGGTGGACCAGGTGGCGAGCTGTTTGCGACACTGGCAGACGATAGCGAGGTTGAGGAAGCGCTAGCTGCCTCTCACCAGGCTGTCATCGCCGCTGTAGGCGCCCATCCTGCCCATGCTGATCCAGTGCCCGTGCCTGCGGCGGGCGACGGGGTCGAGTTTGGAGGGGCAGAGGAAGCGCTGCGCCTGTGGAGGAACGGGGTGGATCAAAGCTTCAATGTCCTGGCATGGCGAGCGGCCCGGTCCACGTTCGAGCTTGGGCACAAGCGAGAGGTCGCCCTCATTTCATACCCAGAAGGCAACGGGGGGGCAAATCAGAAAATATCGAAAACCAAGGGGCCTCTAAACAAATGATAGGAGGCGAGGAGAGACGCGGGCAGAACAGGGGGGGACGAAGGGACTAAGGTGGGTAAAGGAGGTCGATCAGATCGTCGTGCAATTCGATTCGGTGTAGGAATTTCTTGTAGCGAATCACGGGCGTCGCCCAGGTCCCAGGGTCCCAGGTCCTATCTTGTCTCAGGGGAAGTTTGGGGAGGAGTACGATCCGCTTGTTTGCAGCTAACACGAGGCGACCATCAAACAGTCGGCCTCGTTCATTTTCCTCTTGGGAAGAATGCTCCACCGAAGCCTTCGCTTACATATGCTCAACCTGTGGTGTTGGACGAGGACTCGATCGTGTTTTCGACTTTCGCTTACCGCCCGCCTCGGAACTACCAGACCCCCATGACCAGAGTGATATTGACGGCAGCTGGTTGCTCTATGGAGAAGGCGACAGGGGCTTCTCGAGCGAAGATTGCACCGCAAGCGCGTGCTGTATGGCGTATGTGGGAGCAATCGATGAGCGGGGGGTATGCGTGGATCGCTGGGGGAGCGTGCGTGCTGTGCGAGAAGGAGCATGACTCCACTTACGTATGCCCTCTGTGCAAGCTCAGCAGTCACAGCAAGTGCTCGAATCTCATGCTCCAGTATTCCTTAGAGAACCCGGCCAAGAGGCCACATCCTGCAAAGCCCGAGGGGGCTGGCTGGCCAGAAATATTCCGGAGCATCGGAGTGCTATGCCCGATGTGCGCGCACGTGTATAATTAGAGCAGAGGGATGGGCGACAGCGCAAGGGAGACAGCAAGGTTGCAAGAACTACAAAGGCAATGCTATTTCGGCATCCCCACCAACCCCCAGTCGCCACTGCCAGGCTGGCGCCCAGGCAGCTGCGCTTTGCCGCAGAGGAGCGACTGGGAGTAGATCAGGGTGCTGAAATTGATTGCCATTGCGGTTCTGCGAAGACATGTGGGAGGATGCAGGGAGGAGGAGGAGGAGGAGGGCCGCTGTCGCAGCCTTCAGCTGCGCTTGTGCGCGGCTCGCGGTCTGGAAGGCGAGCTTCAAGGCGCCTCCGCCGCGCGCGTGCCGCGCGCGCAAGTGTCTGCTCTGGCACTGCTCTGGTACCTTGCCTACCTTGCCTGTCTTAGCTGTCTGCACGATGCGTCTGACTGCATGCTGTTCAGTAGAAACGCATGCTGAGATGAGGAGGAAAGGAGGGAGGGCAAAGAGAAGGAGTCAGAGGAGGAGTTGCGACGACTCGACGTTGAACTGAACTTGATTCTTAAGGGGGTCTTGGGAGGCCCGAGCATGGGCCCAGGCCCTTTGGGGCCCAAGGCTTCTTCTGGGTGCCACAAAGCAAAGCTAAGAAGTAAGAGGAGGAGTTGCGACGACTCGACGTTGAACTGAAAGTGATTCTTAAGGGGATCTTGGGAGGCCCGAGCATGGGCCCAAGGCCCAAGGCCCATCGGTGGCCCAAGGCTTATTCTGGGTGCCAAGAAGGAAGTTAGGAACGTCCGAAAAACACGTTTGGTTCTGAAGTGTTTTAGCATCGCACCGCGATGCCAACAAACGTTTCCGTCCTTTCAAAATCCAGATGCGTTGACTAAGCCTAGGCGTCGCTTCAGGGCAATCGAAATCTACTACAGCTATTTAGAGCTCGAGCATATCTGCCCGCACCCCAGGCTGGCAATTTCAAATTTTCAACATGGCTGGTCGCTTCGACCGCCCGAGACAGCCATACCGGCAGATCGTGCGCGACGATGGCGGGTTGACCTCCATCCCTTATGAGGACACCTGTGTTCGATCCTCCCCATCCTCCCCCATCCTCTTTCATCCTCATCCTCTCCTTTGTTCGAGGCAACCCATCATGCATTGGCCCCCCTGCGTCGAAATCCAGTGGCCTCCAGGACGACTTCGACGTTCGCGACAGTATGATCGTCATTCCTGGTGGCATGTTCTATCCTTCACCTGCGATGTGGCTGAGAGATGACTTACCTCCGTATTACTTTCCGATCCACGCTAGTTGGCAGAGAGGCGGAGGTATCTCGCGTCTGGTTGACAGGGTGCACATGTCTCATATGCTTTGGGGAATCCCTAACTCTCGGGTATTTGGCGATGATCGCGGAAGAATCCTACTGTGTACGGTTTGTGGTGCTTGGCACACAGAGAGGCACGGCGTCTTCTCTTGTTGCTGCTGCTGCTGCTGACTCGTCCTCCATCTCTTCCTTCTTCTTCCCATCTTCCTTCTACTCACTCTCTTCCTTATGCCTCTCGTCCTTCTCCTATCTGTCCAACGTACTTTGTCGCAACACCTCTCAGGGGTCGGGCCAGGGGGGCTGTGTATTGATGATGCATATCCTCCTCTTTATCTCTCCACCTCCTTCGGTCTGGCAACCAGTGGAGCGTTGGGCGCTACTTGTTTCGTGAGTGCCCGGGGAGAGTGATCTCTCGCTATTATGCTCGGGCGATGAGGCGGCTGAGCGCAGGCCACCAAGCCTATGCTTATGCGCCCAGTGCTCGCTGGCATGCAGTGAACAACACTTCTTTAATTAGCGCAAACCGAGCCGCGCCATATTAGGAGCGCGTGATCTGACAATGGTGGTTGCTTCGCTTTCGTGTATAGGGATGCAGGGTCGTCGCTGGAATGAGGGATTTCCATAGCGCGGCGAACCCTGCCGGGGCAGTCGAGGCAGCAGCGTCAGACAGTTTCATAGGACGACTCATGCACGCGACAGTTTGGTCGTGAACCAACACTGTTGCTTTTGCAGTATCGATGCGTGAAACAAGCCAAACAAACACTTTCGAGTTTCGCTTGCCTCTGAGATTGGTATTCGGTGAATATCCATGTTGTGACTCTCTGCGTATGTTCTAGATGGCCCAACATGTTGGAGTGACTCGTACACAGAGCTCTTGGATGTCCTCTGCCGTTGAAGGAAAATTCTACACGGGCCTATGGGTCACATCGGCCGTTGAAGGAAAATCCTACACGGGCCCTGGGGCTACCTCTGCCGTTGAAGGAAAATTCTACACGGGCCCAGGGGGTACCTCTGCCGTTGAAGGGAAATTCTACACGGGCCCTGGACGGCACCTCTGCCGTTGCAGGAATATCCTACACGGGCCCTGGGACTACCTCTGCCGTTGAAGGAAACTCCTACACGGTCCTAGGGCTACCTCTGCCGTTGAAAGAAAATCCTACACGGGCCCTGGGGGGCCACCTCTGCCGTTGCAGGAAAATTCTACACGGGTCCTGGAGCCACCTCTACCGTTGAAGGAATATTCTACATGTGCCATGGGACGACCCCTGTCGTTGAAAGAAAACTATACACGGGTCTATGGGTCACATCTGCCGTTGCAAGAAAATCCTACACGGGCCCTGGTGCCACCTCTGGCGTTGAAGGAAAATTCCACACGGGTCCTGGGACTACCTCCGCCGTTGAAGGAAAATCCTACACGGGCTCTGGAGCTATATCTGCCGTTGAAGGAAAATCCTACACGGGCCCTGGGGGCCACCTCTGCCGTTGAAAGAAAATCCTACACGGGCCCTGGGGGGGCACCTCTACCGTTGAAGGAAAATCCTACACGGGCCATGGGCCTACCCCTGCCGTTGAAGGAAAATCCTACACGGGCCCTAGGACTTCCTCTGCCGTTGAAGGAAAATCCTACACGGGCCCTAGGGCCACCTCTGCCGTTGAAGGAAAATTCTACACGGGCCCTGGGGACCCCTCAGCCGTTGAAGGAACATCCTACACCAGGTTCAGGGACGACCTCGTCGTTGTAGGAAATCCCATATCAACAATTGATGTTCAGTGGGCTTAGTCAGCTGTGTGTGCTTTATTTTGCTATCTAAGATCACGCTGCGCACGTCATTACGCAAGTGTATGAGGTGTACAGCAAATCAACCATATGCGTGCACATGGTCTCGCATGATATATCGCACGCCACTTGCAACTCACATGCAAACACTATTCAACCACTCGCAACGACACGAACATCACTCGACCAACCCTTGCATATGGGTCAGTAAATACATACCATCGTCAATGCACATGCATCGAAACACACATCTGCTAGATCGTAATCACCGTAGCCCATTTGGGCTCGACTTCGTAGCAGGTGCTGCTGCCACGAATGCACCATCGCATTCAACCTACATATGCAATCTATACCACGGTGTTGGTTGGCGTTGCTCGCCCTTGTTTCGACGCATCGATGTTGCGCTATGCGTTCGACGCTTCGCTCGGTGCCTTCCAACCCTCCGCTGCCGCGGATAACTGACGTGGGGGATCTGTTCAATTGGGTCGAGCATAGCATCGAGTTCGCGGCTTGGGTAACACAGACGCCCTTTGATGCGCTGAGGCAACGCATTGCGGGGCAGATCCCGAGCTTTGTTGTTTCAACGTCGTTCTCGGGCATTGGGGCGCCAGAACAAGCAGTCCATTCTATTGCGAGGTATTTGGGCGTTACTTCGACTCGTCCAATTTGGGCCATTGAATACGATCAGGAATGCCGACGAGAACTTACGTTACTGAAGGAAAGGCCCGACTGCTTATTTTGGGACATCAATGATTTCTGGAACCCCGATCTGAACGTTCGAGCCTTCTGGTCAGTCGATGACTACATATCTACCATCATCGCTGGTGGGTCTATTTGCTTATCTGGTTCAGCCTTTTGTAGCAGACACCAAGCGCATTGCACGGCAACGCGAGCATTCTGCACTATCGGAGGCACGCCGTGCCCTGACTGGTCAGCTACTGGATCCCATGGTGGGACAGATGGGCCAGACTTGATGGCCACGATGTGTTGGGCTGCGATGAGGTGGGAACTTGAAGAGGATGTGTGGATCAACGAGAACGTGGCGTCGTTCCCACCTGAGGCGTTGTTGGCGTGTTTGGCTGCAAAATACATTATGTTCACAGTCGTCTGTAAGCTTTTTGATCAAGGATGGCCACAACGACGAAACAGAAGAATCACCATCGGTATTCATAAGAGGCGCGTAGTGTCAGGAGTTAGCTGGAATTCCTTCAGTTCGCTATTTCGCCGGGAGTTGGCGACGCCGTGGAGAGTCATTATGCACGAAAGAAATTTTGACGAAGAACTTGCGTGGGCTCGCAGTCGGCCAGGATCTTTATACATGAAGACAGTTCATCAAGCCATTGCAGAGCAACAGCACAAACCGTTCGTGCAGGAGATCAGCAACGACGAGAACTGGGTGAATGAGCTCATCGCAATCAAGAACAAGTCAGAGTTCACTGGCTCAATGACGTTATGGGAGTTGTATAATGTCAGTCGCTATGCCAGGCTTGCTGGTGACAGTGACGTATGCGTGGATATCGGGCAGGACCCTGAGAATCGAACGACAATGGGTACTGAACGCGTTATACCTGCTCTGATTCGTAATTGCCACATGATGTTCAGCCTGCGCTCAGCTCGGTGGTTGACATGTTCAGAATTGCTGCTCCTGCAAGGGTTCCCGGTCAAGGATTGCGCTAAATTGCATGGTGAGACGACTTCGTTCGATAGGCCCCGGCGCGTCTTCTTCAGAGACCGCACCTCAATGGTACACCAGGCTGGTAATACCATGAACACCCACCAGATCGGACTGGCCTTGCTGTGGGCATTAACTTGCACGAGAGAGAGGACGACAGACGATGCTGACTTCGCGGGCGGCTTCGCCGCTGGAGGATGCGCACGTTCTTCTCGCAGTGATCCTCCGTCCCCTGACGTTCCGCGCGCTACGCCGAAGGCTCAGAGCCCGGCAGCGCACTCGGCTAGTGCAGTGCAAGCAAATGTGCAGCATCCAATCGAGGACGATGCTAAGAGCTCTGGCGCCGACGCGACCTTGTCGGCCAAGGCGCCTGCACCTGTGTCAGGGACTTTGCTTACTAGGGCATCGCATAGGTTTGCCAACTCAGCTCTTGCCCCGCCGCCCGCGTTGCCGAGCCCAGCGCCAGCTCTGCAGCAGCAGCCAACAGAGGGCACGCTGCGCCGAGCTGATAGCACAAGCAGCCTCGTCCGCAGTAGGTCGCCGACAGGAGCGCGATCGTTCTTTCAGAGAGCCAGCACGCCGCCCACGAAGCCAAGGCCAACCCCTGCTGCCCCGCGTGCAAAGCGCATGCTCGTTGCCAAGGCTAAGAGCGCCGCCGCCAGGGTGCGCCCATTCTTCGCAGACAGGGGATAAGCAGAGCATGCGACAGTTGCCGATGCCCTTACATAACATAGATTGGCATTCCCACTAGAATGCTACCCATCTCGCCTTCAGCGAGAGCAAGGCAAACATCGTCATCACCACCATAATCGTTCATCATCGTTCATCCTCCTCCTCATCATCATCATCATCATCACCACCATCATCATCATCATCATCACGTGCTCAACCCATCCTGCCCTTCCTCCAACATCCTCTGTCCTCCAGACTTTGCTGCTTGCCCCTGCGGCCCCAGTCCCTGACCGCCTCGTTCAGCGCGTGGTAGAATACGTCCAGGCCCAGAGCGGCCCAGGCTAGATCCTGCGGGGCTACCAGACTCTATCAGCCCCCCTCTTGCCTTGACAGACTAAGAGCAGGGGGGGAAACCAGCAATGGAAGTTTGGATAAGGGGGAGGGGGCAAGCGACTCAGGGAACCTTACAAGGAGGAAGGAGTTGGACGGAGGTCGAACAGTCGAACAGAAGGGGGGGGCCAGTCGATCCACCACCAGCCTTCCCCATCCGAATATCATTTGATGTTTTTTTGCGTCGTAGCCATTTGTGCTCAAGCCATTGCGGCTCACTTTCTTCCAGCGTGCTGCCTCTCCTCGCGCATCGAGACATCGAGATCTCCAGCGATGTCGCTGCCATCGGCTTACGCGGTCGCCTCATCGGCGAACGAGAAGAAGTGGTTGGAGAGTACGCTTGCAGAGATGTATCCAGGATTGGAAGGCAACGAGCTCCAGACGCGTGTCTTTCAGGACTACTTGATGGATCCAGCCAATCCCAACGTCAGGCTTCCACTATTCAACAAGAAGGGCCTCCCTGTCTTCCACCGGCACACCATTAACAATCGCAACTACAAGGCGCATCGCGAGAACCTGGTGAAGGGCATCTTGCAATCCGGTCTCCTGGAGGGCGTGCGCGGAGAAGCGTGGGCACTGCCCACTGCTGATGATGTCACTAGCTTGAAAGACCTTGCCGCCAACGCAGGCGCCGACATGGGTTGCCAGATGCAGTTGCTCTCGCACGCTACTTTGGTCGAGGCCATTTACGAAGCTCACAAGAGGAGTCCAGACAACAAGTTTGTGAAGCAGACTCTGGCTATCGGCGTGAGTTGCAAGGTGTTTTTTGGGCGCGCGCCGCAATTCATTTGCCAGTACCTCAAAGACCTGCACAACCAGTTCCACAGGGGGGCCCAGAAGAGTTTCATCGAGAAGTATGAGAGCGCACATTCGCACGAGAAGGAGTGGGCAGCGCACTGCAGAGCCAAGGGCATCTGCGCGAGGGCGTTGCCAACGAAGGGGCCAGATACGTACATGAAGCAGTACTGGAAGTGGCTTCAAGAGAATCATCCAGGCGACTTCCGTACCTGGACGAGTTTCTTCTCGTGCAAGAAGGTATGGAGGATCCTGAGGGAGCGCCGCATCGACGTCGAGTACAAGGAGCGGGCCGAGGATGAATGCGACTTCGCTGACCCATCCATCAGCGTCGAGGACGTGATGGCCGCCAACGCTGTCATCCTGGACGCTTTCCTCTCTCTCCTTCACAGATACGGTCCCCAGGGCCCATTTGAACCTGCTGCTCCTGGAGGGCCTGAGGATGGCGTATCCCGGGGTGACCGAGGAGCCCTCCTCCTCCTTCTCCTCTTCTTCCTCCTCATCCTCCTTCTCCCTACTCCTCATCCTCTCCTTCATCCTCCTCCTCCTCATCCTCCTCCCCCTACTCCCCCCTCTCCTGTTTCTCCTTCTCTCCTTCTCCTCCCCATCCGAAATCGCTGAACATTATCCCAGTGCGACCCAACCTAGGAGTTGGAGCCCCTAGGAAAGCAGCATTAGTAGTAACGGTAAATCTAAGCTAAAGCTAAGCTAAAGCTAACCTAATACTAAGCTAACTAACGCTAAGCTAAAGCTAAACTAATGCTGAGCTAAAGCTAAGCTAAAGCTAAGCTAACGCTAAGCTAATCCTAAGCTAACGCTAAGTTAAAGCCAAGCTAAAGCTAAGCTAAAGCTGAGGTAAAGCTAAGCTAAATATAAGCTAAAGCTAAGCTGAAGCTAAGCTGAAGCTAACGCTAAGCTATAACTGCTAAAGCTAAGCTGAATCTAAGTTAAACCGAAGCTACATCTAAGCTAAAGCTAAACTAAAGCTAAGCCAAAGCTAAGCTAAAGTTAAGCTAATTCAAAGCTAAAACTAAGCTAACGCTAAACTACAGCTAGGCTCAAGCTAAGCTAAAGCTAAGCTACAGCTAAGCTCAAGCTATGCTAAAGCTAAACTAACGCTAAGCTAAGCTAATCAAACCTAAGCTAAGTTAAGCTAAGCTACAGCTAAGCGAAGCTAAGATGAAGCTAAGCTGAGCTAAGCTAAACTAAGATGAGATAAGCAACGCTAAGCTAAGGGGACGCAGCTGGGGGGACCGCGGGGCGGATCCTGGGGGAACCGCCCGGGGCGTGGAGCACTGCCCGGCCTTTTAAGCTTATAATGTAAGAACTCTTTTAGGCAGAGCCTAGGTAGGGAATATGATCAGGCGAATTGTCAAAATTCGCCTGATCATCATTTTGCGTGTTTTCTCATGGTTCTCTTTTTCCTAAGGGTCCCAAGGTCCTGCGCGCTGCTTTTTTCAGAAAAAACTGCCCCAGGGGCCGCTGTTCTCCTTTTAGGGGGGCGACGACGTCATGTGGGTCTTCAAGACAAAGCAGTCCGCGCTGGACGCCGTGAAGATAATCAAGTGCCCGATGGCTGGCTGCGCCCTCTACGTGAAGGCCGCCAGGGCGGCCGCGCCGGGCAGGGGCAAGGGCAAGAAGGGCAAGGGCAAGGGCAAGAAGGGGAAAGGCAAATCTGCGAAGTCCAAGGCGGCAGAGTCGGCGTCGGCCGCGAAGAAGGGCAAGAAGGCATCGAAGAAGAAAGGAGCTGCTGCGTCCGAGAAGCTAGTCGGCAAGATGACTGAGGAGGCCATCGCGGTGTCTGCCGAGATCATTGCTGGAGACGAGGATGAGTACGCTGATGTCGCTGACCGGCCCGACGACGACGCCGCAGCCGCGTCCATCTCGGACATTGAGATGATCGGCCTCGAGGGCGATGATGATGATGATGACGCAGACCCTCTCATGGAGGACGAGGAGGTGCCTGAGGGCGCGAAGGAGAAGCAGAAACGGTTCTTGGACGACGTGTACTCTATGGTGGCCTCCACGCTGAGCATCGTGCCAGAGGACAAGCGTGACCTCAGGGCGATCAAGGATTCGTGAGTCGTCCGTCGGTCGTCATCGCGTGGCCTCTTCACCTCTCTTCCTCCTCTCCTCTACCTTCCTCCTCTCCTCGTCCTCCTTCTCCTCCGCCCCTCGCCCTTCTCCTCCTGCTGAGCTGGGCGACGACGACGAGAAGGTAGAGCAGGAGTCCTGCTCTTCCTTCTCGTCGTCGTCGTCCCTCGTCCTCATCCTCGCCGCTCCTCCTCGCCCCCGTCCTCCTCTCCTCTCCTATTCTTGTTTTTTTTCATGCCGTAGGATGCGTACAAGAAGGCCCTGCACTTCTCCTTCACCAAGTCGCCCATCCTGACCGCGGGCGACGTCGGGAAGACGATCTGGTCCGAGGTCCGCGCTGCCATCAAGGACTCGCTCGCTCGCGCGCACATCGACTGCATCCCGGCGTCCATGCGAGGCGCTTTGGGCACGACGGCAGCAGCTGGCTCCACGTTGGTTCAGGACGACAGCGACAGCAACGTTCGCAAGGAGGTGTTGGATCAGATCAGGGGCGACGCCACGAAGGCGCTGATTGACCAGGGCGCGGTGATCCGCAAATGGTTGGACGAGAACAAATACATGCTGCCTGTGACCCTGCATCCCGAGCACGTGGCCATCACTGCTCGCGCCTTCCCGCTCGCGATGGCGAAGCGCTTCCCCCAGTCCACCAAGGTGCCGCGGGACCTGTCGAACGCCGACCTCATTGGCGTCCTGCACGCGAGCCTCGCCAAGGACGTCGCCAAGGAGAATCCCTGCAGGTTTTCATGCTGAAACATCGTCGTCACATGCCCCATTCATGCCTTTCTTTCCTTCTGCTCGTGCCTCCCCCTCCTCCTCGGCCGAGAGAGCAGAGCCGAGCAGTCCTGGAGCCTCGCGCCATCAGCGGCGCGACGGCATGGGCTGCTGGGCCTGCCGGGTTGGAGGTAGGAGAGAACGCAGAAGGGCATGGGATATTTTGGACGAGGGGGAGCAAGAAGAAGGTGGCGAGGAAAGGGAGGAGCGAAATAAGTGGAGGGGGAGGTGGGACGTGAGGAATCAGCAGCAGCAGCAGCAACAGCAGCAGCAGGAACGCATCAGGAACTCAGGAGGACGCAGGAATCTTGAGGAAGAGAGCAGTAGCAGCAGCAGAGATCCTGATGTTTTTTCTGCTTTCTCACAGGTTGGGCACCGACGAGCACGCCAGCCTCGCGCGCTCGCTGGTCGTCGCCATCGGTAGTGACAGCGACGTTCCAGATGTGATCAAGTTCGCGTTCAACGCGATTGAGGAGGCGCAGTTCTTTTGCACGGCACGGGCTGACTACACCATGCAAGCGCTGAAGGTGCTTGCGTCGTCTCCGAACATCATCGTTTCGTCGGAGCGCCGAGCAGAGATCAACCGGAAGATGGACATCCTTGCAGAGTACAGCGACGTGCTCGTGGAATGCGACATCGGCAAGAGCATGCTGACATCGCAGGGCGCCGACAGTGACTCGTGGCCGTTGTTCTGGACTGGCCTTTTGGATTTGCCCTTGGAGAAATCGAAGGTGAAAGAGGCCCTCGACTCGATCGCGAAGACTTTGTCGGAGAAGGCTGATGCAGATACTACCAAGAGGGTGAACGACGAGATCGAACGCCGTTCGGCGGACAAACACGGAGCGGCAGTGGCACCGTCGTCAGTGGAGCACATGTTCAGCGCCGACGCGGAGGTGGCCAAGCAGAACGTTGCAAACATGATTTCAGTGGTTGGTGCGCACGAGAAGACTGGTCAGCTCTGGGCCGAGCTCTTGAAGCCAGAGTCGGGAGCACTGCACGATGACGATGTTCCCAAAGTGCCAGCAAGCCTCAAGTGCTCGGTCATGGAAGCGCTCTTGGCTGCGACGCACAACGCCATCGCCCAGCACAGCTGCGTGAGGTTGTTCGCCACGTGTGACCACGGCTACGACTTGATTTTCATCGACGAGACTGGCAAGATCCCAGGCGTCTGGGCGAAGTCAGGTGGCCCGCTTCGCTTGAACTTCTGTGGAGCCATCTCTATGTTGCCGATTGTTGGAGCGTGGAAGTTGTTCGAGTGGGACAAGACGATGGTCTACCTCATCCCGCCTTCGACAAAGCTTGCGACCGCCGTCACCAAGTACTTTTCACCAGCTTGGCTCGTCCGCACCGTCGGCATCAACAGCGACACTGGTGAAGCGAGCGAGGTCGCCACTACCAAGTTCGATAACAAGAAGATCGAGTTCGTCTTCAAGTATGCCGACAGCTACATGGGCAACGAGACCGTCACCAATATCGAGTTCAACCTGCCGGGCTTGGTCTTGACAGAGGAGGCCAAGGCCAAGACAGAGCCGTTCGAGGTCACGAGGCCCTGGAACGACATCGGCGAGGTGTGGGCGTTGCCACCCGGCAGCAAGCACTACAGCTCCAGGCTGGCCGAGGTCACGAAGGCGCTCAAGCCAGCCTCCGACAGCAAGGGCGCGCCTGCAGAGTGGAGGGAGATCGCGCGCCATATTTTGTGAGCGCTGTTCGTGCTGCGCCTGTTTGTATAGAAGCTACTGGGAAACATGTGGATTTGTCCAGTGCTTGTGCGGACGCAGCCGCAGACGCTACTGCGCAAGCCCGGCTGGGTTGCGCCAGCTGTTTTCGAAGTCGGTTTGAGCCTTCCTCAGAGGGCCTTCCTCCCTGTCATCCCTAGCACTCCGAAGATTCCATTCCCTTATCCTCCTCTTCTCCCTCTTCGTCTTCATCCTCTTCTACCTCGTCATCCTTCTCGCGACACCCCGACTACATGTCATCATTCTGTCATCATGTCCTCTCCCCTTCTCATCTTTCTTTTGCTCGCCAGTTTTTGCTCGTGGTCTTCTAAGCGTCGCCATCTGACTGCGCGCGCGCGAGTGCAGACTCGCACCCAGCTGCGCAACAAACTACGGTTTGAATGAATTTAGTTGCCGTTCGGCCTGCGCGGAGCCTCAAGTACCTTCCAGAGGCTCATGGAGACTGTGCCTGTGCTGGTGTGTTTACACTAGGGCCTCCTCCTCCTCCTCCTCCTCGGCTCCTCTCTAGTTTCCAGCCTGCGCGAGGCCTCTTTGCACTGGACTGGGGCGTCGCTGGGGCGACGCCGCCCACGCAGAGGGGCTGGATGGGCTTCTCGCCTGCGCGCCCTCAACTGCCACCCCCTTCGCTGACCTCCCCCCCCCTCCTTACTACAAGCCTTACTACCTTCATCGTCCTCCCTCTCCCTCAACCCGCAGGCCGCCTGTCCGCCGCGTCGCCGCGCCGCCCGCCGATTGCGGCGGCGCCCGGCTGGAATGCCCCGAGCCGAGGGGCGACCGAGATGAATCATCATCTCATCATCATCGCCATCGGTCGTCGCATCGTCACGTCATCAAGGAGGGGGGAGGAGGAGGAGGAGGAGGAGGAGGAGGAGCAGGATGAGGAGGAGGAGGTGCCATCATATATGTAGGCGACCGCGTCACCTGATCGTCGCTATCGCCACCGCCGTCGCCATGATCATTGTAATCGTTGCCGCGCCCTCGCTGCTGTCGCTGCCGTCGCCGGGGGGAGAGGAGCAGGAGCAGAGGGGGGGCTTGGCTGCCTCGGCCCCCCTCTCCTGGAGTCCTGGGGCACGTGGCCCAAGATAGGGCCCATTGGCCTGGGGTCCTGGAGTTCGGAGTCCTGGAGTCCGCGGGTCCTGGAGTCCTGGAGCGTTGTCCCGCCGTTCGGGCTGACCCCCAGGTCTGGCTTCCGTTCCCCCCCTCTCGAGGAGTAGGAGGAGGAGGAGGAGGAGGAGGAGGAGGAGGAGGAGGAGGAGGAGGAGGAGCAAGAGGAGGAGGGGAGGAGGAGAAAGATGTGGAGAAGGATACGGAGAAGGAGAAAGAGGAGGATGCTGATTGGAATGATGAGGGTTAGGAGGGGAAGGGATAGTAAGTAAGAGGACCGAAGAAGCGAAGGAATAGAGGAACGAAGGAATAGTGAGAGGAATGAGCGACAGACTAGAACAATCGCAGAGTTGAAAATTCGTTCGATCGTTCGGCAGGGTGGCGGCCGTGACGCTTCGGTTCGAATGCGGGAGAGGAGCGAGGATTTTGGGATAGCAGCCTCAAGAATACATGGCGAAGTCCAAAGCATGGGCACCGTTGGACCGTTGTGCGCTTCAGAGAGGCACGCGCGCTTGCTGTAGTGATATGCGCAGCAGCCGTTTGCAACCTCCTCCTTTGGATTGGGGGCGGATGGTCTGGTGAAGGAAAGGTGCATATTATTAGATGTATCTGGTCATAGGTATGAGCATGCATAGAAAACAATAGAGACTTACACCCTCAGAAGAGTCAGAATAGGCACCTTTTCCTACTTCAGACCGCCCGCCGCCAATCCAAAGGAGGACGTTGAAAAACCAAGTTGCGCACATCACTATGTGTGTTGTGTGTGTGTGTTGTGTGTGTGTTGTGTGTGTGTTGTGTGTGTTGTGTGTGTTGTGTGTGTGTTGTGTGTGTGTGTGTGTGTGTGTGTGTGTGTTGTGTGTGTGTGTGTGTGTGTTGTGTGTGTTGTGTGTGTGTGTGTGTGTGTGTGTGTTGTGTGTGTGTTGTGTGTGTTGTGTGTGTGTTGTGTGTGTGTTGTGTGTGTTGTGTGTGTGTTGTGTGTGTGTTGTGTGTTGTGTGTGTTGTGTGTGTTGTGTGTGTTGTGTGTGTTGTGTGTGTTGTGTGTGTGTTGTGTGTGTTGTGGGTGGTGTGTGTGTGTTGTGTGTGTGTTGTGTGTTGTGTGTGTTGTGTGTGTTGTGTGTGTTGTGTGTGTTGTGTTGTGTTGTGTTGTGTTGTGGTGTGTTGTGTTATGGTGTGGTGTGTTGTGGTGTGTTGTGGTGTGTTGTGTTGTGTTGTGTTGTGTTGTGTTGTGTTGTGTTGTGTTGTGGTGTGTTGTGTTGTGTTGTGTTGTGTTGTGTTGTGTTGTGTTGTGTTGTGTTGTGTTGTGTCGTGTCGTGTCGTGTCGTGTCGTGTCGTGTCGTGTCGTGTCGTGTCGTGTTGTGTTGTGTTGTGTTGTGTTGTGTTGTGTTGTGTTGTGTTGTGTTGTGTTGTGTTGTGTTGTGTTGTGTTGTGTTGTGTTGTGTTGTGTTGTGTTGTGTTGTGTGTGTGTTGTGTTGTGTTGTGTTGTGTTGTGTTGTGTTGTGTTGTGTTGTGTTGTGTTGTGTTGTGGTGTGTTGTGTGTGTGTGGTGTGGTGTGTTGTGGTGTGTTGTGGTGTGTTGTGGTGTGTTGTGGTGTGTTGTGGTGTGTTGTGGTGTGTTGTGGTGTGTTGTGGTGTGTTGTGGTGTGTTGTGGTGTGTTGTGGTGTGTTGTGGTGTGTTGTGGTGTGTTGTGGTGTGTTGTGTGTGTGTGGTGTGTGTTGGTGTGTGTGGTGTGTGTTGGTGTGTGTTGGTGTGTGTTGGTGTGTGTTGGTGTGTGTTGGTGTGTGTTGGTGTGTGTTGGTGTGTGTTGGTGTGTGTTGGTGTGTGTTGGTGTGTGTTGGTGTGTGTTGGTGTGTGTGTGTGTGTGAGTGTGTGTGTGAATGTGTGTGAGTGTGAGTGAGTATGTGTGTGTGTGTGTTCCCCGCTCGAGGCAAAAGGTCGCTCTTGCGCGTGGCCGATCCTCCTCCCATCTCTTCGCCCTGCAAGCCGGCGACCCGTCGCTCTCCCGGACGGCCAGCAGCAGCGGGGTCTCGCCGCGAAGGCTGGCGGCGTCCGCGCGGGCGCCCGCGCGGAGCAGGGCCGCCGCCACGCCGTGCACGGCGCCCGCGTCCTGGCGCCGGGCCGGTCGGGGGCGGCGGCAGCAGCAAGAGCAGCCGGCAGGGCCACGGGCCCCTCCTCCTCCTCCTCCTCCTCCTCCTCCTCCTCCTGCTCCTCCTCCTCCTCCTCCTGCTCCTCCTCCTCTGCTCTTCTCCTGCTCTTCCTCCTGCTCTTCCTCCTGCTCTTCTTTCTCTTCTCCTCCTCCTCCTCCTCCTCCTCCTCATCTCTCCTCCTCCTCCCCCTCCTCCTCCCCCTCCTCCTCCTCGCACCGATGCAGCCCCGACATTGGTGCGCAAGTGTGCACGGCGCTGTGCACGGCGCTCGCGTCCTGGGCTGGGCCAGGAGAGGTTAACAACGACAACGACAACGACGACGACACCGGTGGGGGGGATCAACAATAATTATTCTTCAGAAATGAGAACTCAACAACAACAACAACAACAACCACAACAACAACAACAACAACAACAACAACGACAACGACAACGACAACGACAACAACGACAACGACAACAACAACAACAACAACAACAACAATCATTTTACCCGAACGCTCAGTGTTCTCCCCAGTGCCAGGGTTTTCTTGCGACACCAGCCAATACCCCCACTTCGTGGGGGGGCCGTTCAAGCTCTACCAAATATCCAAACGACTCTTCGAGACCACCCACACCCAGCTTCCCGCCCTATGACGTTGGGACACTTCACTTCGTGGCGTGCGGACGACCCTGGCTACTACACTGGCCGCGCGGGACGACACAAGAGCGCGAATGGCGAGATTTTTCGGATGAGAAAGTAGTGCGTTTTCATATGTTTTCTGAACATCGCATCTTGAAATTATTGAAAACCCATTGTGTTTGGCAGGATTTCGACATGCGCGCGCGGCGGCCGCGCGCATGTGCACTTCGTCTCATTTTTTGCAAGGGATGGTGGCCCTCGCAGGCGCGCAACCGTTGTTGGAGAAGTTCAAAGCACCTGAAGAAGTAGCACGCAAAGACCCTTTTGACAGAAATGTTTAAAAAGTGGTGTGTTTCCTATGAATCCGCAAGAGCGCGCGGAAGGACATTTTGACAATTTTTTCTTAAAAAACCATTGGGTTTTTGATGTTTTTATGTTAAAATCGTTACGAAACCTAAGGTTTTGGAAGGATTTCGTCTTGCGAGCGCGAATGTCCACTTTACCTTATTTTTTGCAAGGGATTCTTGAAATTTGATCAACTAAGAACAAGAATTTTCATTTTCTATTGTTTTTTGCAAGGGAAAACGAGCGTCAACAAAAAACCGGATCCGGGGGTAATCCACTTTTCTGAAGCTTTCGCAGAAAAATGATGAAAATGTAGCTGCGGCCTAGGTTTTGGGCGGGGGGCGTGCACCAGGGGGTCCAACAATAATAATTCTTTAGAAGTAATAGTGTTCAACAACAACATAAGACTGTTCGCCCTTATATGCTCGAGTGTCCAATAACGCGTATTTCCCCGAACCCTCGATACCCGCCCTCTTCGTCTTCGATCGAACCCCTTTTAGGTGGTATACCTTTCTTCCCTGCAGGCCGGGCCCCGGCAAGCGGCGGGGCGGCCGCGGACCGTCGGCCTGGCCAGCGGCAGCGCTGATCGGCGGGGCGGCCGCGGACCGTCGACCCGACCCCAAGAGGGACGGACAGGGGACCGACCACGACGACGACGACGACGACGACGACGACGACGACGACGACGACGGCGTCGAAGACGATGGCGACGACGACGACGGCGACGACGAGCGAAAGCGAGAGCGAGAGAGAACGACAGCAGGGCCACGAAGGGCACGAAGTAAGCCACGAAGGGCGACAGCGGGGACACGAAGGGAATGCGTATGGGGCCACGAAGAGCGCGAACGAGCGGGGGCCACGAAGTGCAGATAATGCGGGGCCACAGAAGGCAACTATGGGGCCACTGAGGGTAGCAACTGGGCCACATAGGACAGTGAGGGGGACACAAATGGCGACAGCGGGGCCACGAAGGGTATGCACATGGGGCCACAACGGGCGCGACTCCTGGGTGCCTGGGTGTCAGGAGGGCGGCGCTTGGGCAAATTGCAAGAAATTCCAACGCAAGGCCATTCTTCAGTAAGTTGCAAGCAAGTCTCCAGCGAGAGCGCGACTCCAGAGCGCCAGGAGAGCGATTTCTGAATAAATTGTAAGGAAGTTCCAAGCGAGAGCGCGATTCCTGAATAATATGCGAGGAAGTCTCGGGCGGGAGCGGGGGTCCTGGCTACATTGTAAGGAAGTCTCAGGCGGGAGCCGTTGTTGTAACCCAGGGGCCAGGGGCCCAGTTTGAGCATGAAGCCTTTCCCTGTCAAAAAACGAGGTGCGAGCGTCGAGGGGCACACTTTGGTTGAGAAAAAAACAATATGCACCGGTGGGGGGGGGTCAACAAGAATCATTCTTCAGAAATGAGAACTCAACAACAACAACAACAACAACAACATCAAGAAGAACAACAACAACAGCGACAACGACAACGACAACGACAACCACGACAACGACGACAACAACAACAACGACGACAACAAACAACAACAATAACAACAACAACAACAACCACAACAAGAACAACAACAACAACAACAACGACAACGACAACGACAACGACAACGACAACGACGACGACAACATCGGAAAACAGGTGGCAGGGCCACGAGTCCCGACGTTAACGCGAACGCGCGTGCACGGCGCTGTGCACGGCGCTCGGGTCCTGGGCTGGACCGAGAGAGCCAGCAACAACGTCAAAAAACAGCTGACAGGGCCAGGGGCCCCGACCCTGAAGCGGACACGCGCGTGCCCGGACGAGGCGGGCGAGGGACGGCGGGGGTGGAGAGAGAGAGAGAGAGAGAGAGAGCGGGAAGGGCGAGTCGGCGGGAGACCGAGAGAAGGGGGAGGCAAGTCAAGAAACAAGGGGGTTCTTCCTCCGTCCTGTCCAATTTCGGGAAGAGGTCATGATGCCTGCCAGCGTGGGCTACAATATGTCCGTTATTGCGCTGTGGGCGTCTAGGCTGCATGGTGCGAACTACGTTGTGCGAGCTGTGCGGTTCAACCTGTGCGGTGCAAGCTATGTTGTGACAGCGATGTGGTGCAAGCGATGTGGTGGCTGTGGCGTAATATATGTGTGATGTAAGTATACGTGCGTGTAGGAAGTATGTTGTGCAAACTGTGTGCCGTATGTTATAATGTGCAAGCTACGTGGTGCAACATGTTTGGCGCATTCCACGCGGTGCAATTTATGTTGTGGAAAATTTAGGTGCCGCAATGAGCAGAAGAAGCCATTAGTAATCCTGCCAGCGTTACCAGTAGCGCGTACATTGAACACTTAACTCCCGAGTGGGGGGGGGGGGCATGCGCCGAGCGATGCAGTCTTGCACGCCAAATGAACACATGTGTCTTATGCGTGGGGGGGTAAGAGAAAAAGAAAACGAATCTGTATTGGATTCTCGTCGGGGAAGAATCCTGCGCGGATTCTCATCGACACCATGCAGGCTCGACCAAAACAACTACCGAAACAACCCGCTGGGATCCTAGCTCGTTGCTGGTATCCGCCTGGGATTATTCTGGCTTCCTGTTGCAATCCTGTTGGGCTCATTCTGAAATCCAACAGGCGTCCTGTTGCAATTCTTTTGAGATCCTGGCGACATCCCCTGCTGAGGGATCGGTGCCAGGGGCGAGAAGTGATATAGCTTCGCTGGACAAGGGGGGTCATACTTGCCATCTCGGGTTTTACGTGTTCAAGCTACGTTGTTTCAAGCTGCGTGCTGCAACCCATGTGGTGCAAGGTATATGTTGCAATTCACCCTGCCGAACTAGAAGTTGCCAAATCCACTGCTCGCGCAATCGTCCCACCCACCCACCCGCAACTTGGTTTGTAAAACCTATGCGGCGGCGATTGCGATGAGTGCTTGGCGGTGGCTGGCGCATCGCTGCGGACGCGCTAGAGCGCGCAGGTTCGCGTGCAGAACGGCCAGCTAGTTTGGCGTGGGCGTGACCGACGCGGCCGCGGTGGCGCTGACCGCTGGGGACTTCCCAGCGCGTCTCGCAGGCCGCGCTGACGCGAGGACACTTCAGTGAGAGTCCGCGTTTCGGGCGGGCGCGGTATCATGGCGACGTCGACAACAGCAGCCATGATGATAGTAGGGATGCTGGTGACGGCAATGCAAACGACGGTGCCGGTGGAAGAATTCCCACATGCGCGCGCGGCCGACGGGTGCGAGTGGCCCGCATGGTATTATTTGACAGGGACCGTGCCCCCCGAGCACGCGCGCAAGGGAGCCCCGAATGATTTCGACATGCGCGCGTGAGAGGCTTGTTTGGTCGAATGTGATGGTAGTTGTCTTACGAATTCGTAAGAGCGCGCGCGCAAATTGTGTAGACACATACTGTTGCAAAAGCATGTGGTAGTTTATGTCTTCGAAGCACTCGGTTTTGAAATCCTTGCAAAACTTATGATGTTTGATAGATTCTGGCCTGCTTGCGCGACGACGCGCGCGTGTGGACTTTGTCCTGTTGGTTGTGGGGGCTCTTGCAAATCGATGATTTTTGCTACTGTAAACGAACATGCGCGCATGACATTATGTAACGATGCTGAAGGGTGCCGATACTGGCTTGACAAAGATGGTATGAGTTCGTTTGTAGAGCGAACGATGGGGCAGACTCCGATGTGAATTGCACGGACGGATAAGAACCCTGGGGGTGCGGGGGGGTAGATCCGAGTTATTCCCTAGAAAGAAGGATACACGTGGTGCAAGCAATGCGTTACAAGCTATGTAAGCTGCCCAGACCCCCGACGTCATGAGTTCTTCATGACGCGATCCCCAGAGGTCCAGACCCATTCCCCCGGACCGGCTGTTCATCCCGAGGCGTTTTCTGACGGCCCCGAGGCCCGGGAAGGGCCCGCAGAGGCCGCGAATAGCGAAAAGCCGCCCGCAGAGGCCGAAAACGGCGAAAAACCGCCCGCCGCGATTCTGGTCACGACTCGAGGGGGCCTGGGCGTGGCTATGCCTCGCAACCTGCGCAGCGCAAGCCACGTGGTGCACGCCATGCGTGGTGCCCGCGGGCGCCCGCGAGGCGCCCACGAGCGGCGGCAACGAGCGGCGGCCACGAGCGGCGGCCACGCGAGGCGGCCACGGCCCGCCTCTCCATCTGAAGGGCCCCCCGTCGAGGCCTCGAGGGGCCCACCCAACGCACAGGGGCCCCAGGGACACGCGAGCAAACGCGCACAGATCCCAAGAGTCCCATGTGTTGCCCTACTTTCTGGGTGCTCGCCCTCCCCCCAACTTCCCACATCTTCCCACCTTTTCTCTGGATTTCCGTGCCCTCCCCCCCACTTCCCATTTTTTCCCAGATGTTCCCGGGGATCGACGATTCATTGTGCCTGTGTGTTTTTCCTCCTCCTCCTCCTCCACCTCCTCCTCCTCCTCCTCCTCCTCCTCCTCCTCCTCCTCCTCCTCCTCCTCCTCCTCCTCCTCCTCCTCCTGACCAACGCACAGGGCGCCCACGAGGCACCCACGACCAGGCAGCAAGAGGCCACCGGGCGAATCTTGGTAAACCCACCCAGCGCACGAGCCGCCCACGAGGCGCCGAACGACTTGCGTGGCGCAGCCTATGCGGCGCAATCCACCCGAGCGCGACCTCGACACACACACACACACACACAAACACACACACAGGGCACGGGGCGCCCAGGAGGCCCCGACGACCGGCCACCAACCGGCCATTGCGAAACCTCAGCAGACCTGCCCAGCGCAAGGGACGCCCACGAGGCTCACACGACAAGCCACCAACCGGCCACCAGGCGAGGGCAGGAAGGAGGAGCGAGGAGGAGGAGCGAGGAGGAGGAGGAGGAGGAGGAGGAGGAGGAGGAGGAGGAGGAGGAGGGAGGACTCTTTACTCTTTGATAGCGGACGCTGTCCTGGATTACGCACGTGTTTCATTCTGCAGCCCCTGGGGGCGCAGGAGGATCACGAGCCTCCGCGCCCCCAGGGCCAGGCGCCGCAGGAGGAACACGAGCCTCCGCGGCGCGAGGCTGCCGCTGGGCGCAGGAGGAACACGAGCCTCCGCGCCCAGGGCAGCGAGAGCCGCAGGAGGAACACGAGCCTCCGCGGCGCGGGGGCGCAGGAGGAACACGAGCCTCCGCGCCCCAACGCCCGACGTGCCGCGGGACGGCATTCAAAACTCGGCCGTCTTCACGTGCGACGTCCCGAGCTCCTCGGAGGACTCCACCACGGTGACAGCCTCGCCATTGTCCCACATCTGCGTCGCCTCGAAGCCCGCGTCGAAGACCATCTCACAGACGGCCAGATGCGTAGCTTGAGCCGCCGCCAGCTGGGACTCCAGCTTCAGCTCGGTGCGCGCGGCAGCCTGAACCATCTTTCTGGCCTGGTCGACGGTCAGCGGCTGGGCAGCAGGGCTCTTCTCCTCGACCTCCGCCTGGATGTCGAAGTCCTTCACGGCCACCTTCTCGTCGCTGGTATCGGGAACCGCGGCCTCGCCCGCCATCGGTACGACCCCGATCAGCTTCATGCCCTCAGTGAGCTCCAGCTCCGAGTGCGAGGCGGCTCCAACAATGCCGTCCTTAGCACCGCGCCGCCGCCCCCGCTGCCGTCGCTTGGCCTCCTTGCCGTCCTTGGGCAGCGCCTCCGCGCCCTCCCCGAACAGGCAGTGCTCCGCCACGTTCCTCAGCGCCTTCACCCCGCCGTCGATGGCGGGTGGGGACTCGTCGTGCGCCGCCACGACCTTCGCGCGCAGGACGGGCTGGATGGCCTCCAAGCGCGCCTGCACCTCGGCGTCCACATCCTTCACCTCCTCCTGCATGTTGCCGGCCTCTGCACGGGCCGCGCGCCAAAGGGCGACCGCCGTGGCCGCCACCACCTGGCGCGAGCCGCCAGCCCGAACAACCACGCTGAGGAGCGCCGACGCCGTCGCATCGGCCATGACCGCAGCCACCTCGCGAGCAGGGGCGAGCAGGCTCGAGAGCCAAAATGGCTACGGAGGAGGAGGGAGGAGGGAGGAGGGAGGAGGGAGGCAGGGAGGAGGGAAGGAGGAGGGAGGAGGAGGGAGGAGGGAGGGAGGAGGGAGGAGGGAGGAGTGGGTTCGGAGCGGGGAAAAGGCGGTATGATTTTGTGAGGAGCGAGCGAGAAGGGAATAAAACCTGAGAACAAGAAAAACAAAGGTTGATGACGGGACGGGAAGAAGGAAAAGGAGGAGGAGGAGGAGGAGGAGGAGGAGGAGGAGGAGGGAGAGGGAGGGAAGGGAGGAGGAGGGAGGAGGGAGGAGGAGGAGGGAGGAGGAGGGCGAGAGGAGGAGGGAGGAGGAGGAGGATGGAGGAGGAGAGGAGGAGGAGGAGGAGGAGGAGGAGGAGGAGGAGAGGCGGGCCCCGAACGGGAGGGCGCGGCAGGGGAGGAGGGCGACGGCGGCCTCCGCGCAGCAGGGCGGCGGCAGAGGGGGCAGCGGAGGCGGAGGGCGGCCGCGGGGCCACGGGCGCCTCCGCGGAGGTGCGCGGGGCCACGAGGCACAGGTGCAGGAGGGAGTGCCCGTCTGCGTCCTGGCCACGGGGCAGCAGGCAGAGGGACTTCGTCACGTGGTGCGAAGTTCCCCCACCCCTCCCACCCAAATCCCCCTCCTCTTCCTCCACTTCATATCCTCCTTCCTCCCCTCCTCCTCCTTCTCCTCCTCCTCCTCCTCCTCCTCCTCCTCCGATTCGCATCACGTGACGGATCCAAGTCGCCGAAGCGGGTCGGCCGCACGCGGGAAACGGCCCTGACTGGCCCAGGGAGAGATCGGCGTCGTCAGGCCAACGGCAGGCTCGTGCCGTGCCGACTTCGGCGCTGGCTCCTGACCCCGCGGGGACCGTTCGACCTTGAACGGTCGGCCGCTTCCGAGAGGTCAGATCGTTCAACATCGAGACCGATTCTGGGTCGCCGGCGGCGCTCAACGTTGAACGCCGGCGGCGGGGTCGCCGCCGTTCGACACGAAGCGAACCTATAGCGTATCCCCATGGGCGCGGCGAAGGCTCGGCTCCGCTGTCCGACTCACACCCTGGAAGACGGGTGCCCTCTCCGTCGGGCTTCGCGGAAGCCATCCCCACCTCGAGGGGGCCTGCTGGTGGCACCAAGGGACCCCCCCTGGCACACCGGGGATGAGAATAGGTCTGACGATGCTGACAAGAGTGACCTTTGGTGCGCGGCCTGTCGGGGGACGCGGGGGGGGGGGGGGCCAAGTCCAGGCGCGCCAGACGGTGCTGGGCATGGACTCATGTCAGAACCAATCGACACCGAATCGGGATATCCGAACCGAATCGGGATGTGCGTCCGATCGGGCTGCATCGACACGGAGTCGAAATCGCATCGGATCGGCCGCGCCAGGATGCGCGAATGCGCCATGCGAACATCGGGCAGCATCGGATCGCCGGCATATCAGAATCCAACCCGGTCGAGCTGGGCGGAATCGATACTAAATCCGAGTGGGCCTTGCATGTGTAAAGGAACAACACGCTGCAGAATTAACCCGCGCAATACATGTGTTGCTATCTATGTGGGGCACTCTATGCGGTACAATATATTGGGAGCAGCATGTGTGGTACACACTGTGCGGCGCAAACTACGATGTGCAATCGAAGTATTGAACAAGGGCTGATATGCATATATCTGTATATATACGTGTGTGCAACTATATACATATATATATATACATACACACATGTACGTGTGTTTGCGATGCAATATGCGTGGTGCAGTGCAGGTGGTGCAACATAAGTGGTGCAGTATGTGTGGCGCAAACTATGTGATGCAAAATATGAAGTGACTTGGATGTGGAATACTAAATGTGGTGCAATCGAGTCGGTGCAATGAGTTTCTGTTCGCAGTGAGTTGTCAACTCCACTAATCGTGCAATCATCCCACCCACCCACGCGCAAATTTATTTGCATTTGCTGGTGCATCTCTGCGGCCACGCTAGAGCGCGCATGCTCGCGCGCGCAGCGGCCAGCTAGTTTGGCGCGTCCGACGCGGCCGCGGTGGTGCTGACCGCCAGGCACATCCCAGCGGGCACGTTAATGCGAGTCGGCGACTTCTTGGGCGGGCGCGGTATCATGGCAACGTCGACAACGGTAGACACGGTGATGATGGTAGCGATGCTGGCGAAGATGCTGACAACAGCGACGGCACGGCCAGTGACGGCGCAAATGCTGATTGCGCCGACGACGATGACGGCACCCCCGCGTCGGTAATGAAAGTTTTGGGAAGAACTCGACACACATGCGCGGCCGACGCGCGAGGGTGGCCCGCATGGTACTATTTGACCCGGACCGCGCCCCCCCCCAGCACGCGCACAAAGGCGCGCGAATGATTTCGACATGCGGCGCGAGAGGCCCG
>CAUYUJ010015954.1:279062-303857 GCA_963575745.1 Prorocentrum cordatum
GGCGGAGTCTTGGCAAGGGCTGGGCCCGACCATCACACTCAAGATGCTCACTTCATCCCGCCGACCTCCAGAGGACAGGTGCGTTTTGCGAGGGCCTCGGGGGCGGCCTCGTGGGAGCCTTGTCACATCTCCTGGGGCTTCGGGGGGGGGCCCTGTGGCTCGGAGTTGTGTGTATTTTTTTGTATGTGTGTGCGCATGTCCTTGGACCCCTTCAATTTAAGGTTGTTGGTCTTGGTGGCCATCCTGTAGTGGAGGGCTCCCGCCCCCCGCCCCCCCCCTCCCCCTTGGGCTGGTCTGGGAGGCCTCAAAGGCCGCACAGGGCTTGCACTAGCCCATAAAAGCGAGGACGCGAACACATTCTAACACCTACTGGTGGGCCAGTTTTCCACCACCACTACCATAGGTAGGACGGGGGAGAACGGAGGACGGGGAGGTCCTCCTCCCCCTCCCCCCCCTCCTCCTCCTCCTCCTCCTCCTCCTCCTCCTCCTCTCCTCCTCCTCCTCTCCTCCTCCTCCTCTCCTCCTTCCTCCTCTCCTTCCCCTCTCTCCTCCTCCTCCTCCTCCTCCTCCTCCTCCTCCTCCTCCCCCTCATCCCTCTATTACCTATGGTAGTGGTGGTGGAACATGGGCCCATCAACGCCAACCCATTCTAAAACCTAATGGTTCTGCCTCTTGGGGCCCTCTTGGGGGCTCTCTTCGGGCCCTCCTGGGGCGTCTTGACGGCCTCTTGGGCCGTCTTGAGGCCATATTGGGTATCCTTGAGGCCGTTCATGTTTACCTGGCGGTCAGTGGGGTCACGCCACTGCCGCTTGACGCTCCCCTCCCCTCTCTCCTTGCCCTGTTGCCTTGCGCTGGCCAAGCAGAGTTCGGGCAGGGTTCGTTTTGTGTGGAGTCCCGACCCCCTGAATGCTTACGACCACCACTGCTGGCAGTACAGTCGGGGCCTTGAAGAAGGAACCCTTTTCGTTGGGGAGGGGCTCCGCGCTCCTTCAGTGTTTCACAGCTTGCCTCAGGTTTTCCTTATGTTTTCGATCGGAAATCGAAGGTTAACTTCTGGAAAAAAGGGGCCTCGTTCCTTATTTCGGGTTCCTTAGGTCAACGCCCCGACTGTACTCAGACGCTCTGGAAAACGTTCGTGCGGCCTCCCTGGGCCTCGGGTATCCTGGGCATCTTGGACGCCACGGGCCGCGGGGGTGTGGGATCTGGAGGCTCCGATGGCCCCCCAGAGGTGGGTTGACGAGCTCGGCTCCGCCACCCCCATGCACAAGATGCTGGCCCCTCCTCCTCCTCCTCCTCCTCTTCCTCCTCCTCCTCCTCATCATCATCATCCTCCTCCCCCCCCTCCTCCTCCTCCTCATCCTCCTCCTCCGGTCAAGTGGGAGGGGCACCGTCAAAAGTTTCGCGCGCCTTTTCACCCTGGGTAAGCGGGGGCAGTCGGATGCATTACACATGTAGTTCGTTTTCGTTTGTTTGTTTTTTTCTCTCCGCTGCAGCAACGTGAGGAGGACGACGAAGAGGAGAAGAGGAGGGAGAGAGGGACGATCTAAGAGTGAGGGTCTGCAGGGGGGCAGGGCGGGCGAGTAAGAGCGGGAGGGCGACGGGGACGAGGAAAGGGAGCATGATGGTGATGATGATAACGACGACGATGATGATACCAATGATGGCGATGTTGGTGATTATCATGATGGTGATGCTGATGATTGTGATGATGATTATGTGATGATGATGATGTGTCTGTGGTTATGATGATGGTGATGATTATGATGATGGTGATGATGATGATGATGATGATGATGATGATGGTGATGGCCAGGACGATCATGACGATGATACCAATGATGGCGATGCTGGTGAGTATAATGATGGTGACGCTGATGCTGATGATGGTGATGATACTGATGATGCTGATGATGCTGATGATGATGTTGATGATGATGCTGATGATGATGATGCTGTTGATGATGATGACGAGTCTGATGTTAATGATGATGCTGACGATGATGATGACGATGATGATGACGATGATGATGATGATGATGATAATGATGATGCTGGTGATGATGGTGACAGGGATGGTGATGGTGAGGATGCTGATGATGATGACGATGATGATGATGGAGATGATGATGATGATGATGATGATGATGATGATGATGATGATGCTGACGATGGTGATGGTGATTATGATTACGAGTATGGTTATAATTATGATGAGGCTGGTGCTGATGCTGATGCTGAGGCTCATGTTGAATGATGACGATGCTGCGGATGATGACGATGATGACGATAATGTTGTTGATGATGATATTGACGATGCTGATGATTATATTATTATGATGATGATGCTGATGATGATGATGATGATGATGATGATGATGATGATGGTGATGGTGATGGTGATGGTGATGGTGATGATGAGGAGGAGGAGGAGGATGAGGATGATGATGATGATGATGATGAGGAGGATGAGGATGATGATGATGATGAGGATGTGGATGAGGATGAGGATGAGGATGAGGATGAGGATGAGGATGAGGAAGAGGAAGAGGAGGAGGAGGAGGAGGAGGAGGAGGAGGAGGAGGACGAGGACCAGGAGAGCAGGCGGACAGGAGCAGCGAAGCAGGGAGCACAAGAGCAGGGAGCAGGAGGAGGAGGACGACGAGCGACGACGAGCGACGACGGCGAGCGACGACGACGACGACGGCGAGCAGGAGACAGTATGATCGACACAGGCGGCAGGAGGAGCATGCGGAGGAGAAGCCGCAGGAGGAGGCGGAGGCGGAGTTTGAGCAGGAAGCAGAAGGGAGAGGATGAAAACAGGCATGGCCCTCTACTTGGCTTAAAATACTCAACGCTCCCTGGACCCTCTCCACCCTTTTCCTCGCCCTTCTTCAGCTAGCTCCTCCTCCTCCTCCCCCTCCTCCGCCGCTTCCGCCCCCCCGCATAGAGGCCCCGAACCGGCGGTCCCCCATCCACCGCAAGGAGGGCGCAGGCCAGGGACGTTCCTTTCCCCGTGCGCGATCCGATGGTGCGGGAAAGTCGTCGTGATCGTCGTTCGTCGTCCGGCAGCGTCGTTCTTCGTCGTCGGTGTGGTTCGTTGTCCTCGTTCTTTTTCGTCATCGTGTTTTTGTTCGTCGTCGTAGTCGCCGCCGTCGTTGCCGTCGTCGTCGTCGTCGTCGGAGGAGGAGGAGGAGGAGGAGGAGGAGGAGGAGGAGGAGGAGGAGGAGGAGAAGGAGGACGAGGAGGAGGCTGAGGAGGAGGAGGAGGAGGAGGAGGAGGAGGAGGAGGAGGAGGAGGAGTGAGGAGGAGGAGGAGGAGGAGGAGAGGTCGAGCAGGAGCGCCGGTGCCAGGAGGGAGGACGAGGAGGAGGACTGGGAGCAGCGTGGGGAGCAGGGCCGTGGGCGGGCAGGAGCAGCAGGAGGAGGAGAGGAGGAGCGGCGGCGCGCGGAGGGGGGGAAGTGCGAAGGAGGAGAAGGCCCTCTCAGGAGGCGGCGGGGCTGTTCGCGCGTGGAGAGGCCCATCCGCCGCCTGAGGAGCCCTGGCGCCGTCTGCCTTCGACTAGACGTGAGAGTGACCTTTCGCCGGAGTGACCCTTGGTGCGGGCACAGATGGGCCCTCGGCGGCCTGCGCGCCCAGGTTTGGCCTCCCCGCGCCCCCCAAAAAGCCGCGCACCAGAGGTCACTCGTACCCACGGCCACTCTTGCGCGTGGCCGATGCCTCCACCCCGAAGACGGAGGCCTCGGCCTCCACCCCGAAGACTTGTAAGTCGGGCCTGTCCCCCTACAGGGGGGATTTTCGAGGAAAAATCAAACACAGCCAAACAAGGTACATTCAGAGGTGGTCAACAGATGCTCCAAAAATCGTCCCGGGACTATTGTTTGACTATTTGGGGATATTCCTCCTGCAGAGGGCCAGGCCCGATTTAGGCGAAGGCAGAGAAGCCGCCTCGCCGCCTGAGAGGTCTCCTCTGTCTTCGGAGGGGGGGCTCAGAAACCTGCTCAGAAGGCCTGGGGACTTCGAGCCTTCTGAGGAGGCCCGCGTCTTATCGCTTCCCCCCCTGGACCTCGCCGCCGAGAGAAGGACGGGCAGCCTCCTCCTCCTCGTTCTCCTCGTTCTCCTCCGCCTCGTTCTCCTCCTCCTCGTTCTCCTCCTCCTCCTCCTCCTCCTCCTCCTCCTCCTCCTCCTCCTCCCCCTCCTCCTCCCTCCTACCTCCTCCTACTCTCCCCTCCTAATCCTCCTCCTCCTCCTCCTCCTCCTCCTTTCCCCTTCCTCCTCCTCCCCTCCTCCTCCTTCCTCCTACTCCTCCTCCTCCCTCATCCTCCCCTCCTCCCCCATCCTCCTCCTCTCTCCTCCTCCTCCTCCTCCTCCTCCTCTCCTCCTCCTCTCCTCCTCCTCCTCCTCCCCTTCTCTTCCTCCTCCCCTCGTTCTCCTCTCCTCCTGCCTCCTCCTCCTCCTCTCCTCCCTCCTCCTCCTCCTGCGGTGAGGAGGGTCCGCGGAGCTGCCGGCTCGGGGCAGCCGCGCCGTCTGCAGCGGCGTCTCCGGTGCAACGATGGGCCGGCGGCGCCGGCGGCGACCCGACTGGCCGGCCCACACAGCCGGCGCGGTGCGGCCGCACAGCACCGAGGCGGCATCCGCGCGGGGCGGCGCGCCCCGCGCGGCGGGGCGCCGCGCGCGGCGCCGCGCCGCGCCGCCCCGCTTGGGCCCGCCGCCCTGCCGCCCTGCCCTGAGATCCTGGCGTCCCAATGTATCGAGCCGGGGGCTAACGTCGGGGGTGGACAGAACCCCCAACAGTGACACGTCGATTAGTGAGTTGTCCGTGTTCGGTTCCCGAGATGGCGCCGTGGCCGTTATTTTCCAGGCTTGCGCCCGCCAGGTTTGGGCCTCAGATCGTTTTCACTAAACCACGTTTTACTAAAGGGGGGTCTGTCCATCCCCGATAACGCCTTTTTTCGCCGAGCGCGTTCCACTGCTCGCAGAGTGCCTACTGGCAAACGTCCTAAGAACCATGCGTCTGCCCCCTTGTGTAACATAACGTCAAACCCCCTGCGGCTGATCCAGACCGATTGCGAGTACGTAGCTACTGTGCGAGTCGTAGAACGCGCTTGTCTAGTTTTCCGGGTCCCGGGACCCTCACAGATCGTGACGGGCTCATTCTCCACCACCACTACCATAGGTAGGAGGAGGAGGAGGAGGAGCAGGAGGAGGAGGAGGAAGAGGAGGAGGAGGAGGAGGAGCAGGAGGAGGAGGAGGAGGAGGACCTCTTCATCCTCCCCTCTCCCCCATCCTACATGTGGTAGCGGTGGTGGGAGATGTGCCCCTCGGATCGATCCGGCTCGGAAAACGCGGCAGCCCTACAAGGCCTGCGTCAGACCTCAGGGTGGGGCTCTGCGCGCCCGCGTCGGCTCGGCGGAGCCTGGCCGCGCCCCGCTCGGCGGCTCGCCGCGTCGGGCAGGCCGCGCTCGCCTCTGCGCCCGCCGCCCGGGGGCTCTGCGCGCCCGGGTCGGCTCTCATCGTCCTCCTCCTCCTCCTCCTCCTCCTCCTCCTCCTCCTCATCATCATCACATCACCATCATCATCACCATCATCATCACCATCATCATCACATCACCATCATCATCACCATCATCAGAGCATCAGCATCATCATCATCATCATCATCATCATCATCAGCATCATCATCATCATCGTAATCATTATTACAATCATCATCAGCATCATGATCATAAGCATCCTCATCCTCCTCCTCAGCATCATCATCATCCCCATCATCCTCATCATGATCCTCATCCTCATTATCATCCTTATCTTCATCATTCATATCTTCATCATCATCATTCTGGTCATCACTATCCTCATGACCATCCTCATCCTCATCCTGATCATCGTCATCATCATCATCACGATAATCATCATGATCATCATCATCATCAGCATCATCAACATCCTCATCCTCATGATATTCCTCATCCTCATCCTTATTCTTATCATCCTCATCATTTCCATCATCATCATCCTCATCATCATCGTCATCCTCATCATTAGCCTCATACTCATCCTCATCATCCTTATCCTCATCATGATCATGGTCATCATCATGGTCATTCTCATCTTCATCCTCATCCTTGACCTCATGAATTGAATTAGCAGCATCATCATCGTCCTCTCATTCTTATTCATATTATCATCCTCGACCTCTTTCTCATCCGAATCATCGTCCTCATCCTCATCCTCATCATTTGCATTATCATCCTCATAATCATGATCATCATCATTTGTTTGTTCATCATCGTCATCGTAATCATCACCATCCTCAGCTTCATCCTCATCCTCATCAGTTTCATCATCGTCGTCATCATCATCAAACTTCATCATCATCTTGATCATTATCATCATTCCCATCATCATCAGCTTCATCCTCATCATTTACATCATCATCAGTACCATCCTCATCCTCATGCTCATCCCCATCTTCATCCTCATCTCTTTCATCGGTCTTATCTAGCATCATGATCAACTTCATCATCATCATCACCATCCTTATCCTCAGCCTCATCATTTGCATCATCCTCATCCTCATCATCGTCACCCTAATCCTCGTCTTCATTATCATCATCATCTGCATCAGCATCATCATCACCGTCACCACCATTATCATCAGCATCATTCTCATCATCATCCTCATCCTCATCCTCTCCCTCATCCTCCTCATTATCATCATCATCATCCTCATCATTCCCGTCATCATCATCGTCCGCATCATCATCCTCAGCCTCATCCTTACCCTCACCAATATCATCATCAACATCATCAGCATCGTCATCATCATCCTCATCATCATCATCATCATCATCGTTACCATCATCGTCCTCAGCCTCATGGTCATCATCATGGTCATCATCATCATCATGGTCATCCCCATCTTCATCCTCATTATCATCCTTCTCCGAATTATTTTCATTAGCAGCATCATCATCAGCATCATCAGCATCCTCATTCACATCCTCATGCTCATCCTCTTTCTCACCCCCATCCCCGTCCTTATCGTTCTCATCGCCACCATCATCCTCAGCAGCATCATCTTTATCCTCATCGTTTTGATCATCGTCATCGCTATCGTCGTCCTCATTATCATCCTCAGCCTCATCCTCATCCTCATCATGTTCATCATCAACACCATGATCATCTGCACCATCTTCGTCGTCATCGTCGTCATCATAACCATCATCATGGTCATGATCAGCATCAGCATCCTGCTTATCACCATCCCCATCGCTATCGTTCTCATCATCATCATCATCATCATCCTTATCCGCATGCTCATCATCATCCCCATCCGTATCATGTCCATCACCAATTTTTATCATCATCCTCATCCTCGTCCTCATCCTCATCAGTTGCAGCATCATAATTACCAGCATCATCACCCTAATCCCCCTTGCCATCTTCATCATCCTCATCATCATCATCATCATCAGCATCAGCATCATTGACAGCATCCTCATAATCAGTTGCAGCATCATCATCAGTATCATCAGCAGCATCATCCTCATCTTCATCATCATCATCGTCTTTCTTATCCGCATCCTCATCCTCATCCTCATAGTCCCCACCATCATCATCATCCTCAGCATCACCATCATCCTCATCCTCATCAGTTTGGTTATCATAATCGTCTTCATCATCCTCATCCTCATCCTCATCCTCATCATTTTGGTTATCATCATCGTCCTCATCATCATCCTCATCCTCATCAATTGCATCCTCAGCCTCGTCCTCATTCTCATCAGTTTCATCATCATCAGCATTATCATCACCCTAATCAGCCTTATCATCATCAGCAGCATCATTCTCATCACTTTTATCAGCATCAGCATCCTTCGCATCATACTCATCATCATTCTCATCATCATCATCCTAATCATCGTTCTCATCCTCATCATCTTCCTCATCCTCCTCATCTTCACCATCAACATCATGATCATCATCCTCATCATCATCGTCATCCCCATACTCATCATCATCCTCATCCTCGGCAGTTTGGTCTTCATCATCATCATCGTCCTCATCCTCATCCGCAGTCGCATCCTCATCCTCCTTTTTATACACCAGCATCGTCATCGTCGTCGTCGGCATCTTCATCATCGTCATCCTCATTCCCATCATCATCATCCTCATCTGTTTCATTATCCTCATCCTTATCCTCATCCTCATCAGTTGCATCATCATCATCAGCATCATCATCGCCCTGATCATCTTCATCATCATCTTCATCAGCATCATCATCATTACCGTCATCAGATCATCAGCATCATCATCCTCACCCTCATCATCATCCTCGTCCTCATCCTCATCCTCTACCACATCCTCATCATCATCATCAGCATCCTCATCATTCCCATTATCATCACCATCATCATCATCACCACCATCAGCATCATCATCCGCATCATCTTCCTCATCCGAATCCTCATCCTCATCCTCACCAATATCATCATCAACATCAGCATCGGCATCATCTTCATCAGCATCATCATCCTCATTATCATCGTCACCATCATCACACTCATCAGCATCATCCTCATCATGGTCATCATCATCATGAGCATCCCCATCTTCATGCTCATCCCCATCCTTTTCCGAATCATTGTTATTCGCAGCATCATCATCACCCTCATCCTCATTCACATCCTCATCCTCGTCCTTTCTCATCCTCATCGTCATCCTCATCCTTATCATTTTCATCATCATCATCATCATCATCCTAATCAGCATCAGCCCCATCCGCATAATTTTTGTTAGCGACATCATCATCCTTGTCCTCATTAACATCCTCAGCCTCATCGTTATCCTCATCATGTTCAGCATTGCCATCGTCGTCATTATCATCATCATCATCATCGTCGTCATCGTCGTCATCATCGCCATCATCATGATCATAATCATCATCAGCATCATCATCAGCCTCATCTTCATCCCCATCCCAATCATTCTCATCATCGTCATCCTCATTCTCATCCTCATCCTCATCCGCATGCTCATCCTCATCCTCTTGTCCAGCATTGTCATGTTTCATGTTTCTCATCACCATCATCCTGATCCCCATCCTCATCCTCATCATGTGCAGCATCATCGTTGTCAGCATCATCACCCTAAACTCCTTATCATCATCATCATCATCATCAGCATCAGCATCGGCATCATGTTCAGAATCAGTTGCATCATCATCATCAGCATCATCATCATCGGTAGCACCAGCATTATCATCCTGATCCTCATCCGAATCAGCATCCGCATCCCCTTTCTCATCCGCTTTCTCATCGTTATCATCATCATCATGAACATCATCATCATCATCCGTATCTTCCTCATCCTCATCTTCGTCCTCATCATATAGGTTATCATCATCGTCCTCATCCTCAGCCTTACCCATGTCCTCATCATTTTCATCATCATCCTCGTCCTCATCATGATCACGATCCTCATCATCATCATCCTCATCATAATCCTCATCCTCATCATTGTCATCATCCTCAGCCTCATCCTCATCATTTCCATCATTCATGTTTATAATCATCATCCTCATTCTCATCCTCATCCTCATCACTTGCATCATCATCAGCATCACCATCACCCTAATCATCCTTATCATCATCAGCAGCATCAGCATCTCCATCATCATCATCATCAGCAGCAGCAGCGTCATTGTCATCATCCTCCTCATCACCTTTATCGTCATCATCCTCATCCTCTTCTCATCCTCATCGTCATCCTTATCATATTCCTCATCCTCATCAGTTTGATCACCATCATGATCGTCATCCTCATCATCATCCTCATCATCCTCATCACTCTTATCCTCATCAGGTAGGTTATCATCATCATCGTCCTCATCATCATTCTCAGCCTCATCCTCATCCTCATCTTTTTCACCATCATCATCATCCTCATCATCATCCTCATCATCGTCGTCGTCGTCATCATCATGATCGTCATCATCATCCTCATCATCATCCTCATCAGCAGCAGCATCATCATCACAACCGCCGCCCTGGGGCTTTGCGCGCCCCTGGTCGGCGCCGCCTCGGCGCCCCGCGCGTGCGGCGAGCGGCGAGCAGCTCTGGGGCGGGCCCGCGGCGGGGGTGCAGCCCACAGGCGGCCCCGAGGAGGCCGCGGAGCGGGCCGACGCCCCTGGTGCGGCGGCGGCTGCGAAGTGGCCTCTGGGGCGGCGGGCGTCGGGCGGGGCTAGGAACGCTCGGGCTGCGGGCCTCTGGGGCGGCGGGCCTCTGGGGCGGCGGGCCTCTGGGGCGGCAGGCCTCTGGGGCGGGCCCGGGCGGCTGGCGGGGCGGGCGGGGCCTCTGGGGCGGTGGGCGTCGGACCGATCGTTCCAGAAGGCTTTGGCAAGGCCGCGGCGCCCGATATGTCCTCCAGAACCGCCAGATCTCAGAGGTCAGCGATCTGTCCATGTCTGATGTTGCCCCTGTCATGGCTTCATGTTGGGGCGGAGCCGCGGGGGGGCTGGCTCTGTGCCGGGAGCGCGGTGAGGGCGCTCCGCCGCAGGTGCCCCCGAGGTGGCAGCGGGGCATGCGGGTGCCCGCCTGCGACCGGCGGAGCCGCGAAGGGTCTCATTGGCGGCGTTCGGTCGGGCAGGCCATAGCGGAAGTGTCGGCAGAGGTGTCCGCGGCTTTGGCATGGGGGCACGGTCGGGAATTTTGGGATGGCGTGCCGCTCCGCCAGTTCTGGCATGCCACGCTTGGGCGCGACACGCCATCCGCTTCCCAGTCCCCAGGCTTCAACCTCCCGAGTCTTTCCGAGCCCCCCGCCCCGCGGAGCGGAGCGATGCAGTCGGCCCGGATTAGTAGGTCGACCCTGCCAGCTCAAGGGTGCCCCTGTGTCCTCTGCCTCGCGACAAGTGTCTTCTTAAACTCAGAGCGTGAATTCTAGACGCTTCGCGTATCCCCACCAGCCCGTCCAGAAACGACGCCCAGGCGAGTAGAGGGTCGTCCTGAGGGGCTTTTCGGCGTCTTGGGTGCCTCGGGGGAGCCTCCGTGGGCCGTTCGGGATCCTCTTTGGGGCCTCCTGGGGGCCTCTTGGGGCCTCTTGGGGCCATCTTGGGGCCTCTTGGGGCCTCTGGGGGGTCTCTTGGGGCTTCTTGGGGGTCTCTTGGGGGCCTCCTGGGGGCCTCTTGGGGGGCCTCTTGGGGCCATCTTGGGGCCATCCTGCGGCCTCTTGGGGCATCCTGGGTTCCTCTTGCGGCAATCGTGGAGGAAATCGATCAAAGAAGAGGGGAGCTTTAATTAGCCCTGCCCCCTCAGAAGGCCAAAATGGGGCCAAAACCATAGTAAAATCAATGATTTTGGCTTCCTCGCCGAGGCCGTTTTGGACGCTCTGACCGCTGCCCGCCGCTCCTGTCCAGGTCAGTGGGGAGGGGGTAGGGGGAGGGGTAAACCCCTCCCCAAAGGGGAAGAGGGAGGGGTGGAAGAGGAAACGCTCTAAACCACGACGCCCAGAGGGTCGGTGGGATTACCTACCCCGCTTTCGCTTCCAGGCAAAACCAAGTCATACCACGCGCCTCCTCGTCAAGCGGCCTGACCAGTACAGGTCGTAGTCTGGCGTCGCTTGGTATCTCTTGGAAGCGAGGGTGGTCAAAAGCGAGGTAGGTTTGTTTGCCCCCTATAAACTCGTATGGCGATGTGGCCCTCGGAAGGGTCGTGTGTCCTCTCGCGTGTCCTGTCCGATCAAGGCCGGCTGTACGCTGTCCGCCCGCAGGGCACAGCGCGCCGCCGGGGCCGCCGCGGCGACGCGCTGAGCAAAGATGCCTGGCGGCAGGGCGGGCACCGTGGGCGCGCCGGGGAGGTGCTGTGCCAGAGGGATGGAGGGAGGGAGGGAGGGAGGGAAGTAGGGAGGGAGGGAGGCAGGGAGGGAGGGAAGTGGGGAGGGAGGAGAGAGGGAGGCTGAGCTGGGAGGGAGGGAGGGAGGGAAGCAGGGAGGGAGGGAGGAGATCTCAGAGAGAGGAGGGAGGCAGGGCAGTAACTAGGGAGGGAGGGGCCCGCGCGAGGCGCGGCCGCCGCCCCACGCGAGGGCCGGCGCGAGCCCGGAGGCGGAGGCCGCGAGGCTCCGCCGCGCGGCTGGCGGGGGGGGGGGCCTTTGAGGCGGCCCTGCGGGCGGCCCCTCGGCAGCCCTTCGGGCGGGCGGAACTGCCCGCGCCTTACTCTGAAGTCGGGCTTGTCCCTCTACAGGGAATCTTCGAAAGCACTCACAAAAATATTCTGGGGACTATTTTTTGATATTTTGCCATTCTGGAATATGTTTTAGGGTCTTTTTTATTTTTCGTCCAAACTCCCCCTGCAGGGGGACAGGCCCGACTTGGCGGCAGCCCGTCGGGCGGGCGGAACTGCCCGCGCTTGATTCGGGCCGGACGAAAGGGGGGGATAGGTAAAGGGGGGGGTACGGAATCTGCTGCATGCAGCCGGTTTCGGCCCCGCCGCCAGGCCCATTCGATGCATGGGCGCCTCCCGGCGTCTTGGGGCGTCTTGGGTGCCTCTGGGGGGCCTCTTGGGGCCTCTTGGGGGTCTCTTGGGAGCCTCTTGGGGCATCCTGGGGGCCTCTTGGGGGCCTCTCGGGGCCTCCTGGGCACCTCTTGGGGCTATCTTCGAACGCCCTTCGGAGCCTTGGGGACCATCTTGAGGGGAGCTTCAATTAGCGGCGCCCCCCCCCCCCCACGAGGCCAAAATGGAGCCAAAACCTTAGTAACACCAATGATTTTGGCTTCCTCGCCGAGGCCGTTTTGGACGCTCTGACGCCTCGCGACCGGCCAAGTCCAGGTCCAGGGGAGGGGGTAGGGGGAGGGGCAACCCCATCCCTGAAGGGGAAGAGGGGCAGATGGAAGACAAAACATTCTAGGTCACCTACGCCCTAAAGGGCTGGTGTGATACCTAGATGCGTCTTTCATTAACTCGTATCGCAAGTTGTCCATCTGCTGCAGGATGCCCCGCTTAGCGTGGTAGATCGCTGGCGTGGCCCCCTCGACGTAATCATGTGGCACCTGTACAGCCTGACCAGCTCGCAGTCGCGGTAGAACCGTCTTGTCCGGAGAAGCGCGCGCGAGCGCCATTTGCCCTCCGTAGCGATATGTTGCAAAGCCAAATGCACAGGTAAGCGAGGATCGGATACGACACCTGAGGTTTTGAACGGGTCGCCGTGAGGCCTCGATGTGTCGAGGACGCGAGTGCTTTCCGTGGTCGGTTCAAACACCACTTGGTTAGCGTCTCCCCAAGCGTGGAGTGCCGCTTGGCATTCGGACGCCTTCCTGGGTCTCCTCTTCTTGGCTACGCCATCCTCACAGTGGTCATGGGATCGGCCGGGAGTCCCGCAGACACTTTCTTCTGCTGGGTGTGGGCAGCGCCGCAGAGGTAGTTGCACAGGAGGCAGAGAGAGAGAGAGCGAAAAGAGTTCGAAGAGAGAGATAGAGAGAGAGAGAGAGACAGGGAGAGAGAAAGAGAGAGAGAGAGAGAGACCGAGAGAGAAAGAGAGAGAGAGAGAGAGACACCGAGAGATGGCACTTGCGTGGGTGCGCTCGTTTGTGCATCGGCGACGCAGGCGCTCACAGCCCTGCGGATGCATACACAGCGTGGGATGCGCGAAGTACGAAGTAAGAGCACAATGGCCGCCGGGGGAGGGGACTCCAAACAAGATGGCGGCCGTCCGATGTCCGCGCAGGTGCGCAGGAGAACTGACAGTCCAAGGCGCGCCAGCCAAATTTGGAGCCGGCTGGGGGTCTGAGGTACAGAGCGCTCATTTCTAGTCCGTGAGCCCAGCGCTACCGACCCCATCCAGTCCATACCTCTCGTTTCTAATTCGTGGCCGGAATTAGAAATGACCGGAATTGGAAACAAAGTGTGCGCTTTCGTGTGCGTGTGTGTGTGTATGTGCGTGTGATTGGGTGTGTGCGTTTGCGTGCGTGTGCGTGAGCGGGCGCGTGTGTGTGTGTGTGTGTGTGTGTTTGTGTGCGTGCCTGCGTGCGTGCGTGCGTGCGTGCGTGTGTGCGTGGGTGGGTGCCGTGCGTGCCGTGCATGCGTGCGTGTGCGTGTGCGTGTGCGTGTGCGTGTGCGTGTGCGTGTGCGTGTGCGTGTGCGTGTGCGTGTGCGTGTGCGTGTGCGTGTGCGTGGGCGAGTGCGTGTGCGTGTGCGTGTGCGTGTGCGTGTGCGTGTGCGTGTGCGTGTGCGTGTGCGTGTGCGTGTGCGTGTGCGGGTGCGTGTGCGTGTGCGTGTGCGTGTGCGTGTGCGTGTGCGTGTGCGTGTGCGTGTGCGTGTGCGTGTGCGTGTGCGTGTGCGTGTGCGTGTGCGTGTGCGTGTGCGTGTGCGTGTGAGTTTCTTTTGCTGTTGCGTAGTGCGTGCGGGTTTTACGTGTAGCGTTGTGCGTGTTGCGAGTGTGTGTGCGTGTTGAGGTGTGTGGCGTGTGCCGTGTGAGGTGGTGCGTGCGTGCGTGCGCGCGGTGTGTGTGTGTGTGTGTTGTGTGTGTAGTGTGTATTTTGTGCGGGTGTGTGTCGTGGGTGTTGTGAGTGTGCGTGCGTGGTAGTGCGCGTGCGCTAAGTGCGCGTGCGCGCTGCGCGTGCGCGTCGCGTGCGCGTGCGCGTGCGCGCGCGGCGCCGTTGGTCGGTGTGTGTGTAGTGTGTGTGTGTGTGTGTGTGTGTGTGTGTGTTGTGTGTGGGTTGTGTGTGCGTGCGTGCGTGCGTTGCTGTGCGTGCGTGCGTTGCGTGGTGCGTGCGTGCGTGAGTGCGTGCGGAGTGTTGTGTGTGTGTGGTGTGGTGTGTGTGTGTGTGTGTGTGTGTGAGTGTCAGTGTGAGTGTGTGTGCGTGTGCGTGTGCGTGTGCGAGTGCGTGTGCGAGTGCGTGTGCGTGTGCGTGTGGGCGTGCGTGTGCGCGTGCGTGTGCGTGTGCTTGTGCGTGTGCGTGTGCGTGTGCGTGTGGGTGTGTGTGTGTGTGTGCGTGTGCGTGCGTGTGTGTGTGTGTGTGGATGTGTGTGCGTGTGTGCGTGTGCGTGTGTGTCTGTGTGTGTGCGGGCAGGAAAGGTGGGGTGGGAGGGGGAGGTTCGAGGCTCTGGGTTCGAGAAAGTGCTCTGCCTGTTTCGGCTTTCGAGGCCAGGACCGTCGAACACGGATCCGTGGTGAGAGATTGCACCAAATGGACCGCGGTAGGCTTTTGTCCCCCTTCTCTTGACCGATCTGCGCGGGACCCATCCAGTTCGGACCCCCAGCCCCCTCCACCAAAAAGCCCAAAGCAACCAGCGACAGCGCGCGACAGAATTCTGGACATCCTTGCGCGAAGCTGAAAGCACGCTTTTCTCGTGTGAGGCGTCGGCGGCCCCAGGCCGTCACATTGCAATGCTCGCGCCGAAAGAAGAATCAGATGAGGTAGGATGTTTCGTCGCCGCCGGCGGACCGCGCCGCGCGCGCCACTGAACATTGCAATTCGGTGGCGGGGTTAGCTAGCACATCTTGCCGCCCGTTTCGCGGAGGTCTGCAGGGCCGCGGGGGAGGGCTCTGGTGAGCGCATCGCCCGTGGGCCTCCTCGGGCCTCCTGGGTGGGAGTTCCTGGGCGACTCCTGGGGCCCCCATGGCCCCAGGAACGGCCTGAGGATGAATGTCATGAAGCTCCTTGGGTGTTCCCTGGCCTTCTGGAAGCTCTTGCAGTTCTCCTCGTCTCGGGCCGTCCCGGGGCGGTCTCGGCCCGTGCAGAGCCCGCGCCTTTGGGAGCCCGCCTCCGCATGGGGCGTCTCTGGCGCCGGATCCGCCTCGCGCTTGCCTCTCGGCCCCGTCGGGGGGGGGGGCTCCGCGCGGGGGGCTCCGTGGGTGGGGCGCTCTCTCGGGGACGCTGCGGGCCCTCCCTTGGGGGGCCCATGGAGGGCGCCCGAGGCGAACGCGCAGAGCCACGCAGAGGCGTTGCTTTCGCTGGCTGTGCTCTTGGTGGGCGCCTTCGGGGGGGGGTCCTCTCTTGGAGCCGTCTGTAGCGCCAGCTTGGGAGCCGTCTGGAGCCGTCCGGGGGCCATCTTCGGCTGCCATGGGTTCCTCGTCTGGCCGCTTGTGGGCCATCTTGGGCCGTATTCGGGGGACGCTGGGAGGTTGATTTTTGATAGCAAGGACCGATGGTGCCTCGGAGCTGACCCGTCTGGGGGGGAGGGAGGGGGCACCGCCCGCGGAGGAGGGGGAGGTGGGGGGAATGTCACAGACCTGGTTACCCAGACCAACTCCGTGTCCCTGTTTTGCGACATGCGCGAGCGGATCGCCTCTGCAGCGCCGCGATGGACAAAAGTTCACAGGGACCTCTCGTACGGGCCCACTGCTCGTTGTGCGCAGCGAGATGCGGAGGGGCCCAGGGGCCCAACAGCGAACGCGTGCTGTTTGGCTCAGGCCCCGCGAGAGCGGCGGCCTGGTCTGTGGCGGCGTCCCGCGGCGGCGATGATCGAGTTCGTGAGGGAGAGTTTCCTCTGCAGCTCGGGCGACTCCCCGAGGCTGAGCGCTCGCGACGGCGTTCGCCCCGGCGAGGTCATCTCCTCCACCCGGCCGCAGCAGCAGCGCGAGGGGGCAGTCGTTCAGCATTCCTTGGCGGTGGCGTGGGATGCTGGGCATGCCGCGCGGAGCGACGCCCGGCAGACCAACGGGATGCGATCCCCGCTGCGGGTGGGCAGCTCCGCCTCCAGGAATTCGTTCCGAGAGGTGCTGGGCGGCGCGATAGCCTGCACGGGCGCGGCCTTCGCTCAGGGGGACGAGCTGATGCCGGGGCACGGGCTGTACGTCCCCATGCAGTCGGGTCTTGGCAGGCGGTCCAAGAGGACGTCAGGGGCAGCGATATCGGGGTAGAGGCTCGCTGGGGGATGCATCGACCCCCAAGCGCCGATTACATGTCAGTGTTTCCCCCTGGTTCGGATGCAACTCCTAGGAGGGTAGTTCAGCATCGGCGCTGGTGCATCCATGGTCAAAAGCTGGCCTGATCGGGCGTCACCTCACTCCATCTGGCTGAATCCCGCCTAGCTGGGATGAATCCATGGCTTCATGTGGCCTCACCTGGCTGAAAATGGGCCCTCCGTCGGGCTGCATATCTTCCAATCGTTCTCACCAACACCTCCCAGGAGTTGCTTCCCAACCCTGAGCCCCCCCCGTCGTTTCCCCCCAGGACTGCCACCCACCCTCGGGCAGCTCGGTCCCCGAGGGCGACGGCGCCCGTACCCGCGACGGCGACGCCGCCGCGCACCCACCACCGGGAGACATCGCCGCCGCCGCCGCAGTCGCCGTCGACGCCGGTGACGCCCTGCATTAGGGGACCAAGCAATGACACAAACATAGCAACTCGGAGGTCCGCGCGGATGCCTCGGATCGGCGCCGGGACCCCCTGGCGGCGCCTCTGGCGCCGCCCCTGGCGCGCTCCGCGCGCCAGGGAGGGGGGTATAGCGCCGATCCGAGAAATCCGCGCGGACCTCTGGGTTTTTATGTGTGTGCCACGTTTTGTTCCCCTGTGCATGACGCGGGGCGCGTCGGGCCTCTGGCGGCCCGCCGTGGAGAGCAGCACCGACCAGATCGTGGAGGGGTGCCTCCGGCAGGTCGCCAACGCCAGCGTCCTGGTGAGGAAGCTGGCCGCCCGAGATGGGCACGGAAAGAATGGGCACGATGCCCAACAGCAGTTCCTGTTCATTCTGAGCAGGATTCGCTGTCCACGCCGCCGCGGCCTGTGTCCATTCGAGGCAGAAGGCCGCCTGCCCAACAGCGGCCGCTGTTGGTTTGGGACAACATTTGCTGTTGGGCATTGTACCCATTTTTTCGGTGCCCATTTCGGGCGTCCACAGGTGAGGAAGCTGGCCTCCTCCTCCTCCTCCTCCTCCTCCTCCTCCTCCTCCTCCTCCTGAGGAAGCTGGCCGCCAACGAGTACGAGGTGGACGGCTACCGCGTGCAGGTCGGCTTCCGGGACGGCGAGCCGCTGGCCTACCAGTTGGGCCGCGGGGCCGCGGGCGCCGACGAGGCGGCCGCGGCCCGATAGTGACGTCGGCCCCGGAGGTCTCGGCCCCTGCCGCGGGACCGGTTTTTTCCATCCTGGGTCGCTTTGTGAGCGGCCCCGAGGCCCGGCGAGAGCCGCGGAGGGCCCAGAGGAGCGAAAATCTGGACGCCCGAAATGGGTACCGAAAGAATGGGTAGAATGCCCAACAGCAGTTCCTGTTCATTCTGAGCAGGATTCGCTGTCCGCGCCGCCGCAGCCTGTGTCCATTCGAGACAGAAGGTCGCCTGCCCAACAGCGGCCGCTGTTGGCTTGGGACGGGCACAGTGCCCATTCTTTCAGTACCCATTTCGGGCGTCCAAAGAAAAGCTTGCCGCCGTGATTTTTTTGGCCATGACTCGAGGGGGTCTGGGGCAGGGCTGGACCTGGACGCTGTTTGGGCGATCTCGTGGGCCGCCTTCGCTTCGACCTCGTGCTGCGGCAGAGGCGGACTGAAGACCAAACGAGGGACAACGAAGACAAAAAACGGCAACGGGAACAACACGAGAACGAGGGCCAACGAGGCAGAAAGGCAGATGGAAGACAAAAAAACGAGGGGAAACGAGGGAACACGAGAACAAAACGATAGGGGAAACGAGAACAGAACGAACACGAGAACGAGGGAAAACGAGGGAGAACGAGAACAAAACGATACGGAGAACGAGCACAGAACGAAGACGAGAAACGCCGTTGAGGTTCCGCCCTGGCCTCTGGGGGGGGCCGGCGAGAGGCCCTCGGCCCGGGCGAGCCGCTCCTCGACCTGCTGCAGCGGGCCTCCCGCGCCGCCGGCGCGCGGGAGGCGGCCGCGGCCCTGCGGCGCGGGCCCTCGGCCGTGGCCGCGCCGGGGGCGCAGGCCGTTGGCTTTCACCACCCACCAAGCCACCCCAGCTCAGAGCCCCGAATCATCAGGGGTAACTCGGGTCAGGGATAACTCGGGTTCGTTTTTCGGGAATCCAAACCCGAGTTACCCCGGACCCGAGTTACCCCGGATAATTCGGGCGTCCAGAGCCCCACATCATCAGGGTTAATTCGGGTCAGGGCTAACTCGGGTTCCCTTTTCTGAAATCCAAACCCGAGTTTCCCCGGACCCGAGTTACCCCGGATAACTCGGGCGCCCAACCAGCCCAACCCGAAGGCCCAAATTTATCCTCGATTTCCAGTGGGGGGGGTCGGGGAGCATTGAAAAGACATATGGAACCCGTACCCCCCCCCCAACCCGAGATTCGGGTCAAATCAGGGTCTTCGGGTTGGGTTGGGGTGGTCTGGTAGGCAGTCAGGCTTAAGTCGGGCCTGTCCCCCTACAGGGGGGATTTTCGACGAAAGAAAATATATACCCCAAACATAGTTTTAAAAAAGAATGCAAAAATAGTCGTTGGACTATCTTTTGACTATTTTTGGACCTTCTTGGGGTATTTCTGGAGGTATCTTTTTTCCGTCGAAAATCCCCCTACAGGGGGATTTTCGACGGAAAAAAAGAAATACCCCAAACATAGTAAAACAAAATAATGCAAAACTAGTCGGGGGACTATGTTTTGGCTATTTGGGGACCTTCTTGGCGTATTTTTTGGGGGTATTTTTTCTGTCCGTCGAGAAATCCCCCTACTGGAGGATTTTCGACGGAACAAATACCCCAAACATAGGAAAGAACAAATCATCCAAAAATAGTCTGGGGACTATGTTGTGAATTATTGTTGGACCTTCTTGGAGTATTTTGTGGGGGTATTTTTTTTTGGTCCGTCGAAAATCACCCTACAGGGGGATTTTCGACGAGATTAAAAAATACCCCAAACATAATAACAAATAGTGCAAAAATAGTCTGGGGACCTTTTTTTGGCTATTTTTTGACTTTCTTGGGGTATTTTGTGGGGGTATTCTTTGTCTTCCGTGGAGAATCCCTCTGCAGGGGGGGCCCGCCCGACAGAGGCCCAGGCGCTCGAGCGGCGCGAGGTCCCCGCGGTGCGGGCCGCGCCCGGCAGCGCCGGCGGCTCCCTGGGCACGTGCGAGGGCGGGAGCTTCCTGATCTCCCCAGACCCCCAGCGAGTCATGAAGAAGAATCACGGCGGGATAGATTGTAGTCTGACCCGCCCCCCCCTGGTGACGTGCGCTCCTCCTCCTCCTCCTCCTTCTCCTCCCCTCCCTCCTCCTCCTCCTCCTCCTCCTCCTCCTCCTCCTCCTCCTCCTCCTCCTCCTCCTCCTCCTCCTCCTCCTCCTCCTCCTATAGTCCAGCAGGGCTGGGAGCTTCCTGATCTCCCCAGACCCCCAGCGAGTCATGAAGAAGAATCACGGCGGGATAGGTGCGTCCGAATTTTCGGCCTCCGGGGGCCCGGGCCTCGGGAGCGTCAAGGAGCGACTCCGGATGCAGAGCCGGTCATGGGGAAAGGGTCGGGACGTCTGGGGTCATGATGTTCCAGCCTTTATTTAGCCTTGATCACCAGAAAGAGTTTCGAGCGCCAAAAAAGTGCCGAAACTCGAGGGTTTTCACGTGTCGGGCCCTGGGAGACACTCGCCCGGCACTGTTTCGACACTTTTTTTACATTTTTCCGGGTGCTCGAAATTATTTCTGGGATGCGGTCTTTAAGCAGGATGGGAACAACATAAGACTTAGGATGCAAAGCCGGCCATGGGGAAAGGGTCGGGACCTCTGGGGGTCGACGCAATGAAAAAATCATGACGTCGGGGGTCTGGGCTCGGGGAGCAGGCCATGGCAGAAGATCTTCCGCACGAGCGTTAGGAGGTCCGCACGGAGTTCTCGGGTCGACGCCGGAGCCCCCTGACGGCGCCTCTGGCACCGCCACTGGCGCGCTCCGCGCGCCAGGGTGTGGGGCCCAGCGCCGATGCCAGGAATCCGCGCGTGCCTCCCAAAGCTTGTGCTCGTGCCATTCGTTGTTCCCCGATGGTCAGCCGCGACGGCGGGAGCTTCTACGGCTTGGCCTCCCTGGTCGCCGCTCCTCCCAAGGATCCCTTCGCCAAGCCGGGCGCCGGCCACGCGGCAGTGAGGCTGCAGCCGATGCAGGTGCGCAGCGTGCAGCAGGCTCGACCAGCCGGGCTGGCGCGGCCGCCCGCGAGATACCGGCCCAGCGGGCACCAGGAGGTCGTCGCGGGGGCCGCCTGCCCAGGCTCACCCGTGGCCACCGGCGTCGCCGGGCTGGCGCAGCCGAAGGCGGTCGGCTGAGCCGCCGCCGAAGAGCGTCCCACGGAAGCGCCAGGCACAGCTCATTCTTCCGCGCGCGCGCGCCACTCTAGGCTCTATTGGCCTCCCAGAGGGGGTCGGAGCAGGTGGGATCGCCAGATCGCGCCGCACTGCCGATGCATCGGCGATGCGGCTCGATGTGGAGCCCAGTTTTCTCCACGCAGACGTCGTCGATTCATCGCCGACGTCGCCGACGTATCGCGGATGCATCGGCGATGCATCGACGATGCGGCGCGATGCGATCCCCTGACCCCATCGACTCGGACGCCATGTGGGAGGCTGATGACCACGAAAATGCACTGTCTCCCCGCTGCCAGCGGAGGGGCCGCCCTCGGCCTCAAGGCGGGCCGATGGCGGCGCGCCTTTGGATTTGGCGGCGCGCACAGGGGGGTAGCGCGAGGGGGGGGCCTTCAAGAAGGCGGGGTGCTTCCTGGAAGGCGGGGGCCACGGGCTGGAGGCTTTTGAGGAAGGCTTCTCAGAAGCCAGGATGGCTTCAAGAAGCCTCTTACCTTCTAAGAAGCACCCCGTCTTCTTCGAAGGCAGCCCCCATTCGTGGCACCCGCTTGTGCGCGCCGCCAGTTGCCGAAGGCCTGAAGGTTGGCACCAACACCACCATCGGCGCCTCCACCGATGGAAGAAGATCCCGATCTCCATGATGTTGGGAAGATTCGAGCTTCCGAGGTGTTACCGAAACATTACCACCAGCACCAAACTCTAATGTCATCTTCCACCTGTGAAGGCAAACACCTTTTATGTCGGTGTTGATGCCCATTTCCAAGCCTCCGAAATTGGCACCTGCCTTTTACTGCAGGATGATTAGGAAAATGAAATTATCGGGGATCGTGTTCACGCGGCGGCGGGATGATGTTCAGAAAGGCCAGGAAGATGCTTTCTGATCGTTCCCCCTCGCCCTCCTCGGGCGCGCGCCTGCACACGACGGGCCAGGCGAAGCCGAAGCGGAGCGGAAGCCGAAGGTTCGGAATTTATGCTGTCAGCCGCTCCCCTCACAGAGGATGCGGAGGATAAGGAGGAGGAGGAGGAGGAGGAGGAGGAGGAGGAGGAGGAGGAGGAGGAGGAGGAGGAGAGAGGGAGGAGGAGGAGGAGGCGAGGAGTAGGAGGAGGAGGCAGGAGGAGGAGGAGAGGAGGAGGAGGAGGAGGAGGAGGAGGAGGAGGAGAAGGAGGGGAGGAGGAGAAGGCGGAGAGGAGGAAGAAGAAGGGATGATGCTGCTGCGAGTGGATGAAGATGAGGAGGAGGAGGAGGGGAGAAAGAGGAGGAGGCGGAGGAGGAGGAGGAGGCGGAGGAGGATGGAGGAGGAGGAGAGGAGGAGGAGGAGGCGGAGGTAGGAGGAGGGAGTAGGAGGAGGAGTGAGGAGGAGGAGGAGGTAGGAGGAGATGAGGAGAGGAGAGGAGGAGGAGGAGGAGGCAGGAGGAGAGGAGGAGGAGGAGGAGTAGGAGGAGGCGGAGGAGGAGGACAGGGGAGGAGGAGGAGGAGGAGGAGCGAGGAGGAGGAGGAGGAGGAGGGAGGAGGAGGAGGAGGGGAGGAGGAGGAGGAGGAGTAGGAGAGGAGGAGGAGGAGGAGGAGAGGAGGAGGAGGAGGATGAGGAGGAGGGAGGAGGAGAGGAGGAGGAGGAGGAGGAGGAGGAGGAGGAGGAGGAGGAGGAGGAGGAGGAGGAGGAGGAGGAGGAGGAGGAGGAGGAGGAGGAGGAGGAGGAGGAGGAGGAGGAGGAGGAGGAGGGAGGAGGGAGGAGAGGAGGAGGAGGAGGAGGAGGAGGGAGGAGGATGGAGGAGGAGGAGGAGGAGGAGGAGGAGGAGAACAATTCTCGCACTCCTGTTTCCGAATCGCCATCTTGCATTAGGCCAGCGCCGACGGCGCGCCCCCAGCGGAGCGCCAGGCGCGCCAAGGCGTGCCGCCGGCCTCCCCGGCCCTCCTCCCGCCGGGCGCCGCCGCGCTTGGCGCGTCGCTCTCGGGGACGCGGCGCGGCAGGTCTTTGAAGTCGGTGCGGGCTGCAGCCTGACGGCGCGCTCCGCGGGGGGACGCCAGAGCTCCGAGGAGGCAGAGGCACCCCTGCCACTGCCCTCCCCTCGTGTTCCCTTTCCCCTCCTTGGGCCTCCTGGGCCTCCCTCGCCGCCGCCGCCGGATTCGCCTCGAAGTCCGGGTCCGAACGCGCCCCGGGAGAGTTCCGGGGAGGAGCGGTATCGGTACCTTTTGGTGCCCCCAGGGAAGGCCGAGGGGGGTGGGCCTTGTCTCGCGGAAGGCTCCGAAGGCCTCCCGCCTTCTCGGGAGCTCTCCCGGGCTTCCTCCGAGGCCCCGCCGCCTTCTGAGAAGGCGTGCCCCTCATCCCACAGATTCTTCTTCTTCCTCTTCTTCTTTTTCTTCTTCTTCTTTTTCTTTTTCTTCTTCTTCTTCTTCCACTCAGGAGGGAAAAAACACACAGACACAATTAATCGTCGACTCCCAGGAAAGTGTGGGAAAATGTGGGAATTGGGCGGGAAGACAAAAACCCAGAAAATATGGAAAATATGGGGAATCATCTTATTCGTGTGTATTTATTTGTGTGTCCTTGGGCCCCTTGATCGTCTTCTTCTTCTTCTCCCCCCCCCGCCGGGCCGCCGAGCAATCCCCCTGTAGGGCACCCATTGCCGAGTGTGCCAGGGCGTTCGGAGGGGCGTCCCGCGCCCGAGCCTGCGAGAAAAAGCGAGCGCACGCGCGTGGGGTGGGGCCGACGTGGTGCTTCGCACGAAGCGCAGCGAGGATGACGAAATGTCAAGGACCTGGCGCACACTCTTTTTTGGGGAGGGGGGTCTGCGGGTCGGGAGCGGGCCCCTTCCTGTCAAGAGCTAAACGGGGCGCGAGTAGCCCTAATTGGGGAGACAGGGCGCTGGCGGGCAGGGCCTCAGGCGGCCGGAGGGCTCAGAGTACAGGCGGTGCCGAAGATCTTGCACAGGACAAGGTATGCCATGGACTGGAGCAGGGGGCGAGGTCCCAGAGGGAGAGTAGATTGGTGTTGCCGTCATAAGGACCCGACGCACACTCGCCGCTGCAAGCGCGGTGGCGGTTCAGTGCCCCAGGTAGGAGATCGAGAGCAGATACCCCAAGAAAAAACAATGATGGGCAGGAGTAGAAGTACGTAGGAAAAGGGGCGGATCTAGATGTAAGAGTGGAAGGGAGGGTAGCGGCGGGACTAGGAGCGGGAGGAATAATTGCGGCGGTGCATGAGGAAGGTCAGGCGGAAGCTGGCCACGAAAAAGAATACCAGGACGAGACGCGAAAGGAGGAAGAGGCAACCTAGAGGGAGGAGAGGACAAGAAAGGACGGCAAACTGGGTGCGCGCTCACGTCAGATCTGGCGTCCTACCTCTCCCCCTCGATCCCCTTCCACTGCGTGGCTGTTTTCTCCATCCGCCGACGCCTGTCATGGCGGACCTGGAGCTCCAGCAAGGACCCCATCGTGTTATGCGCAATCGGAGAAAGGGGAGCTGCGTTTATTTTTGAAGAGGAGGAGGAGGACGACGACGAAGATGTTGCGGATGAGCAGGAAGGGAAGGAGGAGGAGGAGGAGGAACGAGGGGGAGACGGCAAACAGCAG
>CAUYUJ010015955.1:0-36431 GCA_963575745.1 Prorocentrum cordatum
GGGAGTGGGGAGGAGGAGGGGAGCAAAAGGATGAGAGAGGATTGCCATGAAGACGATTAGCTGGTAAAACGACACAGGGTGAAAAGAAAGGCCCGTCCCGAGGGGGGCCGCAGGATCCATTGCCTGTCTAGGAAAGCGCCCCTGTGGATGGCCCTGAATACACAAAAGGAGGGGCGTGCTCGCAGGCCCCCCCCTCTTTCCCCCCCTTCAACGGGGGGGTCCGCCTCCCCCCGCCCCCCTCCCTTGAAGGGGGGGGGGGGGGGGGGGGGGGCTCCCCTCCCCCCTCACCCCTTGGCGCTGGGCAGGGGGGGGGGGGGGTCGCCCCTTCGCCCCCGCTTCCCCAGTTTGCGCCGAACAGGGGGCGGGGGAAGGGCCTTGTGGGTAGTGGGTAGGGAGTAGAGTGTTTTGAGTAGCGATTGGTGAGTAGTGGGTATTTGGTAGCGAGTAGTGCGCAGTGAGTCGTGAGTGGTGAGTAGTGAGTAGTGGGTAATGGGTAGTGGTTGTAGTGAGTAGCGCGTAGAGATTAATGAGTAGTGAGTACTGAGTAGTGGGTAGTGGGTAGTGGGGAGGAAGTAGTGGGTGAGGAGTTGTGAATAGTGAGTAGTGAGGAGTGTGTGGTGTGTAGTGAGCGGTGCGTAGTGAGTAGTAGCAGAGAGTAGGGGTGAGGGAGTAGACAGTAGCGAATAGCGAGGAGTGAGTAGTGAGTAGTGAGTGGTGATTACAGCGCAGTGAGTAGAAAGTAGTGAGTAGTGATTGGGCAGTAGCGAGTAGCGAGTAGCGAGTAGGGTGTAGCGAGTAGGGGGTAGCGAGTAGTGAGTAGTGAACAGCAAGTAGGGCGTTGTGAATGGTGAGTAGTGAGGAGGGAGTAGTCAGGAGCCACTAGTGCGTAGTGAGTAGGGAGTAGTACGTAGCGAGTAGGGAGAAGCGAGTAGTGAGAAGTGAGTAGTGAGAAGTGAGTACTGGGTAGTGAGTAGGGAGTCGTGAGTAGTGAATAGTGAGTAGTTAGACGCGAGAAGTGGGTATTGAGTAGTGGGTAGTGAGTAGTGAGTTGTGAGTAGTGGATAGGGAGTAGTGAGCAGTGAGTAGTGAGTAGTTAGAAACGAGAAGTGGGTTTTAAGTAGTGGGTAGTGAGTAGGGAGCAACGAGTAGAAATGTGTGAGTATTGGGTATTGAGTAGTGAGTAGCGAGTAGTGAGTAGTGAGTAGCGACTTGCGACTCGTGACTAGTGAGTAGGGAGTAGGGAGTAGTGAGTAGTGAGTAGCGACTAGTGCGTGGTGGGTAGTGAATATGTCGTATTCAATAGCGAGTAGCGGTAGTGAGTAGTGATTTGTGGGCAGTACGTAGTGTGTAGTGATCTGTGAGTTCTCAGTAGTACGTAGTGGACAGTTGTTAGTGGGTAGTGAGTAGTGATTCGTGAGTAGTGAGTAGTGGGCAATGAGTAGTGTTTAGTGGGTAGTGAGTATGGAGTGCTGGGTAGTGAGTAGTGAGTAGTGAGTTGGGAGTAGTGAGCAGGGAGCAGGAAGTAGCGAGTAGTGAGTAGTGCGAGCGTAGTGAGTAGTGAGTAGTGGGTAGTTAATAGTGCGTATTGGGTAGCGAGTAGGGCGTAGGGAGTAGCGAGTAGTGAGTAGTAAATAGTGAGTATTGTGTAGGGAGTAACGAGTAGCGAGTAACTGGAAGTGGATAGTGAGTAGTGAGGTGTGGGCAGTGAGTAGTGAGTAGTGAAGTGTGAGTAGTGAGTAATGTATAGTGGTTAGTGGGTAGTGAGTAGTGATTTGTGATTAGTAAGTAATGGGTAGTGCGTTGTGTTTAGTGAGTGCTGAGTATTGAATAGTGGGTATTGACAAGTGAGTAGTGTGTAGTGAGTAATGAGTAGTGAGTAGGGAGTAGTGAGTAGTGCGTCGTGGATAGTGGGTCGTGGGTAGTGAGTAGCGAATCGTGAGTAGTGAGTAGTGAGTAGTGATAAGTGAGTAGTGAATAGCGGGTAGTGAGTTGTGGGTAGTGAGTAGTGCGTAATGAGTAGTGCGTGCTGTTTGGGGCTCTGGTTTGGGTTTGGGGTTAGGTTTAGGGGTTGGTGTAAGGGTGAGGATTAGTGTTCGGGGTGGTAGGGGTCGGGTTCCGGAGACAAGGGGGCGCCGTGGCGAAAGGGGGGATGGGGGGGTCGAATTTCGCGGCCAAAGTGAAAGGGGGGAAGGGGGGCTTCCCCGACGACGGACTGGGAAAGAGGGGGGGGCTTCCCCGACGACGGACCGGGAAAGGGGGGGACGGGGGGGTGTCCCCGACGACGGATCGGGGAAAGGGGGGGGGGGTCCCCCCCCGCCCCTTGCGGTCATCCAGCGGCGCGCCATCGACCTGTTTAGCTCAGGACTTTTTTTTCATGACAAGATGAAGGTGTGAGGAGATGGTGAGGAGGACAGTGGAGGGGGGGGCCTTCATGTCAGAGGCTTTCGACAATTTGGGAACCTTCACCCTGTTCCCATCGGGGTGCGGCTCCTGCAATCAGCCAAGGTGATCCTCGCCTGCATCGCCTACGTCTTGTCGAAGGATGCCGCGAGGACTCCAGTGATTCAGCTCTTGTTCTCACATTCAGATTTTCGATGTCGTGAATGCAAAGAGTCAGGAAGGCGGAGTTTTCCGAGTCGTGGCTTCCAGCACGTCCCGCTCGTCACCTCTCCCCACGACCCGCAACGAAAACGCAGGGCGCGAAATCCATTCGAAAGATGGGGCCGAGAGCTTCGGAGCCACGAGTATTGAAACACCAGGACGTCGTGCATCAGTGACTCCGCTCCCATTCCCAATATTGCTTGGATCGTTGCGTTCTTCAGCGCCGTGGCCCCGCCTCGTCGCCGCGGTTAGAGTTGACCCAAAATGTTGGTGAGAACCTCACGACCTTACACGCAGGCTACTCGTCCGCAGATCACTTATACACCCTACCAGTGCCTTACAGATCCTTCTTGTAGATGTCGTAATGGCCATGCAAAGGAAGTCCGCTGCGCTGAGCAGAACTCATTGTGGAACAGCATATTGCGAGAATTGTTCCCAACCATCCTGTGGTGTTGGGTCCTCGTTTTGAAGAGACGGTCCCCGCGTTCACTCCTCATCCTCCTGCTGCCCCCTCCCTCCCTCATCATCATCATCACCACCATCATCACCACCATCGTCATCATAACCATCATCACCATCATCATCATCATCATCACCATCATCACCACCATCGTCATCATAATCATCATCATCACCATCATCATCATCATCATCATCATCATCATCGTCATCGTCATCGTCATCGTCATCGTCATCGTCATCGTCATCGTCATCGTCGTCATCATCATCATCGTCATCATAATCATCATCATCACCATCATCATCATCATCATCATCATCATCGTCATCGTCATCGTCATCGTCATCGTCATCGTCATCGTCATCGTCATCGTCGTCATCATCATCATCATCATCATCATCATCATCATCATCATCATCATCGCCATCACCCGTTTCGGGACAACCCTCACACGCTTCGTGGTCCCATAGGGAGCTCCACCGAAGGTCCAAATGCCAGCATTCGTGTGCGCCCGCCGCACTCATTTCGGCACACCGCTCACACGGTTCGTGGCCTACAGTGAGCTCCTCCGAAGGCCCCAGCGGCTGTGTTCGCATGCGCCCGCCGCACCCATTTTGGCATACCCCTCACACGTTTCGTGGCCCCGAAGGGGGCTCCACCAAAGAACCCAGTGGCTGCGTTCGCATGCGCCCGACGCACCCATTCCAGCATACCACTCACACGTTTCGTGGCACAGTAGGTAGCTCCACCGAAGGCCCCAGTGGCTGCGTTCGCGTGAGCCCGCCGCAGCTATCTAAGCACACCCCTCACATGCTTCCTGGCCCCATAGGGAGATCCAGCGAAGGCTCCAGTGGCTGCGTTCGCATGCGCCCGCCGCACCCATTTTGGCATACCCCTCGCACGTTTCGTGGCCCAAGAGGGAGCTTAAGCGAGGGTCTTAGCGGCTGCGTTCGCGTGTGCCCGCCGCACCCATGTCGGCACATCCTCACATGTTTCGTGGCCACATAGGGAGCTCCACCGAAGGCCCCAGTGGCTACGTTCGCATGCGCCCGCCGCGCCCTTTGCGGCACATCCCTACCACGTTTCGTGGCCCCGAAGGGGTCTCGTCAAAGGCCCCAATGGCTGCATGCGCATGCGGCCGCCGCACCCATGTCGGCACACCCCTCACACGTTTCGTGGCACCGTAGGGAGCTCCCCCGAAAGCTCTTGTGGCTGCGTTCGCGTGCGCCCGCCGGACCCATGTCGGCACATCCTCACACGTTTCGTGGCCCCGTAGGGAGCTCCAGCGAAGGCCCCAGCGGCTACGTTCGCATGCGCCCGCCGCACTCATTTCGGCACACCCCTCACACGTTTCGTGGTCCTGTAGGGGGCTCCACTGAAGGCCCCAGTGGCTGCGTTCGCATGCGCCCGCCGCACCCATTCCAGCACACCCCTCACACGTTTCGTGGTCCCGTAGGGAGCCCCACCGAAGGCCCCAGTGGCTGTGTTCGCATGCGCCCTCCGCACCCATTCTGGCACACCCCTCACACGTTTCGTGGCCCCATAGGGAGCTCCACCGAAGGCCCCAGTGGCTGCGTTCGCATGCGCCCGCCGCACCCATCTTGGCACACCCCTCATATGCTTCCTGGCTCAAGAGGGACTCACAACTGCATGTGTTTGGGTCCTTCGCCAGGCTAATTGTTGCCTTGCTGTAGCTGAGGGGTCTATGACCTGGCTCAAGTGGATAAGGTTTGCTGGACTCACTCTATCTATCTTCTTAGTATTCCGACGGCTCAGCTGATGCATCCTATTTCGCCTAACGCTTCCTCCTGGCACGGCTTTGTTTCGGTTGTCTTTCTGCTGCCAGGGTCTAGTGGAACGAGCAGGAATGCAATCGAGAGCCCTGGTATAGCGTTGGATTATGCTGAGTAGCTGCCACCTTGACTGTCTGTGGTCTGATTCTACAGGCTTACGCCACTTTCGCCGACCCCTTCTGTGACTGTTGCGAGGCCAGGAGTTTCTGGCCAGCGGCGTCTTGTGTGAGGGTGCGGTGTCGCGCGCGGGTGGTGGCAGATACGTAGGGGGTCCACATGTTTGCGTGATGCCGGTGGTCTGGGGCGTGTTTTGCGAGCGCTTTGCGTGCTGTGCACCCGGGTGCGGGGTGTCCTTCTGGGAGGTCGGCCTCTCGCCCCTCAACCAAGTGGAGGAGCACCGGAAGACGAAAGGAGCAAGAGTAGCGTGCGGAAGCTGTGATCAGCGAAGCATCACCGCGAAAGATGTGGCAGATGAGTCGAAACGGGTGAAGAGGCTGTTGACGTTCGCAGCGCGCACGAAACAGTTCGCGTAGCAGCAGCACGTCGCGTAGCACAGCGCCGAGCAAGATTGTGAGCACGTCGCGAGGAAGAGCAAGGCTGCATGCGCGGAGTGCATTGCAGTTGGCTTGACGGCTCGCAATGCGGAAGCGTCTGGTGGTCTTTTGGAGGCCTCCTGGGGGCCTCTTGGGGGCTCCTTGGGGCGTCTTGGCGGCCTCTTGGGGGCCTCTGGCGGCCTCTTGGGGCACTCTTGGGGCCCCCTGGGGCTCGTGGGGGCGGGAAGCTAGATTTTTGAATTTTTGGTTGCCCTCTTGGGCCCCTCTTGGTGCCGTCTTGTCGGAAATGCGCGGAAGAACGTCAGAGGACGACGCTTGAGTCCAATAATAGGAAACGGAGAGCCGAGGCGGAAGCGAAGCCGCTGACGTGCGCGGCGTGCGGAGGAGCGTTCTCAGACACGAAACATTTGAGGCAGAGCCAAAAAGAACATCATCGATGGTCGAATCAAAAAAAGGTGGTGTGCGGAAGCTGCGCGGCACTCGGGTTCACAGCCCGCAGTTGCCAGGCGTATCAGTGCAGCGGCGCGTGCAAGAGAAGACTACCGAAGTCGGCGTTCCCCGACCCTCACAATGTCCCGCGCGACGCAAAAAAAGGCACTCTGAAGTGCAAGACCTGCAAATGATGCCGAATCGGGCGCGCGCGCTGAGGAAAAAGGAGAACGAGGACAGGAGAATGGGGGGTGAGGCGGAGGACACAGGGGAGAATCATCGAACGTGTCGAGGTGACGGGCCATGAACAAGAGGAGGGGGACGAGGAGGAGGGGGACGAGGAGAGGGTGGTTGAGGAGGAGGATGAGGGGGACACTGAGAGGAGGCTCTGGGTTATGGTCTTTGGGTGAGAGGTTCTTGTATGTGTATCGGAATTTCGCGGCACTCCTTTCGGGGGCCTCTGGAAAGCAGTTTTGACGCCACTGGGGGGCCGACGTGGACAAGGCGGGTGAGGGGGAGGAGGAGGGGGACGCGGAGGAAATGTTCTGGGTCATGGTTTTGGAATTCTTCGCCTCGGGAGCGCGAATCCCGCTTGTGCGATGATCGCTGGGATCTCTGGTGGTGCTTCTCGCGGGACTCTTGGAGGCAGTTTCGAAGCCTCTTGGGGGCCGTTTTGGGGCCGTTCTGGGGCCTCTTGGGGGGCCTCTTGGGGCCTCTTGGGGGCGTCTTGGGGGCCTCTTGGGGCCTCTCGGGGCCTTTTAGGGCCGTCTCGGGGCGGAAGGCTCGGGATGTCAGTTCGGGCTCCCTCTCTTGGGCCCCTCTTGGGGCCGTCTTGGGGCTCTCTTGGGCCGTCCTGGGGGCCTCTTGGGCTGTCTTGGCGCCCTCTTGGGCGGACTTGGGCGCGTGTTGGGGGCCTCTTGGGCCGTCTTGGGGCGGTCTTGGGGTGCTCTTGGACCGTGTTCAACGCCGTGAAGGCCGAGAAGCCGTATATGATCAAAATGTACGTTTTCCATAGGAATTTGAAGATTTTCGGCTCTTCGGCCCTTCTGAGAACTGCTCTTGGAGGCCTCATGGGCCGTCTTGGAGGCCTCTTGGCCCGTCTTGGGGCCATCTTGGGCGCCTTGGAGCGTTCGTTTGGCGTCTCGGGGCCCTCGTGGGCCGTCTTGGAGGAGTCTTGGGGCCTTCTTGGGCCGCCTTGAGAGACTTTTGAGCCCCAAGAAGCTCCGTGAGTCGCTCGGGCGGGGCCATGGGGGGGGGGTCAAATCGCCAGTTTGGGGTCCCTGGGGGGGGACTGTAGGGGGGGGAACTATCTCACACGCCTAGGGACCCACAAGGGGTCGGCGGACTAGCTACATGGGCTTCGGCACAGCGCACTATTTTTCCCAACCATCCTGTGGTGCTGGTCTTCGTTTTGAAGAGAACGCCTGCGTCCCTCCTTTCCTCTCCTCCTCCCCCTCCTCCCTCCTCCCATCCTTGCCCCTGCCATCCGTATGTTTCTATTTTCGCGCACCCCTCACACGTTTCGTGGCCCCATAGGGAGCTCCACCGAAGGCCCACATGCTAGCGTTCGCATGCGCCCGCCGCACCCATGTCGGCACACCCCGCACACGTTTCGTGGCTCCACAGGGAGTTCCACCGAAGGCCCCAGTGGCTGCGTTCGCATGCGCCCGCACCCATTCTGGCACACCCCTCACGTGGCCCCACAGGGAGGAGCTCCACCGAAGGCCCAGTGGCTGCGTTCGCATGCGCCCGCTGTACCCATTTCGGCACCCCTCACGTTTCGTGGCCTTCTTGCTGGGAACGGGATTGGTAAGCGATCGAGCGACAAGTTGTCAGGATCCTCGCCGCAGAAGCAAAAGTCAAACAAATGCAAACGAGCTAGAATCCACAAAAGTTGAAGGCGCACATCTGAGTACCACCCCAGAGTGGTTCAAAGAGTTTGCGCAAGTCTAGCTGCGGCACTGCAGCAGTTTGAGGGCTGCACTGGCCGGCGTCAAAGACAGGATCGTTCGAGCCAGGATCGAGGCGCAAGACGCACGGAGGGCGGCAGAAGAGGTTCAGGAGAGGATGGATGAGATGGATATGAACGTGGATACGGTGGGGGCGTTCGATAAGGAATGTGCCCAGGAGGCTGCAGACCCTGGAGGCTTCCTTATGTGATGAGGGCGGCGATGATATCCATCACCGATCCACGATTGGAGTTCCATCGGCTTCAGACCCTGGGTTCCTTATCGAAGGTTTCCTTATTGAATGCCACCACCGTAGTATACGGAACGATCTCTAAGAGTTGTATTGAGCCAGAACGATATCGAGTAAATGGTGGACGCCACAATCCAGAACATGATGGGTATCATGAACCAATCTTCCAGGAGCAATGGGCAGAAGTGGGAGGGCCAGGGGGAAGGCAAGATGGATACGGCGAAGGAGTCACGCGCGAAGTAGGTGATTGCTTTTGGATTTGATTGGGGTGGTACCACAGAGAAGGCGGTAAAGGACTTTCGAGCAGATATTCCAACAATTCTTGGGCAATCAGTCGGACGCCACAGTGCTAGCAACTGGCTAAACGAAGTTCGGTGTCGTCGACTTTCACTCCATGCAGTCGAAGGTCAAATTCTGGAAAAAGTGCGGGACGCGATCGATGATGCTGAGAATGCCCCGGGGGACGTCCTTGTCCGCAAAAGTCTCACCAAGGAGGAGACGGCGGCGCGTGAAACGCGATTGGGCTATGCGACATAAAATTTGGCAAGACGCCCGCAACATGAACGCACTGATATCAATATAATCTGGTCGAAGGTCATGGTTGTGATGAAGGGCGGGGCGGGGGGGAATTGAAAATGACATGGTGCGACAGTAAAGGGAGTTCGCACTCAACTAGGACTTGGGGAGCTGGTGGGAACCGCCGTGGGATCGTCGATGCGGAAGCGGCGGGAGAAGGTATGGCCCGACCCAGCTTCGGAGAACGAGTGACGGCACAATTCCAACAAGAAACATGCATTTCTTGTGCCCTTCAGGAGCCGCGCAGGAGATTCGACTCCATCAGGTGATCATGCGCTCGTCGATCCAACGACTTCCGCGCCATGCAGTGTCCGACAAGGTCGACCACATTCCGACGCGGCATCTACGACGGCAGCTGCCCCATTGCGGGCGGCAGCTTGCTTCGATGCCATTCTTCCCACGCCATCGCTTCCTCCGGCCCCAGCCCCCAAACCCAACTCCTGGCATGCACCGTGGTTCTCTTTCGCCAAGATGTGTTCGACAGAAGCGGGGAATCCATGTTTGATTAGACAATGGGCAGGCCCGCCGGACCTCGTCAACGCCCGGTTCAACGCGTTCTGTTTTAGCTGCCCATGTTGTGAACCGCATCCACAGTCCAGATAGCATCCGCAGTGCAGATTGCAGATGACAGGACATCCGATCAGTCAGTCATTTGCGTCCCCAACCACCTCAACCTCGCCGAAAGGCCTTTCTAGAGGGGCTGCAAGAGAGCGTGCGGGGGCGGAGAGGAAAGTGCGCGGCAGTCGATGGAGATGCTCATTGGAAGGCTGTTTTCGTTTAGCCTTGTCAGCGCCCCCCCATCAAGGCCGGGGGATGTCATGGTCCAGGTGGGGGCGCGACAACGACCAGCAACTGGAGGCGTACAGCCGTGGTGTTCAGGGCGCCTGCGACGGCCAGGCATATTTGCAACGATCTTTTGTCGTCGTTCACAAGAACATCAGAGGCTTCGCATCCGATGGCGGATGTGCTGGGTTATTGCAGGAACTACGCGCTTGCGAGTGGGGCGCCGTGCTTATGAATGAGACCATGCGCCCGACAAACACGAATTCTACACGATTGATGGTGGACATGTGTGTGCGGGGTCAGGTGGGTTTCGCGCAAGCATGGGGTCGGCATGCTGCCGCATGCCCAGTCGCGTCGAACAGATCGTGCCGGTGAGTGGCCGTATTGCGTGCTTGGATAGGCGATGCCAGGTCTTACGGGCAAAATTCCCGACGGCGTGTTTCCCTCTTCAGAAGTGCCCTGATTACGCGGTGCAGGAATTGTAAGGCGAATCGCCCTAAATTGTTGAGGCTGGGGCACGGGGCCGACTGCGCCGTGTTGGGCTCAGATTGCAATTCACAGGTTGGGCCGGCGACCGATTCAGTAACGGGCGCGTGATTGGCAAGCGCGCGCGGCCTTGGCAATTCCAGTGGGGAGTGGTTGAAGCAGGTGGCAAATGCGCGCAGTTTGGTGTCGCAAGTATTATGTTTTCGTCGAAGTGGCCGCGCTCATTGCCGACGCTCCTCCACAGCTCGCTGCAAGCCTCAAGACATGTGGATTGCATGTTGACGTCGTTGCGATTTTGGCGCACTGTCTTGGGCAGTTCTGCTGCAACAGCATTTCATATGGGATCGGGCCGCGCCGACGTAGTTCTGAGAAACAACATTTTCGAGAAACGCCCAGCGCACGCCGTCAGCAATCGACGCGCTCAGAGGACCGAGCGCTCAACCATGAAGATGAAGTGGCCTCCCGCAGAGGCGCGCAGCTGCGCGCGACGAGTTGGGCGCGCGCTCGCTGACGTGAGCGGCCCAGGATATAGTCTGGGTGCGACTGTATTGAAAAAATCGATCACGAAATACTCCGACGGTAGGACCCCGCACGAGAATCTGTTTAGCTTACCCTTTGCCCTTTCCTCCTCCCCCTGGCGGACACCCTGTCCTCTCGCCCCCTGCGCTGCCCTCTCTTCCCCCTTCTATTTCTCTTCCTCCTCCTCTTTCTTCTCCTCCTCCTCCTCCTCCTCCTCCTCCTCCTCCTCCTCCTCCTCCTCCTCCTCCTCTCGCGCCACCTCCTCCTCGTCGTCGGCCTCCCCCATGCCCCTTCCCTCCTCATCCCCCTGCCTTTTCTCCATGTGCACCTCCCCTTCCCCCTCGTCGGGGCAAGCAAATCCATTTTCCTCAGCGCCGTCGCCGCCTCGGCCAGCGCCTCGGGAAGCGGGCCCCATAGGGAGGGGGCTCCCGCCTGAGACTTCCTCGCAATTCACTCACAGACGAGGCTCCCGTTCGAGACGTCCTCCATATTCAGGTCTCAAGAGCCCAAAAGTGACGACAGTTGCACGTTGCGGATGACCCGCTCGGATTCGAACATGAAGTGCGGGCCTCATAGGGAGGGGGCTCCCGCCTGAGACTTCCTCGCAATTCACTCACAAACGAGGCTCCCGCTCGAGATGTCCTCCATATTCAGGCCTCAAAAGCCCAAAAGTGACGACAGTTACACGTCGTTTCGGATGACCCGCTCGGATTCGAACATGAAGTGCGGGCCCCATAGGGAGGGGGCTCCCGCCTGAGACGTCCTCGCAATTCACTCACAGACGAGGCTCCCGCTCGAGACGTCCTCCATATTCAGGTCTCAAGAGCCCAAAAGTGACGACAGTTACACGTTTCGGATGACCCGCTCGGATTCGAGCATGAAGTGCGGGCCCCATAGGGAGGGGGCTCCCGCCTGAGATTTCTTCGCAATTCACTCACAGACGAAGCTCCCGCTAGAGACTTCCTCCATATTCAGGCCTCAAGAGCCCAACAATGACGACAGTTACACGTTTCGGATGACCCGCTCGGATTACCAATATGAAGTGCGGGCCCCATAGGGAGGGGGCTCCCGCGTGAGACGTCCTCGCAATTCACTCACAGACGAGGCTCCCGTTCGAGACTTCCTTCATATTCAGCGCCCAAAAGTGACGACAGTTACACGTTGCGGATGACCCGCTCGGATTACCAACATGAAGTGCGGGCCCCATAGGGAGGGGGCTCCTGCCTGAGACTTCCTCGCAATTCACTCACAGACGAGGCTCCCGCCTGATACTTCCTCAGTAATCAAACCTCAAGAGCCCAAAAGTGACGACAGTTACAGGTTTCAGGGTGACCCGCTCGGATTACCAACATGAAATGCGGGCCCCATAGGGAGGGGGCTGCCGCCTGAGACGTCTTCGCAATTCACTCACAGACGAGGCTCCCGCCTGATACTTCCTCCATATTCAGGCCTCAAGTCAGCGAGTAGTGATGATGATGATGATGATGATGATGATGATGATGATGATGATGATGATGATGATGATGATGATGATGATGATGATGATGATGATGATGATGATGATGATGATGATGATGATGATGATGATGATGATGATGATGATGATGATGATGATGATGATGATGATGATGATGATGATGATGATGATGATGATGATGATGATGATGATGATGATGATGATGATGATGATGATGATGATGATGATGATGATGATGATGATGATGATGATGATGATGATGATGATGATGATGATGATGATGATGATGATGATGATGATGATGATGATGATGATGATGATGATGATGATGCTGATGATGATGATGATGATGATGATGATGATGATGATGTGGTGCCGATGATGGTGAGTGATCGTGCGATGGTGATGGTGATGCTGACCTCCTCCTCTCGCGCCACCTCCTCCTCGTCGTCGGCCTTCCCCATGCCCCTTCCCTCCTCATCCCCCTGCCTTTTCTCCATGTGCACCTCCCCTTCCCCCTCGTCGGGGCAAGCAAATCCATTTTCCTCAGCGCCGTCGCCCTCCTCCTCGTCGTCGGCCTTCCCCATGCCCCTTCCCTCCTCATCCCCCTGCCTTTTCTCCATGTGCACCTCCCCTTCCCCCTCGTCGGGGCAAGCAAATCCATTTTCCTCAGCGCCGTCGCCGCCTCGGCCAGCGCCTCGGGAACCGGGCCCCATAGGGAGGGAACTCCTGCCTGAGACGTCCTCGCAATTCACTCACACACGAGGCTCCCGCTCAAGACTTCCTCCATATTCAGGTCTCAAGAGCCCAAGAGTGACGACAGTTGCACGTTGCGGATGACCCGCTCGGATTCGAACATGAAGCGCGGGCCCCATAGGGAGGGGGCTCCCGCCTGAGACTCCTTCGCAATTCACTCACAGACGAGGCTCCCGCTCGAGACTTCCTCCATATTCAGGCCTCAAGAGCGCAAACGTGACGACAGTTACACGTTTCGGATGACCCGCTCGGATTCGAACATGAAATGCGGGCCCCATAGGGAGGGGGCTCCCGCCTGAGACGTCCTCGCAATTCACTCACAGACGAGGCTCCTGCTCGAGACTTCCTCCAGATTCAGGCCTCAGGAACCCAAAAGTGACGACAGTTACACGTTTCGGATGACCCGCTCGGATTACCAATGTGAAGTGCGGGTCCCATAGGGAGGGGGCTCCCGCGTGAGACGTCCTCGCAATTCACTCACAAACGAAACTCCCGCTCGAGACTTCCTCCATATTCAGGCCTCACGAGCCCAAAAGTGACGACAGTTGCACGTTGCGGATGACCCGCTCGGATTACCAACATGAAGTGCGGGCCCCATAGGGAGGGGGCTCCCGCTTGAGACGTCTTCGCAATTCACTCACAGACGGGGCTCCCGCTCGAGACTTCCTCCATATTCAGGCCTCAAGAACCCAAACGTGACGACAGTTACACGTTGCGGATGACCCGCTCGGATTACCAACATGAAGTGCGGGCCCCATAAGGAGGGGGCTCCCGCCTGAGACTTCCTCGCAATTCGCTCACAGACGAGGCTCCCTGATACTTCCTCAGTAATCAAGCCTCAGGTGCGCAAAAGTGACGACAGTTACAGGTTTCAGGATGACCCGCTCGGATTACCAGCGTGAAGTGCGGGCCCCATAGGGAGGGGGCTCCCGCCTGAGACTTCCTCACAATTCACTCACAGACGAGGCTCCCGCCTGATACTTCCTCCATATTCAGGCCTCAAGTCAGCGAGTAGTGATGATGATAATGATAATGATGATGATGATGATGATGATGATGATGATGATGATGATGATGATGATGATGTGATGATGATGATGATGATGATGATGATTATGATGATGATGATGATCGTTCGGTGCCGATGATGGTGAGTGATCGTGCGATGGTGATGGTGATGATGATGGTGATGATGATGATGAGTGGGGAGGCATGGTGATCGTGATGATGATGCGGAGGAGGAACGGAGGAGGAAGCAAAGAGGAGCAGAGGAGAGGGAGGAGGAGGAAGATGATATCCTGCGCGGAGGGTGTGCAGAGAATACAAGAACCCCACTTATGATGTGGGGAAATACATGGGGGATCGTGAGTCATCGCCGGAGGATGGCTTGTTAGTGCTGCCGCAGCGGCCGCGCAGCACATTGGACACTTATATCAGCGCGGACAGCTTGGACGTGCAGACACGGTGGTGCGACGACAACTCAGAAAGTAGATCCGACGCGAGGTGCGTAATCTGGGAAGGAAGAAGAAACGCCGACGAATCTGCGTAATGTTTGTTGAGTCTCGCGGCTTGAACAAGATCGCCGGGATCAAAAGCGCAGAGGGCAATTCTGATGCGCCATATGCAGTCACAGTCAGGGCAAGCTGTTCGCGGCAGGGGGGACATATCTGATGTGCATGTGGATTTCCACGAAGGATTTCGCGCGCAGCCGGGCGCGGCAGAGCGCGATCCCACCCGCGCGACGAGGTGGACAATTCAGGGATGCCGGCATTCAGTCATGAGGAGATGACCGCTGCGCTTCGTTCGCTGAAGAATGGGAGAGATCAGGCGCCAATGGTGTTGCAGCGGACATGCCGGAGTAATGAGGCGAGCCTCTGCAGCCAGCGATGTTGCAGTCGTTCAGCGACATCGTGGCTGTTGGTGCGACGGCGCCGACGCAATTGAAGCGAGCCTCTGAAGCAAAAAAATCACAGTGGAAGTACGCTCATATGTCCTTTATCTTCAAACCGAGAGAAGCGTCGTTGCCGCGGAATTGCCGCCTTATTTTTTGATCCTACTTCTGTGCGGACTCGCCTCGTGGCTGCTACGCGACAGACTTGAACCCATCTAGGATGCAATGCAACCGTCTGCTCAGGCGGGATTCCGACGACAATTTAATACAGGCGGCCGCTTTTTGTTTCTAGCAGTTGCGCTGGAAAAAGGCTCGGAATTGTCAGTTGCCGCGTGGATTGCGACCTCGGATTGTCAACAAGCGTTTGACACGGTGTCGCGTCGGTCGCTCTGGGGAACCTTGCGCGCGGGCGCAGTTCAACGTCGTGCTTGAATCCCGCCCCAAATCTGTGCGTCGACCAGACGGCATGCGTCAAGACGGACGTGCGTAGTAAGGTATTTCACGTCAGTTGTGGTGCTAGACGTGGAGACCTTTTGAGATCACTTCTGTTCATCTGCCTGTCCGAGATCTTTTTCTGGCAATTCCGAATGACGTGGACTTATGGGCAATGCGGCGTGCAATTGGCGGCGGCGCAAGTATGGCAGCCTCGCCGATGTTCGGTTGGCAGATGCCGCGTTGTGGCTGGCAGCGTCGCTCGGACAGATTCGAAGCATGAATTCGGATGTCGTGGCCGCCGCCCGGCCCGCGGGCTTAGTGAATCATCTCGGGGGAACCAAGATATTGCATGATTTGCGAGAGCGGCGAGCGCAACCACCCGGGAAATGCAGTCATCAACGAGGACGATATCAATGTCTTCCTTTTCTCGGCTACGGAAAATATTTCGGTCGGCCGGTTGCCTGCCGTGACCCTCCAGCGGTTGAAACTGCTTCCAGAATCAATGCAGCGCGGCGAAAATTTGGCCTCTTCGGGCAGGAACTGGCCCTAAGTCTTACTCTGTGAAGGATCGTTTGCGATTGTTCAGCGGCGTTGTCTCTCCCGCGCTACTGTGTGGCGCTGGGTCCTGGGCGATGGCGGCGCCGTTGGGATCGCGGGCGCGGTCCGCGCAACAACGGCGCGCGCGCGCGCGCTCAGAATGGCGCGCGGATCGCCGCGACGCCGTTCCCTAGGAAACGGCGCAGATCCGGATCGTTCTTGTGGCGGCAGCGATGCGCCGAGCTCCAGCGCCAGGGGCGCCGAGTCCAGCGCCGCGAGCACCGCCGCTACATAGAGCGCGTAGTCTCGTAATGACGTGGTCGAACCAGATCAAGATTGGGTCCGGCGTGCGTCGAGGCACAGTGAACAGCGCTGCCGCGGCATTGGGCGTGAAGACTGCGCGCGACAGAGGCGCCTGCAAAGGGGGCTCGTGGCGGCGGTTGTGCGCGACGACGCGGGAGCATGGAGCAAGGGGGCTTGATTTTGAGACCCTTCAACACCAGTGCGCGCGCGAAGCGGCCGCCCCAACGTCCGCGCGCAAAATGGATGGACGATGCGGCCCGATTTATTTTTAGAGTTCGTGGGGGACAAAGGCAAAATGTTGTAGCGGACGGCGGATTGTGGTCATATTGTAGTGGCCCTCGGCCAGTGCCGCCGATCCGGGGCGCTCCGACTGATGTGATCCTCCTTCGCCCTCGTCCCTCTTCTCTTTTCCCTTCCTTCCCCCTTTCATTCCGCATTTATCCAGTGGCCGTCGGCCTATCCCACCACCGTGCGTTGGTGGTGGGTCAGAGGCCTCATGGACGCTGGTAGGGGATATCGTGGTTGGCCGGGACCTCTGGGGGCCTCTTGGAGGCCTCTTGGGGCTTCTTGGGGGCCTCGTGGGCCTCTTGGGGCCACTTGGGGGCCTCTTGGGGGTCTCTTGGGAGTCTCTTGGGGCTTCTTGGGGGCCTCTTCTGGGCCCCTTGGGGCCTCTTGGAGGCTTCTTCGGAGCCTCTTGGTGCGGGAGGGGTGGCACTCGAGTTCGGACCCCCCTCGGAGGCCACGATCCTTGTGAGGGGCCGCCGGAAACTCGCACCCCCCCCCCCCACCCCCCCTTCCCCGGCAGAGCCACCCCGGCACCCCCCCGGAGGCTGAGGCTCAGCCTCAAGGCTGTAGCTGAGACTCCTTGTAACTCACACGCTGGATCGGCGGATTTGGAAGATGCTTACGTGCACCGTGCAATCAGATGCGTTTTCACCACCGACAGAGAATATGTTTCCCGGTCTCCGGCTCGCCCGCGCAGCTCTTTGTAGGGCTGGTCTCAGGACCGACGTGCGCGCCTCCCCTCGCTTCGCCTCGCCTCGCAATGGGGAGCTCCGCCGAAGGCCTCTGTGGTTGCATTCGCATGCGCTGGTCGCGCCCATTTTGGCACCTCCTCGCGCGTTTCCTGGCCCCAGTGGCTGCGTTCGCATGTGCCCGCCGTGCCCATGTCGGCACGCCCCTCGTGAGTTTCGTGGCCCGATAAGGAGCTCCACAGACGGCGCTGCGTTCGCACGCGCCCGCCGCATTCCGTTTCGGCGCGCCCTTTGCATTTTCCGAAGCCCCAGAAGGAGCCCAACCAAAGGCCGCAGTGGCTGCGTTCGCATGCGCCCGCCGCGCAAATTTTGGCACACTCCTCGCGCCTTTCGTGGCCCCGTCAGGAACTCGTCCGAAGGCTGCGGTGGCCGCGTTCGCATGCGCCCGCCGCGCCCACTGGCGCGCCCCTCGCGCGCCCGTGGCCCCATAAGGAGCTCCACCGACGGCCCCACCCCAGTGGGTGCGTTCGTATGTGTCCGCCACACTCATGTCGGCGCACCCATCGCACGCTTCGTGGCCCCAGAGGGAACTCCACCGAAGGCCGCAGTGGCTGCGTTCGCATGCGCCCGCCGCACCAATTTCGGCACACCCATCACACATTTCGCGGTACCACAAGGAACTCCACCGAAGGCCGCAGTGGCTGCGTTCGCATGCGCCCGCCGCACCAAGGTCGGTATCCCTCACACGTTTCGTGGCCCCATAAAGAGCTGCACCCAAGGTTCCAGTGGCCGTGCTCGCATGCGCCCGCCGCGCCCATTTTGGCACACACATCACACGTTTCGTGGCCCGATCGGGAGTTCCACCGGAGGACCCAGTGGCTGCGTTCGCATGTGCCCGCCGCGCCCTCTTCGGCACACCATTTACCCGTTTCGTGCCCCCGTAGGGTGTTCCGCCGAAGACCCCAGAAGCTGCGTTCGCATGCGCCCGCCGCACCCATTTTGGCACGCTCCTTACACGTCTCGTGGCCCCAGGAGGGAATTCCACCGAAGGCCGCAGTGGCTGCGTTCGCATGTGCCCGCCGCACCCATGTCAGCACACCCTTCGCACAGTTTTAGGTCCCATAGGGAGCTCCACCAGAGGCCCCAGTGACTGCGTTCGCATGCGCCCGCCGCATCCATGTCGGCACACCCCGTTGCACGTTTTGTGACCCCATAAGGAGCTCCACCGAAGGCCGCAGTGGCTGCGTTCGCATGTGCCCGCCGCACCCATGTCGGCACACCCATCACACGTTTCGTGGCCCGATCGGGAGCTTAACCGATGGCCCCAGTGGTTGCGTTCGCAGGCGCCCGTTTTGGCACACCCCTCAGCCGTTTCGTTGCCCTAGAGGGAAGTCCACCGAAGACGATATTACAATTGCGTTGATCACAACAGCATATGGTGGGGTCCTTCGCCAGGCTAATAATGTAAGGATGACAAAGTTGGTTCACTGACTTGTGGCAGTGAGGATCAGATTTGTCATCAGGGCTGCCCTGGTATCCTTGCCCGCTTGGCCCATACCCCCTCAGCTCGGTGTCCACTTGTGCTGCTGCGCGAATCTGCCACGGCACTCGGGGGGGGCGCCCGGGGGAGGGGCCTCCTTCTCTTCCTCGTGCTCCTCCTCCCCCTCCTTGTCCTGCTCCTTCTCTTTCTCCTCCCCGTCCGCTCCTCCTTCTCCTCCTCCTGCTCCTCCTGCTGCTGCTCCTCCTCCCCCTCCTTCCCTCAGATTGGCGTGCGCGCAATTCTGCAGTCGGCTATTTTGATTTGGCGTGGAAAACCAACAAAACATGCTTGGATTCGGCCAAAGACGGTAGACATATTTTTGGCGCTTTCGGAGGCCAGGGCCGTTCCCGACCTGTCAAAGTACGGCTCGGGATGAGAAGCCGGTCCTGGGGAGGAAGCTCGAGGGGTACAGTCAAAGTTTTGAGATCATGTCCGCTTTGACTTTGGAAAGGGGCTTGATGCTTCTCAGCTTCTTCCAGCGGTTCTCGCGTGGCGCTCCCCGTACATCAGGGCGCAGCCGAGGCGCACAGGGGCTTCGTTCCTCAGTCAAGAGGTTTCCTGCGGTACAACTTTTCGATGTGCGGGGGCCCGCGGCGTGAAAAGAGTCGAATCATCAGGCGTCTGAGCTTGGAGCTGTCTCGGGAGGGCCCTGGGACCTCGGCCCCCCAGGCAGCTACATGCCCACTTCGGGGCCAGATCCTCGCCCTCTGGCCTCACTGGGAGCCTGTGCGGAACGGGATCTGGACCGTGAGTGAGCCTGCTGAGGCGTAGTGGTGGTGGATGCTTCTCGGCAAGTCGCAGGAGGATGACGTCGAGTCTCGTCGTCGTCCTCCTCCCCCCACCCCACCCTGCCCTTCCCGTGCTCCCTGTTACCCCCCCCCCTTCAGCAAGAAGAAGAGCGACATCTGCGACGAGCTCGACCCTCGTGCGTGCGCCATGGACCCTTCCCAGGGGGCCCTCGGGGAGGGGGGTGGGGAAGAAAGCGGCATCGATAAAGGCATGCGGATGTGGAGGGCTAATTCTTGCCGTTTGTTGTCAAATGCGAGCGAAAACCGTGCCATCCATGATGTGCTGTGAATGCTGTGCTTGGCGAGGTTTTTGCTTGCACCGTTCATGACATGTTAAACTGTAGCAGCAGTGACAGTATGATAGTTCGATACTGGCACTGGCAGTCGCAGTGTTACCATGAGGGGAAGACCAGAACATGTACGCCTCCAAATGCAATAAGGGGCTCATCGACGCGCTCCCTGTCGACTCGACTTCGGAGCGGATCCCAGGTCAGGCGGGCAAAAGGTGGCCGAGGCGAACCGGCAACCGTTTCTGTACTTGACACCGCGGGGCCGCCGAGGATGTTCGCCTTCCTTCACAAGAGGTTAAGTGAGGAGAGGTGTGGCACGGTTGGGAAGTGCAGAGGCCACAGCAGGCTTTCCGCAGTTTGGCGAAAAGCGTGTGCCAGGTTTCTGAGCTGGCGTCGTGTTCGGGCATGCCTCGGCGTGGGGCCTGATGTGAGCAGGGCTTCGCTACAGTCGGATGGCGCTGCAAGAGGTCGTCCGAATTGGCTTGCGCCTGGATCCCAGAGTCGAGCAGGCCGCAGCACCGCAGACGCGTGGCGGCCGCTCGGACTCGAACCTCAGCTCAGTTCCCTCAAGTCGGAGTCTGAAGTTTGGCCCAGCCATCGCCCCAGCGAGCGTCTCCGAGCTCTGTCGCTGCGACACTCCACGAGTCCTCCCTGATGGCACGGAGTGGCGAGCCCGGGCCTGCCTGTTCGCCCGCGTGTCGGTGGCATCGAGCGGCCTTCGCGAGGGAATCGGCATCGGCTTCCCACTAGCACCACCGTTCCGTTCTCAACTGGGCGTCGGTGTCGTGCGGGCATGACGAGCCTCATATGATCGTAGGCTGCGTGTGCGAGAATCTGGAAGGTCCAACCGCGGTCCAACAATCCGGACGGTCCAACTGCGGCTCAATGCTCCGATGAGATCTTGTGACGGCACTCCGCTGCAACAGAGCTGCAGCGAGGAGCCCTCCTCCCCAGGCTGCTCTGGCATGGGGCCGTGCCCGGCGGCACACCCAGCGGCTCGAGCACAGAGCCGCTCGTCGCCTCGCCGTGTCCTCCGCATCCTCGGCCGCCAGCCCCAGGGCCCACACGGACGGCGGGTGCCCCGCCGGCGGGTGCGGCCTGCTGGGCTGCTCCTCCTGCCCGCCTCCACGCTGCGGGGTGTGGTGCCTCTCTTGTCCTGCCCATCCTCTTCCTGCCCGCCCCTTCGAGGGAGGGCCAGATGTTGTGCGTCGGCGAGCCGCCGCTCGCCTCGAGCAGCTCCGCTCCCGTGGCGGGCCGGGCATCCTTGCACTGCGGCACGCGGGGCCGGCGCTCTACCTGCCGAATTCTCACGTGTAGTGGGTTATGAGGCGTCTACCTGCCGAGGGCCGAATTCTCAAGTCTGTAGCTGCAATATTGCTGTCGAGAGACGTGGAGAAACCGACTTTGCAAAATCCAGAACATGTATTTGGGGAGTTTTTGCGCTGAGTTCCGAGCAGGCTCCCTTCTAGTGCCGTCGTAGCCGTGTGGTGCCGTAGTGGCCGTGGTGAAGCGGTGGCCGCCGTGATGTGCTATGATGGCGGCGGCTGCCGTGGTGACCGTGATAGTAGCGTGATGACCGTGGTCGTGCAGTGGCCGTCGTGACTCTGGTGCCGTGGTGACCGTGCTGTGGTGGCCGTGGCCTTGCACTGCGGCACGCGGGACCGGCGCTCTGTCGGTCGCATGTATTGTTTCTTTTGCTCGCCGGGCTCCTCGGCGCAGGAGATCGCTGGGCTGGTCGGCGCCAGTGGAGCCGGCGTGCAGGTCCCCAGACATCCAGCTGATGCGTGGGCCCCGGAGGTCCGGACCACTTCTCTAGGGCCGTTTTTTCGTCCCGAGTCGTTTCTTGACGCTCCCGAAGCCCGGTGAGGGCCCCCAGAGGCCGAAAACGGCCTTTAAAAACCGCCTGCTATGATTTTTTGCGGAGCGTCGGATCTCAGGGTCGGCGCCGACGGAGCCAGCGCACCGGCGGGGGCTGTGGCCCTTGCCCTGGTGGAAGACCGTGCCACCAGACGTGCAGCGGAGCCCCCCTGGCGGCTGCATAGCCCCTCCCGCGGGAGGGGTCGCAGCCGCGGAGCACTGTGTGTGGCGTGCTCGCGCCGAGCGGGCGCGGCGGCGATCCCAGCGAGGGCGTGCAAGGCTGAGCGCCACCAGTGGTCCATGATCGGCCAGTATCGATCTAGGCCTAGATGGGCCGCCAGATGCGCTGGAGCTCCTGGAGCGCATCCTGAGCCAAGCGTGTCGCGACGACACCGTTCGTAGACTACAGAAGGTTCCCCCCTGCTTGCAGGTCGGAGGGGGGCCACCAGCACCACCACCCGGTCTCTAGGCCTCCTAGATGGGGTCGGAGTAGATGGGATCGGAGGATCGCGCCGCATCGCCGATGCATCGCCGATGCATCGCCGAGGCACAGCCGATGCGGCTCAATGTGGAGCCCGATGTACTTCACGCGGACGTCTCCGATGCATCGCCCACGTCGCCGATGCATCGACAGTGCATCGCCGATGCAGCATCGCCGATGTATCGGCGATGCGGCGCGATCCTCCGACCCCATCTACTCCGACCCCATGTAGGAGGTCTCTAGTCGAACGACCTGCGCCATCGGAAAGCCAGGATCGACCAAGGCTGAGCAGTCTGTGCCGACGTCCTTGCGAGGAGAATCCGTTGTACGCAGGCACGCCCGAGCCCCTCCAGTCCCTCGTCCTGCGGCGGCCTCGTGATCTCGATGACGAAGTGTCTGCTGTCGGTGAGCTGATCGTTGCGGGCCGAGCTTGTCGGCCTGGGAGCCGTCAGGCTGGTCCCAGCGGGAGTCGGCGCCCTGGCCGTCGCTCTGGTTTGGTGGTGATGGGCCCCTCTGTGCGGGGGTCGGCATCTGTTCCTGGGGAAACCAACAGGTACTGATACCGCTGCTCCCCGGACCTCTCCCGGGGCGCGTTCTGACCAGGATTTCGAGGCGAATCCAGCGGCGGCGACGAGGGCCTCCCAGGAGGCCCCAAAAAGGGGAAAACGGGCGAGGGGGTAGAGGTATGGGTACCTTTCCCTCCTCCGAGTTCCATCGCCAGGAAGAGATAGGACCTCGATGGCCACGACCTTGTGAACACTTGACCAGTCCTGGCTGCGCTGTGCGCCCCGGGCGGTCGCGGTGCCGGTCGTGAGGGCTCTTCGGCACCGGCCGCTGCTTGCCCGTGAGGCCGCTCGGCGCTCGCAGCAAAGCTCCGTGCGAGGAGCTCTCCGCCCAGGGCCGGAGGGTTCCAGAAGGGGGTCATGGGGGAGGAGGTTTTCCCAATCTAGGTGCGCTCGCGTCATATCTGACATCCTACCCCTCCCTTCCATCCCTTACCATGGCGTAGATCCCCTCTCTACTCGCACAGTCGGATGCCGAGCAGGGCAATGATCCCGAAAGGGTACGCGATGCATTGTAGAGCACGGCATGGCATGGCGTAGAAGAGCATCGCATAGCGTAATATGTCACAGCATGGCGTGGCGTGGCGTAGTGAAGAATTGCATCACACAGCTTTGCAATGCAAATAATGGCATCGCACAGCGGCCCCGAACATAACATTGCATAGCATGGCGTTGAAGATCAAAGCGTAGCATGGCATAGCACGACGTGGCACTGAAGCACTGCATATCACAGCTTCAGCTGAAGGCATGGCATCGCGCAGCGGAACGCAACCTAGCATTGCATTGCATGCCGTGGCATAGCACGGGAAATGACGCCAGCGCTGCAGCGGGAGCACGATTCGGAACGAGCGGAAGCGCGGAAATGAGGCCAGCGCTGCAGCGGGAGCACGATTCGGAACGAGCGGAAGCACGGAAATGAGGCCAGCGCTGCAGCGGGAGCGCGATTCGGAACGAGCGGAGCCCGAAAATGAGGCAGGCGCCTCAGCGAGAGCAGCATTTTGAAAACAAATGCGGGCGAAAACCCAACTCCGGGGAATCCTGTGTGTAAAAAAACAGTACGCGGGGGGGGGCGAACACTCCCAACCCGTCATCAGGGGAGGCAGGAGAGTAGTATTCATATTGAGTAATTGTAGAGAGCCCCCCCAGGGGCCTCGGAGCCTCGTCAAAACAGGGGGTGCGAAGCTCCCGGGGGACCTCTCCTTGAGAACCCCCTCTCCCAAAAAACCCTCTTTGGAACCCTCCGGCAGGGGGGCGGAGAGCTCTTCTTCCTCGTTCGCGCGCGGTCGTCGCCTCGCTCCTCCACGCAGGGCCCTGCACGGGCCCGCCCTGCGGCGTGGGAGCGCCCATAGTCACTCTCCCTCCGGCGAGGGCGCAGTGCATGCACTGCGCGCAGCCCGCGTGTGTTCGACCGCATACGACCGTGCCTGCCGCCGCCAACCACACACCGATCGGGTATAGCCAGGACCCCAGGTAAGGGGACCCGGTTAGTGGTAGGGCCTCCGAGCCCCTAGATTGGCCAGAATCACTAAACCAGGTCTGCCGAGCTCGTGTTTTTTCGGGTGTCGGCAGTTCCGGTTAGTGGAACGGGGCGGGGGTGCGTCCCCCAGTACACATCACTAAACCAGGTCCCACTAAACCCACGCCCGAATCGAACAGGACAAGTAAGCACAAGACATACTTCAGAGGTGCCTGGATCGGCTCCGAGGAGGGGGCCAGAGCGCCCCACGCGGATCTCCGGACAGTTTTTTGTTGCTGTCAGTGACGATTTTCATTCCACTCGGTCCAGCCGCCCGATGCCTTGGCCTCGGCGTCGGACACCACCCGCGAGGCCGTGCTGCGGGGCTTTGGCCGCGCCTCGCTTCGTGTGGAGGCCCTAGCAAGGCGGCCTGACAGCAGAGATGGTCATGATAATGATGATACTGATGCTGCTGTTGCTGATGATGACGATGATGATGATGTTGATGATGGTGATTATGATCATGGTAGTGGTGGTAATGATGATGCTGATGATGCTGATGATGATGCTGCTGATGATGATGATGATTATGATGGTCATGATGATGATGGTGATGGGGTGATGGTGATGGTGATGGCAATGATACTGTTGATGATGATGAGGATGATGATGTTGACGAGGATGCTGCTGATGATGATGACGATGACGATGATGATGCTGATGATGATGCTAATGATGATGATGCTGATGATGATGATCTGATGGTGATGGGGATGAACGTTCTGAACGTGATGATGATATCGATGAAGATGCTGATGGTAATGACAGTAGTGCTGTTGATGAGGATGATGATGACGATGATGATGATGATGATGATGATGTTGATGAATGTACTGATGGTGCTGGTGATGGTGATAATGGCCATGAGGATGACGATGAATATTTCGATGAAATGACGACCTTGACGACGACGACGACGACGACGATGATGACGATGATGATGATGATGATGATGATGATGATGATGATGATGATGCTTGTGCTTATGAACGTGATGAAAGTGATGATGATTGGCGATAACGAAGATGATGATGATGATGGCAATGAGGATGGTGATGCTGATGATGAGATGGTGGTGATAATGGTGCGGATGGTTTTGATTCTGATGGCGATGGTGCTGGTGACGGTGATGGTAATGCTGCTGGTGATGGTGACGGTGGTGATGACGCGGACGATATGTTGACGATGGAGATGGCGATGTTGTTCACTGTTCTGAGCATGAAAGTGATGCCTACGATGATGATGCTGATGATGGTGAAGCTGCTGCTGCTGCTGCTGATGATGATGATGATGATGATGATATGTCTGCTGCTGCTGCAGCTGCTACTGATGATGATTATGATGATGATGATGCTGCTGCTGGTGATGCTGCTGGTGATGTTTATGAGGCTGTTGCTAATGCTGATGATGATGATGATGATGATGCTGCTGATGATGATGATGCTGATGATGATGATGATGATGATGATGATGCTGCTGACAACGGTAGTGATGTTGGTTATGGTGGCTGCTGCGATAGTGGTGCTGGTGATGCTGCTGACGGTAATGGTGCTGATGCGGGTGGCGATGACGAATTTGATGTTCCTGATAATGGTTACAGTGGTGGTTTCGACGATGATGAGGCTGATGATGATGACGATGATGATGATGATGATGGTGACGGCGACTCTGAGTTTGATAACGGTGTTGATGGTACTGGTGATGATTGTGATGAATTCGATGCGGCTGTTGCTGGTGATACGGCTGCTGCTTATTCTGCTGATGATGCTGATGTTGTTCTTGTTGATGATGATGATGATGATGGTGATGATGATGATGCTGATGCTGATGCTGATGCTGATGCTGATGATGGTCATGACGGTGAGGATGATGATGATGAAGATGATGATGATGACGATGGCGATGATGATGATGACGATGATAATGATGATGATGATGATGATGATGATGATGATGATGATCACAAAGATGATGATGCTGACGATGATGATGTGTCGATGATGATCATGGTGATGGTGCTGATGATGATGATGATGGTGGTGGTGATGATGATGATGATGATGATGATGCTGTTGCTGATGATGATGCTGATGATGATGATGATGATGATGATGAGGATGATGATGATGCTGGTGATGACGGTGCTGCTGATGATTCTGACGATGATTATGGTGAGGATGTTGCTGTTAATGACGATGCTGTTGATGCTGATGCTGATGGTGTTGATGATGACGATGATGATGCTGATGCTGCTATTCCCTGAGACTGATGATGCTGATGCTGATGATGATGCTTCTGGTGATGATGACGATTACGATGCTGATGATGATGATGGTGATGCTGGTGCGACTGCTTTCGTTGATGATGGTGATGATGATGACGATGACGATGAGGATGGCGATGATGATGGTGATGATTATGATGATGTTACTTACGACAAAAAAGATGATTCCTACTTAATTATGGCGATACATATGATGATGACGATACCTATGATGATGACTATGATGATGCTGACGACGATGATGATGATGATGATGATGATGAGATGATGATGGTGATGATGATGATGATGATGATGCTGATGCTGACGATGATGATGATGATGATGACGATGATGATGATGATGACGATGCTGTTGGTGATGATGCTGATGATGATGCTGTTGATGTTGATGATGATTATGATGATGATGCTGCTGATACTGATGCTGATGATGCTGCTGATGATGCTGCTGATGATGCTGCTGTTGATGATGCTGATGATGCTGGTGATGATAACGATGATGCGCTGATGGGGTGGATGATGATGCTGATGATGATGATGCTGCTGTTGATGATGATGCTGATGCTGATGCTGATGATGATGATGATGCTGATGATGATGATGATGATGATGATGATGATGATGATGATGATGGTGGTACTGATGATGCTGATGATGAGGATGATGAGGATGAGGGTGAGGATGAGGATGATGATGAGGAGGATGAGGAGGAGGAGGAGGACGATGGTGATGATGATGATGATGATGATGATGATGATGATGATGATGATGATGATGATGATGCTGATGCTGATGCTGACGACGATGCTGATGCTGATGCTGCTGATGATGATGATGATGACGATGCTGATGCTGATGATGATGATGCTGATGCTGATGATGATGATGATGATGATGATGATGATGATGATGATGATGATGATGATGATGATGATGATGAGGAGGAGGAGGAGGAGGAGGAGGAGGAAGAGGATGAGGAGGAGGAGGAGGATGAGGAGGAGGATGAGGATAGGGTAGAAAAGTCGATGAGTGGGACGTAGGGAGGATGATTAGGGGGTTGGAGGAGAATTAGGATGGATCAGAATGGGGTGGGAAAGGAGGGCGGGGAGGAGGAGGAGGAGGAGGAGGAGGAGGAGGAGGACGATGAGGAGGAGGAGGACATTAGCCTGACGAAGGACACAACCATATGCAGCTGCGAATACCGCATTGTGGGTACCGCTTTCGGTGGAGCTCCCTGTGGGGCCACGAACCGCGCAAGGGGTGTGCCAAAATGGGTAGCAGTCCCCGCATGCGGCCTGTGCCGCTGGGGCCTTCGGTGGAGCTCCCTGTGGGGCCACGAACCGTGTGAGGGGTGTGCCAAAATGGGTGGCGGTCCCCGCATGCGGCCTGTGCCACTGGGGCCTTCGGTGGAGCTCCCTGTGGGGCCACAAACCGTGTGAGGGGTGTGCCAAAATGGGTGGCGGTCCCCGCATCGGCCTTTGCCACTGGGGCCTTTGGTGGAGCTCCCTGTTGGGCCACGAACCGCGTGAGGGGTGTGCCAAAATGGGTGGCGGTCCCCGCATGTGGCCTGTGCCACTGGGGCCTTCGGTGGAGCTCCCTGTGGGGCCACGAACCGCGTGAGGGGCGGGCCAAATGGGTGGCGGTCCCCGCATGCGGCCTGTGCCGCTGGGACCTTCGGTGGAGCTCCCTGTGGGGCCACGAACCGCGTGATGGGTGTGCCAAAATGGGCGCGGTCCCCGCATGCGGCCTGTGCCACTGGGGCCTTCGGTGGAGCTCCCTGCGGGGCCACAAACCGTGTGAGGGGTGTGCCAAAATGGGTACGGTCCCCGCATGTGAATTGTGCCACTGGGGCCTTTGGTGGAGCTGCTTGTGGGGCCACAAACCGTGTGTGGGGTGTGCCAAAATGGGTGCGGTCCCCGCATGCGGCCAGTGCCACTGGGGCCTTCGGTAAAGCTCCCTGTGGGGCCACGAACCGTTTGAAAGGTGTGCCAAAATGGGTGGCGGTCCCCGCATGCGGCCTGTGCCACTGGGGCCTTCGGTGGAGCTCCCCGTGGGGCCACGAACCGTTTGAGGGGTGTGCCAAAATAGGTGGCGGTCCCCTTATGCGGCCTGTGCCGCTGGGGCTTTCGGTGGAGCTCCCTGTGGGGCCACGAACCGTGTGAGGGGTGTGCCAAAATGGGTGGCGGTCGTTGCATGCGGCCTGTGCCACTGGGGCCTTCGGTGGAGCTCCCTGTGGGGCCACAAACCGTGTGGGGGTGTGCCAAAATCGCTGCGGTCCCCGCATGCGGCCTGTGCCACTGGGGTCTTCGGTGGAACTCCCTGTGGGGCCACACATCGTGTGAGGGGTGTGCCAAAATGGGTGGCGGTCCCCGCATGCGGCCAGTGTCACTGGGGCCTTTGGTGGAGCTCCCTGTGGGGCCACGAACCGCGTGAGGGGTGTGCCAAAATGGGTGGCGGTCCCCGCATGTGGCCTGTGCCACTGGGGCCTTCGGTGGAGCTCCCTGTGGGGCCACGAACCGTGTGAGGGGTGTGCCAAAATGGGTGGCGGTCGTTGCATGCGGCCTGTGCCACTGGGGCCTTCGGTGGAGCTCCCTGTGGGGCCACAAACCGTGTGAGGGGTGTGCCAAAATCGCTGCGGTCCCCGCATGCGGCCTGTGCCACTGGGGTCTTCGGTGGAACTCCCTGTGGGGCCACACATCGTGTGAGGGGTGTGCCAAAATGGGTGGCGGTCACTGGGGCGGTGGAGCTCCCTGTGGGGCCACGAACCGAGGGGTGTGCCAAAATGGGCGCGGTCCATGCGGCCTGTGCCACTGGGGCCTTCGGTGGAGTGGGGCCACGGTGTGAGGGGTGTGCCAAAATGGGTGGCGGTGCATGCGGCCTGGCCACGGGGCCTTCGGTGGAACTCCCTGTGGCGCCAAAATCGGCGGTGTGCGGTGCCAAAATGAGGGGTGTGCCGGTCCTGCGGCACTGGGGCCTTTGGTGGAGCTCCCTGTGGGGCCACGAACCGCGTGAGGGGTGTGCCAAAATGGGCGCGGTCCTCGCATGCGGCCTGTGCCACTGGGGCCTTCGGTGGAGCTCCCTGTGGGGCCACGAACCGTGTGAGGGGTGTGCCAAAATGGGTGGCGGTCCCCGCATGCGGCCTGTGCCTCTGGGGCCTTCGGTGGAGCTCCTTGTGGGGCCACGAGCCGTGTGAGGGGTGTGCCAAAATGGGGGGGATGATGCTGATGGTGGTATCTCGTGGAGGAGAAGGAGGATGAGGAAGGGGAGGAGGAGGGAGGAGGAGGAGGTGACGCGGGGCGCTGTCTCTTCAAAACGAGGACCCAACACCACAGGATGGTTGGTGAAAAAATACGACGAAGAATAAACAAATAATAATATCAATAATTATAGTAAGAATAAAAAGACGAGGCGTTTGCGCCCGAGCGATTTGGCGCGTCCGCCACATCGCTCGCGGCGGCTCCCTGTCGCGGCACCCCACCGCCGCCCGCGCCGTGAGTGGTCGCCGCGGCACCCGCGAACACGCGTGCCAAGATGGATCGACGAGACATACCGGGCCAGACCAAGCCCAGGTTCGATGCAGCATCTCTGCTGCAAGGGTTTCGAGGCAAGTCGACGCCGCTCAATCCGGGGAAGAGACCTCACCATCCCTGCCGCCCTGCTGGACTGCAAGGTCAGCGCTAGCGTCAGGCATTAGTACGTTGTAATCCAAGTCCCCGCTATCAGCATTGCCGAGGCGGCTTACGACGAGAAGCAGGACGCAGGCACCAAATCGAGTACTACATTAGCGACGATAATATCATGCAGGATATCTTCTTTCACGACAGGATGTCAGCCAACGAGGGATAACTCGACTTGAGCGTCGTCCTTCAGTGCAATCGGGTAAAGGAGATGGCCGCCACCATGCAGGACATCATCATTGCTCCCAGGTAGAGATACGAGAGGACAGCGCAGCCCTGCGACGTCCCAGCCATAGACCGTTCCCCACGCTCGCGCATTCCGAGGAAGGCGAGGGGGGGGAACACAGGGCACGCGGGGGCGTGGGGGGCGGGGTGAAGGAGGACACCGAGCACGACGAGGAGGGCGTAGTGGAGAAGGACGAAAAGGCATCGAGGAGGGCGTGGTGGACATCGAGTGCGTGCTTGGGACCTTCGGCCTCGCGCGCAGCTTGTTTTCGGCGTCAACCCAACATGCGTATACTTTGTGTGCGTCGCCCCTCCAGGGGCGACGCGCGCACCGAGAGATCTTATACTATATCCGTCGTGGCGGGCGCTTTCTGGCCACACCGCTCGGGAAACGATATACTACAATATGGGTATACTATATGTTCGGGTCGGACGCGCGCCTCCAAAGAGGACATCTAGTGTTAGTATGTCTCTGTTCGTCCCATGCTTGGCCTCGGCGTTCCTGGCCTCATGGGCGTCCTGCTCGGCCACGGCGGGCCTGGCCTCGCCGCCAGCGAGGGCGCCGACGGCCTGACCGACGTGGACACCACCGAGGTTTCCTTAGCCACCCTATCGTGGCACAGCATGCCCATTCCCTTCTCAGTCCGGCGACCCTGGCAGGTGTAGCACGAGCTCGCCGATGATCTCCACGGCGTCAAGAGGGAGGACCTCCATGAGGGTGTCCATGGGGCCACTCGGCGAGGCGTTCTGTACCAGGCGCAGGGAGCTTTGCCCGCCTACGACCTGCCCCCGCCAGACATCCAGAGCATGTGCCTCGACGTCGCAGTTGCCGAGGGTGGCGGCTTTCTTATCTTGGTTCCCCAGGGGGAACCAAGCGAGGAGGCCTCTTCGCCGGGGCCGACCTGTGCGCGAGGCGCGCTGGCCCACCTCGGCTCCCCAGGGGGTACCGAGCGAGGAGGCCTCCTCGCTGGGGACGGCTCGTGCGCTGCCCGGGGACGCCCTGCGGCCAGAAGCCCCCTGCGAGTGGCGCGCCGACGGCACCGGAGGCGCGCTGTCCCACCTCGGCTCCCCAGGGGGAACCGAGCGAGGAGGCCTCCTCGCCGGGGACGGCCCGTGCGCTGCCCAGGGACGCCCTGCGGCCAGAAGCCCCCTGCGAGTGGCGCGCCGACGGCACCGCAGGCTTGCTGGCCCAGAGCAGCCCCGTGGGGCCTCGCGCTTGCGGCGCGCGGCTCCGGACGGCCCGTGCCCCGCCCTCGCTGCCCCGCGCGCGCGGGGGGTGGCCCTCGGGGGGTCGGGCTGCTGTGCCTCCGGAGTGGCACAGCCCGCGATTCCCGCCCCCACCCCACACTCTATCCAGGCACTTTCTCCTGGCAGTAGCTCGATCAAGTAAAAAACAGCGATTTGTCGTAACGGCAAGTCTGTCGTAACGGCGGTGCCGCCGCGCAGAATTACTGCGCGAATCCGCGAGAGCGATGGCCACTCCAAGAAATCAAATCTTTTGAAATGATGTTTGGAATTATTTGTTCTGGTATTCGCTCTCGTGGACAGCCTAGGGGCCTGTGAGCGCTCGGCTAAAGAATTCAAGCCAAAATGACTACTTACGCATGCAACTGTTACTATGACGATAATAATGACGTTCCCTCCTACCTACCCCGGTCTCCAACCAGTCAATATCGTTGTTGCCACTTTCTAATCAATTGAGCGTGGCTCGGCCGCTTATTCCACCAGCTGATTCGCACTTGCACTGGGCAGTTGAAAACCCGCGGGCCTTGGAGCCCCCATGCATCGCACAGCCGATTCAATAAATTCGTAAGCGGCGCTCTCGCAAGCAGGGGGTGATATGGGAGCTTAAGCCACAAGACTGTTAGTCCTCCCACTCCGATCCCGTCTGCTGCTACTGACGGGCAGGCTGGAAAAGGGAACTGTGAGGGGCACCCGAACTCCATGCTTACACATGTCGTCTATCCCAGCTCTTTTGGTGGACTCGAACGCGGCTGCACCGGAAGATCGGCGCCTCAAGCGGTCAATCTCGGCCCTGGGCCAAGAATTATGCACGCTGAGGGGATGCGCAGAAGCATGGGACAGAGGTACTTTGATCTGCCCTGGCTTCGAAAATGGTTCCCAGGACAAACACCCGGAACGATTCTGGAAGATTCGAACATCCAAAACATTCAATATCGCGAAACCCCATTTCAGCCATTTCTAGCTTATATGTTCCAGAACTACGCCTAAGTAAAAAGCTCATCACACGGACCCAATCCCTGTTGGTCTTACACAGAAACAGAATATCATCACGAAACCTCCCATAAAACAACAGCCCGTGGTCCTCGAATCGGCTCATCAGCTCCACCTCCACCATCTCTGTGAAGTTTACGTCGGCGACGTCCCCTGCGAGTGGCGCGCCGACGGCACCGGAGGCGCGCTGTCCCACCTCGGCTCCCCAGGGGGAACCGAGCGAGGAGGCCTCCTCGCCGGGGACGGCCCGTGCGCTGCCCAGGGACGCCCTGCGGCCAGAAGCCCCCTGCGAGTGGCGCGCCGACGGCACCGCAGGCTTGCTGGCCCAGAGCAGCCCCGTGGGGCCTCGCGCTTGCGGCGCGCGGCTCCGGACGGCCCGTGCCCCGCCCTCGCTGCCCCGCGCGCGCGGGGGGTGGCCCTCGGGCTTCTCTCCCTCGGGATTGGCACAGACTGCGATTCCCCCCCCCCCCTTCGGCATCCCTCGCCCTCCTGGCAGAACCCTGCTTGCACGCCCTGCTGCCCGCCGCTCGTCGGAGCCTTTCATCACCGCTCCGCACTGCCGGCCAGCGACCGGCGGGGGTCTCTGGTGCGGAGCCCAAGGCGCACCGCGCGAAGACTGCCGATGGACCCACGCGAGCGTCTTCTTCTGATGCGTGCTCGCGCTGTCTGGGAGGCAGGGAGCTTGGTGGTCAGCCGCCTTGGAGGTCCTGCGCGGCACGGCCTGCCGCCTCTGCCGCAGCACTCTGACGGGCGGCCTCTGCAGCCCGACCTTTTTGCCGGAAGCCAGCCTTCTTCACAGCAGGGCTGGGCCTAAACGGTGTCTTTGGTGATTTCGTGGGCTGTTTTCGTCTCGATCGATCTCGTTTTGCGTCAAGGGCGGATTGAAGACAAAACGAGGGAAGACGAAGACGAAACGAAAACGAAAAGCACCGTTTAGGTTCAGCCCTGCTCAAAAGCAGCGAGGCCCAGAGCCCCGCGGCCGCGCCGCGCGGGGCGCGCGGCGCTGAGGCGAGAGCCAAATTTTGAAAACCACAAGCCCTGCATCTGTGAAGCTGTTACATAAGCTCTTAAGCTTCAGGGTCACATATGGTGAGGAAGTCTTAGGCAAAACGCCCGGCCCGCACTTTCGACCAGCCTAGGGGTGCGACAGGGAGGAGTTATTCATAAGGATAAACAACAGAGGACGAGGAGGACGAGGAGGACGAGGAGGACGAGGAGGACGAGGACGACGATAAGGAGAAGGGAATGAGGAGAAGAGGAGGAGGAAGAGAGGAGGAGGAAAAGGAGAATAGGAGGTGGAGGATGAGGAGGAGCCGGAAGAGGATGATGATGATGATGATGATGATGATGATGATGATGATGATGGTGGTGGTGGTGGTGGCGACGATGATGAGGATGATTACAATGATGATACTGATGATGCTGATGATGATGATGCTGATGATGCTGCTGATGATGCTGATTATGATTATGATGATGGTGTTGATGCTGATGCTGATGCTGCTGCTGCTGATCATAATGATGATCTCGATGGTGATGATGCTGATGATGATGCTGATGATGATGGCGATGACGGAGATATTGATGATGATGCTGGTGATGGTGATGATGCTGATGCCGATGCCGATGCTTACGTGGATGATGCTGCTGATGATGGTGATGATGATGCTGATGCCGATGCCGATGCTGACGCGGATGCTGCCGCTGCTGATGATGATTGTGATGCTGACGATGTTGTTGATGATGCTGATGATGATACTGATGATGAGGACGATGATAGTGATGATGCCGATCATGATGATAATGATGAAGAAGGCGATGATGATAATGATGATGGTGATGATGATCACGATGCTGACGATGATGCCTGTGATGCTGACGATGTTGTTGATGATGCTGCTGCTGCTACTGATGATGATGATGATGATGATGATGATGATGATGATGATGTTACTGATGATGATGATGATGATGATGATGATGCTGATGATGACGATGATTACGAGGATGATGCTGCTGCTGCTGATGGTGATGTTGCTGATGTTGATGCTTATACTGAGGATGATGAGGATGATGAGGATGAGGAGAGATACAAAGGAGGACGATAATCAGGACGAGAATGAGGAGGAGGATGAGGATGAGGAGGAGGAAGAGGACTATGATGAGGATAATGATGATGCTGATGATGCAGTTGCTGCTGCTGCTGATGATGATGATGATGATTCTGATGCTGATGCTGATGCTAATGATGATGCTGCTGCTGCTCATGATGATGATGATGATGATGATGATGATGATGATGATGCTGTGCATGCTGAGGCTGATGGTGAGGATGATGATGCTGCTGCTGATGATAAGAATGCTGCTGCTGCTGATGATGATGACGATGATGACGATGATGTGAATGATGATGATGATGCTGCTGATGATGATGATGCTGAGGGTGATGATGATGCTGATGATGATAGTTCTGATGATGACGATAATGCTGATGATGATGATGATGATGATGATGATGATGATGATGATGATGATGAGTAGCATGATGATTGTTGATATTGATGATGATGATGATGCTGATGATGATGATGATGATGATGATGATGATGATGATGATGCGGCTGTTGCTGCTGATGATGGTGGTGATGATGCTGATGGCGCGTATCATGATGATGCTGGTTATTCCAGTGGTGATGATGCTGATGGTGCTGATTACGATGAGGATGCTACTGGCGGTGATCACGATGATGAGGATACTGACGATTACGAAGATGGTGGGGACGATGAGAATGATGGTGCTGATGCTGATGCTGATGCTGATGCTGATGATGCTGATGATGATGATGATGATGATGATGCTGATGATGATGATGATACTGCTGCTGATGACGATGACGATAACGATAACAATGACGACGAAGACGATGATGATGCTGCTGATGATGATGATGATGAGGACGATGATGATGATGCTGATGATGCTGATGATGTTGATGATGTTGATGATGATGATGATGAGGATGATGATGATGATGATGATGATGCTTATGATGATTTTGATGATGATGATGATGCTGATGCTGATGATGCTGATGATGATGATGACGATGATGATGATGATGATGATGATGATGATGATGATGATGATGGTGGTGGTGGTGGTGGTGATGATGATGATGATGATGATGAGGAGGAGGAGGAGGAGGAGGAGGAGGAGGAGGAGGAGGACCAGTGTAAACGTATGACGCATCAGCGATGTTGCCATACACCCTATTCGAGTCTTAATTATACTGAATGCGGTGTTCCTGCTCGAGGCAGGCCACAATCAAAAGAATCAGCTCAAATTTGGAAAAACACCGACCGACTTTGGGGGCAGGCCCCTCAGGAGCCACGAAAGAACCTCCTTCCCCGCCTTCGAGGGACATGGACCTCCAGACCGGGTCGCCGCACTCGCCTTTGCGAATGCGGGGAGGACTCACAGTACAAGAGCCACCGCACGTTTGACAGAACAGGACTCCACTCAAGACTGCAAGCTGCAGGGAATCATGACACTGGTCCGCCAGAGGGAAGTCAAGCGTATCTCCACACAAGATATCAGGGCCCAACTCGTCCAAGTGTGGCCATTGGACCATTTGGGCCTCTGAGGAAGGGCAGCAATTCTCTGTTGCAAGGAGAGGGCCAACAATCAGAGAGCTTACCTCGTCTGCAGAACGCGAGGTGGCAGGAATCACAGTGCACAGAAAACTTAGCAAGAGGATAATTCCTCGCTAGGAGCAGGAGGATGAGGAGGAGGAGGACGAGGAGGAGGAGGAGGACGACGAGGAGAACGAGTAGGCGGAGGCGGAGGCGGAGGCGGAGGCGGAGGGGGCGGAGGAGGAGTTGGCGGAGGGGGAGGCGGAGGCGGAGGAGTTGGCGGAGAGGGAGGCGAGGCGGAGGGGGGTGGGGGGGGTGGAGGAGGAGGAGCGGAGGCGGAGGCGGAGGAGGAGGAGGAGGAGGAGGAGGAGGAGGAGGAGGCGGGCCGCCGGCGCGAGGTACCCCGAGCTCGCGACGGGCCTCCTCGCGTCTGTGCGGCGCCGCCTGCCGTAGTGAGCCCTCCCGTGCGGACCGAGCCGAGGGCTGCTCGGTCTTGAGGAAGCAGGGCAAGGGGGGGGATCACGGCGCGATCGGATGTGTTGGGGTCCTCCAGGGCACGCAAGGAGG